>CM053574.1:37107905-37194644 GCA_028646485.1 Cryptoprocta ferox | reverse complement strand
AAGCAAGCTGCTCACACCTGACTTCAATCACTCTGAGTAACTACTTCATTAAGACATAGGCAAGCCTAGTGACAGATCATTAATTTTCGTGGATATAATCTGGGAAGCCAAATGTTTGTAGAAGGGGAGTCGGGCAAGAAAGGCATAAATGTATTAGCACTTATTAAAAATAAGCTGTAAGTCTGTTTGCATGCTGCCTCTGTCATGTTAGGAATTAATCGCTTCAATGTAACCACCAAAACATATGCATATCACAATGTGTCAGGAAAGTAAAAGTAGTTAGTTGCTTCATCCTCTAAACAGTCTGGGTCTTTTACATTCCTGAACTTAAATATTTTGAGTCTAATGGAAAGAAGATGGAGACAGAACCAGGAGCATCTCTGCTGTAACTTGACCCCTTTAGCTATTTTGATGTTTTCAATTTGAATAGGATGAAAGAGAAGGCAGGAGGTACTGAAAGACCCTGTGTTCTTTCTGTGGTGGGGAAAGAAGTGTATGCTATTTAGTACCCTGCCAGTCTGATAATTTTTAAACATAAGTGTCTCAATACTTCAGAGAGAGTCTTAGAATTCATAATAAAGATAGAAGTCTTAGCAAATTTTACATTTCTCCAAACCAGTTTTAAGGGAAAGATCTTGCTGTCTCTGAATTTTTCTATTCTTTCTGAAGAATTAAAATCTGCAGATACTAATACCAACATGCTAACGGGCTGGTCTGTTACTCTTACAGGACTATTGCATCAAATAAAGTAATGATCTCAGAAACTTGAAGTACTTGAACAACATTAGCTCTAACTAACGGAAGGAACCTCTCCATCTTCAAGGCTGAAGTCTTTCTTCTGTTCCCTTTCCTCTCTGAGGCTGCTATGTGCCAATGCCGGCTTGGTGCTTTGTTGCAATATCTTTGTTTTGTGACCTACATGTGGTCTGGATATAAAAATTGAATTAGAATTAAGATGTGTGCTATTTAGAAATCAATTCAGTGGAATGACAACAGCTTTTAGTGTCAAAACTACATCCAAATATTGGCTTTGCTGCTTGTGAGCCTGTTGGGCAATTTATATCACTTCCTTGTCTTTTCATTTTTTCATCTGAAAAAAAATGAGAATGGTTCAGTGAGAGTTGATGTATCATATTGGTACATAGAAGATGCTCAATTAGCAGTGGTTCCTTTTCCTGTATCAGTTGTTGAAATGGATTTTGGAGTTCACTTCGTAGGAAGTCTTTTTTGTCCTTGGGTTTTCTTTTGTTTTGGTTTCTAATTGCTATCATTATGTTTATGGTCATTTAAAAGGGGCTTTTTGGTTATTCTTAGAATGCATTGATTTTTCTGCACAAGCTTTTAAATTTTTTTCCAGAGACTGGAATTCTGGGTGCTCTGGTTGATCTTATACACTCCTGGATTCCATCTATCTTTGAGAGTATTGCATTTTCTACACTGCAAAGAGAAATAGATGGCCTAAATGTTTAAAACTAGGACTTCCCTCTCAAAATCTGGGTGGCTGTAGATAAATGTGTTTAGCAAAGATTATATTTATTGATTTTTCTTTGTCTTTTTTAGTGATAGTAATACCAGTTTATGGTACTCTCTCTACACAAATATGCCAAACAAATAGAGAAAAAATAATTCCCAGAACTAGACATGATGGCTTCCTGTTTAACCTTTATATCCCAAACAACTATGTCATGGTAAAGAAGGTCAGAAACTGCATAATAGGGAATAAGAGAGTATAAATCAGGTGGAGGTGTCACCCATTGAATACTTAGGAGTAAGAGAATGTAGGTTCAGATACTTGCCCTGGACTTAATAGCTGAACAAATATGGACAAGTTACTGGACTATTTTGAGTCCCATTTTCTTTATCCATAAAATAGCAATCATAATAATTCTTATCTCCAGAAATATGGTATTAGATAGGTCTTCATGATAACTTAATAAGGTAATGTAAGAAAAGCACTAAGTGCAGTGCATATCATAGAGAAAATAGGAAGGAGATGCTAATAAAAATAATAATAATTATTATTTTATATTCAAGAAAACTTGCCTGCTTCAGTAACATGCTCTGATTCTCCATTGTCCATGGAATTCCCTTTGAGGAGGATGTGCATGAGTAACCCCTGGGAGCTGATCTGGAAGCTACCCATGAGATCGCTCCATTTGCTATCCAAAAACTGTAATATCATCCCATATTAGCTCACTTCCTTACCTCTGAAGCAAAGAGCCTTCCTCTGTGAGAGTTAAGTTCCACCACAATCTAAATTTTACATTTCTTATTAGCTATGATTCATGAACATACTACTGAAATAGAATATTTAACTGAAAATACTTCATGAAAATAGTGTGGTCCCTAGAAATGAGCTTAACACACTGAGGTAAGTTTTTAAAATGAGTGGGGTAACTTAAACTGATAGCATTCAATGACAGAGTGAATTGTATTTGTGCCTGCAGCCCTCTAAACATGTTGCTACCCTGAGTCTCAAGGAAAAAAAATATCAAGGTTGATGATAATCTTCTTGACTTTAATTTTCTTCCAGGTACTCTGGAGGTGTGACACCAAACCCAGACACTGTAAAAAAGAGTTTCCTCATTCAGTTTATCTATTTATCCTCCAGTTTGCTGGGGTATTCCATCCTTGCCTCTCCTCCTTTGTGGAACCATTACATCTTTTCTTTCAAAGATTATCTGCAAAAACAATGTGTGATCTGCTTTTGCAACATAGAATTGGCGAAGGGAAACATCCCATTATACTTTTCTCGTTTTATTCACTTCCACAAAAATTGTTTAGTGGAGCAAGCTCTCTTTCAGCCACGGATTCAGAGGTGAATGAACTCACATTCTAATAGAGGGTTGTTAACAGGTGCTCTCATGGCACCAGATTCTTTCCCCTTGTATTCATTTCCTAGAGTTGCCATCACAAAGTACCACAAAGTGGATGGGTTAAAAAAAGGATTGTCATTTCTGGAGTCTAGAAGGCTGACATCAGGATATCAGCTGGGTCATGATCCATCTGAAAATGCTAGGGAAAGATCTGTTCAAGGCTTTATCTTAGCTTCTGGTGGCCCCTTGGCTTGTGATAAGTTCATTCTTCCAATAGCCTTCTCCGTGTGTGTCTGTCCAGATTTCCCCCTTCTTAAAATGACATCACTCATACTGGATGAAGGTCTGCCCTAATGTTTTCATTTTAACTGGGTCACATTCTGAGGTAATGGTGTTAGGACCCCAAATATCTTTTTGGAGGGATACAATTCAACTTATAACACCTAGAGCCTGGCTAATCCACTATTTAACACTGTTGCTACCACATCTGAATATACTCTCAGAATTGGCTTGCCATTGGTAGACATGAAATTTATGATCAGATAGGATTCCTTTCCTGGGATTACATCTACCTGAGGTTTAGCAGGATGAGACTAAGCCATGGCATCAATCCTGTGCTGTTTCCTCCCATGCAGGGAAAGGAACTATTTAGCAAATCTGAATTTATCTCTGTTCGATATGAACAAATGGTTTAATTTCAATGAGCCTTAGTTTCTGTTGTTGAGAAAGTAGGTATTGAAGCCATTTAAGAAAATTTTGTCCACATGTACCCAAATGTTTATAGCAGCATTCTCAACAATAGCCATATTATAGAAAGAGCCCAAATGTCCATCAACTGATGAATGGATAAAAAAAAATGTGGTTTATATACACAATGGAATACTACTTAGCAATGAGAAAGAATGAAATCCTGACATTTGCAACAACATGGATGGAACTGAAGGATATTATGCTAAGTGAAATAAGTCAGTCAGAAAGACAGATACCATATGTTTTCACTTACATGTGGAATTTGAGAAACTTCACAGAAGACCATGTGGGAAGGGAAGGGGAAATAATAATTTCAAACAGAGAGGGAAACAAACCATATGGACTCTTAACTACAGAGAACAAAATGAGGGTTGATGGGGAGGGGAATGGAGGAGCAGAAAATGGGAGATGGGCATTGAGGAGGGCACTTGTGATGAGCACTTGATGTTGTATGTAAGCGATGAATCATGGGAATCTACCCCCAAAACCAAGAGTATACTTTATACCCTGCATGTTAGCTAACTTGACAATAAACTATACGTATTTAAAATTTTTTTTTAAATGTTTTATTTATTTTTGAGAGAGAGCGAGCTTGAGCAGGGGAGGGTCAGAGAGAGAGGGAGACACAGAATCCAAAGACAGGCTCCAGGCTCTGAGCTAGCTGTCAGCACAGAACTGGACGTGGGGCCCCAACCCACAAACCACAAGATCATGAACTGAGTCGAACCCAGACCCTCAACCGACTGAGCCACCCATGTGACCCATATATTTTTTTAAAAAAGGAAAATTTTGTCTAGATTAATGGAAATACCCTATATGAAAGTACAGGCGAGACACCCCATATGAAAGTATGGGAGAGGATTGTGAACTACAGAAAGGAAAGAGTTCTCATCCCTGTTTTACAGGTAGGGAAATCAGGAACCATAGGCTGATAGATGGCTTTCCCAAGGGGGGGAAAAAAAAAAACTAAACTCCTTCTCTGCTTCAGTATTTTGATTGAATTATCTTGTAGGATTTATTTATAAAAGCTCAGCTCTTTGATAAGATGCTTCTCTACTAGTTCTCCAAGCCCATCCTTGGGTTTCCTGGTGCTTTCACATGACAATTTGTTTGTTTGCTTCTTTTACTTGAACTATAAAACTAATATTATATCTGGCAGGATCCATCTACTACCCTTTGCTCATGAACATTATGTGTTATTCTTGACAGAATACTATACATAATATTTCTTTAAAAATGCTTATCTCAAGTAACAAAAATTAGTTATTGAAACAGTTGTAGTCCTACTATTATTTTCATCTCCATTATATGATCTGACTAGGCAGCTTCTTTGGGTGGCATGGATGGGATGTGTTTGACTTACTTGTAAACACAGGATCATTTACATCCATTGGGACTGTATTTTTTGGATCCATTTTGTTTTCTTACTGCTAACCAGAGACTATATAAATTTGTGCATTTATTATAAAATTAGGAAAGTTTTGTTTATCTTTAAACTCTAAAGCCAGTAGAAAGCTCTACCATGTAATCAGCCGGGATCAGATACATCTTCCTTTGCTATACTGACCTTCAAAAGCCAATAAACAAATTATCTTGCCTCTTATCATCTCCCTACCCCAAATGAAATTTTGGCCAAATACAAATTCAACTCTTATTGAATCTCCAGGTGTACCCTGACTAAAATTGAGGAAAAAAAAGAATTCTGCCTCAAATATGTATTTTTAAAATGTCTTTAGGGCTATCCTTTGGGAAAAATCAATGGCAATTTGGAGAAAGAATACACAGCTGTGTGGTCAACTGTGGTGCTGATGTTAAATCTGAATGCCCCTTCAGGTTCCATCTGGGACTGACATTTAACTTCACCTTCTCAGGACAAGAGGTTAATTTTTGAAGTATTAGAATTATGGAGATGAATTTTCAGAGCTGTTTATAATTAAGATGCCTTTGGCTCTTGCATCTGGGCTAGAGACAGCAGACTTTAATGATGAAAATCCATTTTCTTCCAGGGGTAACTGAGGTCTGCAGTTTAAAGCTTGACCAATTCCTTTATGAATTGTTCTCCTTTTTTTTCTCCTAGAGAAGAGATTGGGGACCTCCACAAATACAGTGCTCTCTCTCACCTGAGATGGAAAAGTCAACCAAAGATCTTACTGGAGTGTATAATGAATCCATTCCTTCCTCTTAGGTTAGCTGTGAGAATTATAACAAGAACTCACTGTGGAGGCTCTGTGCTAAACCCATGACATAAGTTGTTTCATTTAATCTCCCCAACACCCATATAAGATAGGAACAATTATTATCTCTATTTTATGAATTACCAGGGATATTAAATAACTTTTTCAGGATCCCACAGTTGATATGTTGGCAGAATCAGGACCTGGAAATGAATCTATCTTACTCTTGGCCCTGATAATGAATCTATCTCACTCTAAAGACTGTGTTTTCAGCACTTTGGCTATTTTGTCTCCTGGAGAGGCTTGGAATTAATGATAGTTCTGACTGTGTAACAGGCACAGTTTTAAGGGATTTAATCTCACAATACTCCTATGTCATAAATAAAAGCATTATCCTCCTTTTACAGAGTAGTATTCTCCTTTCACTCTCTATAGTGAAACATAGGGAGATTGAGTGACATGAGTGACATTGCTCAGCTAATAAATAAATGTTATGCCAGGGGACTTGAACCCAGGCAGTCTGGTACCAGAGTCTATGTTCTTGGCTCATCTACACTTCTTCCTTTCTGAGTGGAAATTATTACTGGTTTCATCTACAGAAAATATATATCGATGTTGTATAGTGAGGAAAAATAACTGGACACTGTCAACTCTTAGGGACACGGTTTTAGAAAAGACTTTGTCATACCAGGCTGCATGACAGAAACAGCTGAGGTGGCCCCAGTTACAGAGATTTTTATTTAATTGATTTGGGTTGGGACTTGGGCATCTATTCCTCTATTATTTTCTAAGACTCCCCATGTAGTTCTAATGGGAGGCTGAGGTTGAGATTAACCTTCCTGTGTAAGCAATGCAGCTATAAAAAAAAAAAAAAGAAATGATGAAATAGGAGAAAGATAAAAAAAATTACATACTTTTGACTAATCGTTGCTCTTCTTTTAAGCAATGGTGAGCCAGGTCTTAATCAATACTCAGTTCTCATTATCGTCTTAAAAAAAATCAGAACTAGAGAATTGGGGAAAAGGTGTTGATGTTGACTTAATTAGTCCACTTCCTAGAATCCTATTACTCTGGTCTAGTGCCTCTGACAAGTAGTTTCCAAAGTTCCACTATTCTACAACTTGTGATTTATTGCTCGAGCTAGACCAGAAGTGACAAAAAGAAGCCCCAATTAATAGCCTGTCAATTGGACTGGCCTCAGTCTTTCCAGTTTCTGGGACTTGCCAGTCTCATGGAGCTCTGCCAGTTGTATCAGGGTCTGATGGTCTGAGATGCAGCTTTGTTTTATTCTTTCTACATTACTTCTCCTTTCCCTTCCTCTGTCTCTTGTTTCTTCCCTTACTCCAAGAGTTGTTTCATCTAAGAGGTTCAGAAGGAGCGGTTAGAATTATAAACAGAATAGGATAAAACAGCTCCATTGCGCTTCTTTGTTTTGCGTTATGCACTAACAATGCCAGAGAGTTTTTAAAAATAAAGATCTTTTGTCTTCAAATTCATGAAACGTTTACAAGTTTTACAATTGCAATTCTTGGGATTTCTACCTTAAGACACATCCATATTATGTACTACTAAAGTCTCATAGCTGCTTTGCTTATAGGGTATATAGTGTTCATTATAGTTTTGCCATATATTTCCTTTATATTCCCTTTGTCATTCCCTTTATATTTAATTTTAAATATTATTATGTAAAGTGGTTTCATTTTAACTTATATTTATGACAATTGAATGATTATTAGCACTTTTGCAATGTCAGGGGGCTACAAAAAAATAAAAATAATAGGTTGTAGTTAAAAAGGCTGTTACTAAGTTATACTGATGAGAGTAAAAGGCAGCTAACATATAATTACCCCATTTTTCATTTCCTAAGTTATAAGCCTCCTGCCTCGGCTTGTACACTCTACTATGTCTACAAAAGAAACCATATAACAAGTGATCCAGAGAAACATATTAATAACATCCTTTAGGACATGTCTCTGAATGTTCTAGAAAACTAAGACAGTATGGAAGATCATGGAGAAACAATGCGAAGGGATAATGACCAGGAGAACTAGTTCTGGAACAGGCTTATTTTATGATGTTGAATAGATGATCTTCTCTACATCTATTTTTCATTAATCTATGGGATATTGGACTAGAGAAAAGCGATGAGTTTGGCTAAATCAGTGGTTCATCAAGAATGATCTTAGAACCAGCAGCATCAGCATCACCTGGGAATCTTTTAGGAAGTTAGATTCTCTGGACTCACCCCAGACCCACTGAATCAAAACCTTCTGGGGTAGGGCCTAGCAATCTATTTTAACAAGCTCTCCAGGGAATTCTGATGCATGCTATGTTTTCAGAATCATTAGGAAAAATTATCTCTGTATCCTATCCATAGCTAACATTTTAGATGGTTTTCACTGATTTTCATATAATTAGAAGGTACTAAACATTGCATGTATACAGAAAATACTGTATCTTATTTGGTTGACTCGATACCATTTTGAACCTGGATAATTACTGTTCTGGATGAGCATGAACATGCCAATTAATAGGTGTTCCTAATTGATACAATGCCATCTAAACTTTCTTAAAAACAGAATTCTAAAATATTAGGAATGGAAGGAATCTTAAATTTACTTAGGTCAATTATTTCTAGCTGCCATTTTATAGTAAAGACAACTGAGGCCCAGAAGACTATATGACCTTGACATAATCTTTTAGGTAAGACAGAAGGGCTTTGAAAAGCTTGAGCTACAGGCTAGAAATAATCCTTGCATTTTATTATTTTGTGGCATATACACAGTGCCAGAGAACTACTCGAGGAGCTAAATTGATCTTATACCTATGTGCACACACAAAACAGCAATTAGGAAACAGTATGTTGCAGATTTTGACATGTATGAAATTATAGAACCAATACTTTTTACAAGTCAACTCATGACAGTCATTTCAAACAAGGCAGACTCTGGAATCTATTCCTTAAGGACATGGTTGACAGAATGTCAGTGCATGTAAACCTCATTTAATTTTCTGGAGATCAGATTTGAGAGGGTGAGCTGAAAGAGTAGATTGAAGATGTTAATTTAAATTAAGAATTTACTATTTCAAGATTTGCTTTCTTGAAAATCAATGAGTTAAATAACTACTGCTCTCCACTGGGTCTAATGGAAGGGATGTTATTCTTGATTTTCAGTGATATAATTTTGTTGTTTTCCTACTTCCTCTTATTGTTTACTACTTGTAGAGTCTTGAGACAGGTCAACTGAGGTTCCGAAGGCTCTATCTGTTAAGTGAGTACATTAACATCTACAGTTTCTCAAAGCAGAGGGTAAGAACAGATGAACCTTTGAAAAAACATACTAGAAATGGAAAATTACATGGATAAATTGCGTTTCAGAGGAGTTATCCATAAGTCTCTTTAAATAAGATACTGTTCCTTGAAGTAGAAAGAGTAGTAAACTAAGAGGCAAGAAGAAGTAGGTTCAAATTAGTTTCTACCCTTAGGGCATTTGGACTCTGAATGTTTGGGAAGAAGCACAACCTCCCATATCAAAGTTAACTGATTTATTTTAGACATTACCCAGTACAGCATCCAGCACACTTGTGTCATCACTAAAATCAGTGGAGGCAAACAGTTCCATTAGAAGGCTGCATGGAGACTTGCATTTATGTCTATAAAACAGCATCTGTTATACAACACATAGAAAACTGGATAAAATATGTAAAACAATGATTTTTGATTATTGAGTGGCAGGTAAAATAGGACTGTGCTACATTAGAGAAGGCAAGCAAACAAGTGAATCCTAGGTATACTCCAACTGTCTTCCTAGAAGCACCTTCTCCACTGTGGTATAGGAAGGAAGAACCCAGACAAAGCCTAGCGATCTTGCTGAGTTGAAGAGACAGAGATTAGGATTCAGGAATGAATGCTGTGGCCACTAGAATTTGAGTGTAGAGCATGGGACAGAAGGTAATTACACAGTGAGAGAGAAAGGGAAGGAGGGGGTCAGGAGAGAGAAGAAAAGGAAAGGAAACACTGGAGATCTACAGAAAAATTCTCTCATATTTTTGAGTTAATACAAATATGTGGACAGGTAGGGTTACATTCCATGAGACTGAGCATAGAACAGCTGGAAGGAAAGTAGTAATTACTGGAGAGCTGTAAACAAAAGTTCATACAAGTTAGGAGCCTTTTGAATTCCGACAAGCCAGAGTGGAGAGACATCGCTGAATCAGCATAGAATATACTGGAAACTCCAGGGTGGTGGTACTTTAAATAAATTATCCCTAGAGTAAAGACAACAATAGACACTCCTTTGAAAGCTTATAAGCAAACCCTGCAAGGATCAAATAGATTTGTAATAACTGTTGAAGTGCTTGACCAAAAAAAATTCTAGCTCCCTTTCAGAAAACTTGGTAAAATCCAGTACTTAACACTCAACACTATAAAGTCCACAATATCTGTCATCCATCAAAAATAAAAACATTCAAAGAAGAAGGAAAATGTAAATAATTTATAGGAGAAAAATAACTTAAACAGTTCAATTGATGATGGAGAGATGATAGTAACAGTAGGTAAAGACTTTTAAACAGTTACTGTCAGTGTAATATATAGGACTAAGGAAAGGATTTAAAGGAAAATAAGACACATGAAGGGAGAAAAATAAAATATAAAAACAAACCAAATCGAATTTCAGAATTAAGAAAATAACAATATCTGAAAGAAAACTTTTGTTGGATTAACAGATGATTAGGCACTATAGAAGAAAAGATGAGTGAATTTGAAAACACAGAAATGGGACCTATCAACATGAAGCACAAAGAGAAAGAGACTGCAAAAAGGAGAGCACCTCAATGACCTGTGAAATAATATCAAGCAGTCTGACAAGGTAACGTACTAAAAATCACAAAAGTGGAAAAAAGAAAGTCTCATTGAACAAATGAGAGCACTTTCAAATTCTTCAGCAATACTCAAAAAAGCTTTGCATTTGTTTCAACAGTACATTGTCAAACACTATAAAGCCACAGATCAAGAAGCTCAAAAAATCTAAGATTAACACACACATGCTTACACAACATTAACATTGACACTTAATCACAATCAAACTTCCAAAAACCAGCAATTAAGGCAAAAATCTCAAAGCAGCCAGACAATAGGGCATATACTAAGAAAAAAATTAAGAATGACTGCAGATTTCTCATCACAAATTATATAAACCAGAAAAATGAGGGTTTTTTGAAATAATTATTCAAGTGTTTTGTCCATTTGTTACTGGCTTGTCTTTTTATTGTTGATTTCTAGGAGTTCTTAAAATAATCTAGACACGTCTTTGGTCAAATATATGTATTGAGAATATTTTCCCTGTCTTTGCTTATCTTTCCATTTCCTAATCATGTCTTTTAATTAGAAGTTTTTCATTTTGATAATGTCTAATTTATCCATTTTTATGTATTTTATGCTATTTTTCCCAGTAACTAATTGTCTACTTCAAGGACATAAAAAATTTTCCTATGTTTTCTTGATACATTACAGTTTTAGCTTTATATTCAGATCTATGATCCATCTTGTGTTCATTTCTGAGTATGGTGTGAGATGGGTGTGAGGTTAATTTTTTCCCCCAAGCTCTGAGAAGCTTTTAAGTTATAAAGAATGCTGGAGAAGAAAAAGTAGTCTAGAATCAAACTCAAGTCCATTCAGGTACCAAGTTGAAAAAAAGTTTGCAAAAGATATTGAGGGAAGGTACATAGTTTTATTCAATTGTTAGAGGATAATTTGTTGAAAAGACTTTGTCCCTGACATGCATTGGCACACTTGTAGGAAATAGATCATATGTGTGCGAGTCTATTTCTGGAATCTGTCCTGCCCCACTGATCTAGGAAACAACATTTTGAAGATATTAAAATGAAACCAAAACCAAAACTGTCAACCTGGAATTCTATAACCAGGAAAAAAAAAAAATTTGAAAAATGAAGGCAAATGAATTTGTCTCTTTAGGTAAAAAAAAAACCAAACCCATGACTTAACTATATTTTGCATATAAGAAATCTTCTTTAAAAATAAATACACAAATATATAAAAAGTAAAAGAATTGAAAATGATATACCATGAAAAAAATTAAGGATAAAAATGTTGGAGTGGCAGTATAAATGTTACGCAAGTAGACTTAACATCAAGGAATATTTCCAGAGATAAAGAGGACATTTCATAAAGACAAAGGGTTAATTCTTCAGGAGGACCCAGAATCTGAAATGTGTCTCCACCTAACAGCAACTTCAGGA
The DNA here is from genome assembly GCA_028646485.1 of Cryptoprocta ferox. Lineage (NCBI taxonomy): Eukaryota > Metazoa > Chordata > Mammalia > Carnivora > Eupleridae > Cryptoprocta > Cryptoprocta ferox. The sequence goes on along the minus strand of CM053574.1, from coordinate 37,182,643 downwards.
TACCTGATGTAAAACAGATATGAAAGGAGAAGTAGGCAAATCTATGATTATAGAAGGAAATTGCAACTTTATTTTCCCTAGAACTAATAAAATGTGTAGAACAAAAATCAGTAAGGGTATTGAAGATTTGATAAACATTATAAATCAGCTTGACTAAATTCATATTTATGGAACGTTCCACCCAACAACAGCAGAGTACACGTTCTTTTAAAATGCAAATGTAATATCTACCCAGATAATCATATCCTAGGTCATAAAACAACTTGGTACATTAAAGAATTGAAACTGTACAGAGAACGTTTTACTCCCAAACAGTAAGTTATTAACAGAAGAAAATGTCCAGAATATCCCTAAACATTTGGAAATCAAACATACACTTCTAAAATGACCTATGGATGAAAGGAGAATTATACACACACAAGAAAAGTTATTTTGAACTAAATGAAGATGAAAACACAAACACCAAAGTTTCTGGGTTATATCCAAAGTGGCTTAGAAGTGTATTTATAGCTCTTAATGGCCTTAAATTATATTGGATAAGAAGAAAGATCGCAAATAAAAATCTAAGTTTTCATCTTCAGAAGCTAGAGAAAGAAGACCAAGTTAAACCAAGAGCAAAAGGAAGGAAATAGTAAAGACAGGAAGAAAAAATAGACCAATAGAGAAAATAATTAAAACTGAAAGCTTGTTTTTTAAAAAGTTCAATAAAATAGACACCAAGCAAACCTCTGGCCATAGTGATCAAGTAACAGGATATAAAGTATAAATAGCCAGCATCAGAAATGAATATTGGATATCCCCGCATATTCTATAGGTAACAAAAGGGAAATAAATATCATGACCAACCAAATGTAGGTCAATAAATCTAATAACTTAGATGAAATGGTCAAAACCTTTGAGAGAATTTTTTTTAAATCAAAACTGACCCCAGAAGAAATAGGCTGAATAGGTCTATATCAATTAACAATTTTTGATTTGTAATTCACATGCTTTCCTTATTAAATGCAATATGATATCCTAGATTGGATCTTCAGACAGAAAAAAGGATGCTAAGAGAAAAATTGTTGAAATCTGAATAGTTTATAGTTAATAGTAATGCACCTAGAATAATTTCTTAGATTTTACAAATGTACTATGGTTGTGTAAGATGCTAACTTTAGGGTGCATCCAGGGATCTCCTCCAGGGATAATTTTGTCCCCCTCTGGAAACATTTTTTGCTGTCACAGTTGGGGCAACAGTGCTGCCAGCATCTAGTGGGTAAAGGCTAAATATGTTAGTAAATGTCTTATAATGCATAAGACAGCCTCCACAACAAAGAATTATCCAGCCTGAAATGCCAGTCTTGATAAGGTGGAAAAGCCCCACATTGGGGAAAATTAAGTGAAGGATAAATGGGGACTCTGTACTCTCTTGGCAACTTTTATGCAAATCTAAAATTATTCTAAAATAAAAAGTTGATTTAAAAAATGTATCCCATAAAATTTCAGGTTAAGTTTGATTTATTGGTTAAATTCTATCAAACATTTAGGAAATAAATTATAATTGTATACAAATTTTAAAAAAAGTAGGCGAATGGAATACTAATTTTAAGAGTCCAGCATGATCCTCTGTCCCTTTATCCCCATTCTCTCTCTCTTTTCTAGCCCCCCCTTTTCTTTCTTTGTCTTCCTCTAAATATGTGGCCATTTTGTTTCATGGTGAGGAAGGTCATAATATAATTATGGAAAAGTGAAGACAATCAGTGGGCCTCTCTCAATCACCTCATTGCTGCTCATTTCATTCCTCTGAGTGTACTTCGATTTCCCTCCCTCAGTAACGTGATCTTGGACCTGGCATGTGGAACATGGGTTGCTGGTAGTAGTGATGGTTTTACATGTAGAAATGTCTGGTCTCGTATGTCTAGGTAAGTTCACAGAAGTAAGCACAGTAACTGTTGAATAAAATCATTAACCCTGAGCAAGATATCATATGCAACCAGGCTTCTTTCTTCTGTGCTTGACTTTTTCAGCAACCAAATATATAGAACTTAAATTAGTAGAAGAATAGAATTGCCTGGTATACATCTTTGTAAACAATATAATTATTTAGGGGTCCATGTCTCTGTCCTTAGAAATATACTGAATGTTTTTAGGATTCATGGCTTACTGGTAACTCCTCTACCCACCCACCCATCCACCCACCTACCTACCCACCCACCCACCTACCCACCAGAAAAGCCTGTGATACAGAATGAGCAATTGCATTTAAACCTTTCTCTTCCCCGCATCAATGCACCCATCAGAAACACAGAGCAGTGGGAGGTTTAACATCTTTGCTAGCCTGGAAACTAGCAGTTTTCTCTGGGTAAGTTATGGGAGCATGGGTTAATGGAAGAATTTCATTATCTGGTGAAATCTTGGCATGCCTGGGGACCAATTAGGGGCCTCTTGAAGTCACCCTTCTGACAACCTAACAATAACTTCAATTACAGTAATTTAGAGAATGGCATACTTTAGATATCAGCTCCCTAATGTTTTAATGAAATCTTTTACTCCATTTCATTAAAAGTCTGTATTTTACTGTAACATAAATATATTAGGAATGTGTTGTAAACACATTCACATAGTGTGGCTCAATGTCATGACTTAGCCTAATCCCTGTGGTTTTCTGTTTCTCTCATTATACTCCTTGCTAAAGTTGTTATAAGTGTCTCAAGGGTGCATTTTAGGTCCACCCCAACTCATTCCATGTTCTCTTCCTATAGGACCTTGAGAAGTTAGTTTTATTTTAAGAAATGAGCATATTTGCAAACCATTCAAAGCAGTACTTCCTGCCCCCAATCCTAAAGAAAATATAAGGCTATTTGGGGTTGGTCAAAATATTAGAAATATTACACAAAGTCTTATAGAAGTAGGGAATACATATAAAAAGTATGCTAATGAAGATGTATGAAAGTAGGGATTATAATAAGGAAATTTATAAAAGCATTATTTAAAGTAGGAATTCAAGAAGATCCCCAAAATTTTGGTTGAATGAATGCTGCATTCAATTTGTTTTTTATGTTTTAAAAATATAAAATAACAGTTTCCACTCAGCAATAGTGTTCTACGCTCTTCAGTGGGGTGGCAGCATTATTTATGAAAACAATATATGCTAGTGTTCACTTGCCAGGCATGGACAATGAAAGATGAGGCATTATTTCACTTGCTTAAATGAAAATGTTTTTGGAAATAACTAGGTTAATTGCTTCTCAAATTCAACCAAAGACCACTAAATAATTAACTTGAGCCCCAGTTGATCAGTAGTGGAGGAATGTTCCCATTGGCAGTGAAGAGGCATCTATGTATCTGAGATTTGAAAATACATTGGTGAAGCCTGAGAAAGAGTCTGTATATAAATATTTATGAGAGTCTTCAGGATGGTCCATTCTTCCACTTTTAAATTCCTGCTGATGAGTTATTCTCTCTTGAATGAAACTACTTGTCTACAGATGAAGATGCCTCCTAAGACCATTGATGCATTATCCCTACGAAGTACATTTTGAGTTGTATAGTAAGAAGAGGATGGTTCTGCATATTCTCTTTAGGGATCTTCTCCTCCATTCGTGGGAAATTTGGACCCACATCAATTACTGTGGGACAATGGAGCAGTGTAAGATCAGTGAAAAGAAAGTTAATCCCTTTACTTTAATCAAGTAATCATTATTATAGAGGCCCTTGATTATAAGATGTAATTATAAACACACTGAATGACTTGGTGAATGTAGCAGTAGAACATGAAGAGAAGTAACTTCATGTAATGAAGAGAAACTTTATCTACCATTGGGGAGGCCATGTTTTTGGTAATCTAAACATAAGTGTAAGGGGCACCTGCATAGCTCAGTCAGTTAAGCATCTGCCCTGGGCTCAGGTCATGATCTCTCCATTTGTGAGTTGGAGCCCCCACATGGAGTTCTCTGCTGTCTGTGCAGAACCTGCTTCGGATCTTCTGTCAACCCCCCTCTCTGCCCCTCCCCTGCTTGCTCTCTCTCCCCCTCTCAAAAACAAACAAATAAAAATTTTTAAAAATTTAAACATATGTTTAAAATTATTTTAAGATTTAATAGTTAGATAAATTGGTGTGTACTTAAGTCTTCCTCTATCCCTCTCCCAACCTCTGCACATTTTGCTACTAAAAGCAAACACTAGTGATCATCAGAGGATGGTTCTTGGGTTTGGAGCCCCCAGGTTCCTTAGGGAGAGACAGAGATGATTGATCATTACCTCCCTCCTACCCCAGGCTAACTATGACAGAATGACTTTCTGATGTATCAGCAGAGAGGCTGTGCTCCATTGACTCCAGAGAGATAGACTTGAAGTTTTATGTTAAAACTCTGGAATTCCCAGCAGGATCACACAGAGTCTACACTCCTATCTGAAGTCAAAATCTTGTTGGCTGTTTTTTCTATCCTCCTCTTGCCACTTACTTAAAGGTTTCTTCTGAGAGCATTTTATTAATAGGTCATTTTATTCAAATCATTGGTTCAGATTCTACTTCCGGAAGACGTTGGTCCTAAGATACCCGTATAATTATAAATGGAAATGATGGTGGACTCACACAGGGATTCTTCTTTTACAATAGCAAAGAGAAAGGTTTGTAAAGAGGTTAGAACTATCTTTTGCTCCAATATTCTTCAGCCACGGGCCCTATTTTTGGCTCATAAAGTCCAGCAGTGAATTTGCATAACAGACTCCAACATATTCCCTATCATCTTGCTTATCTGTCAGAAAGATATGGTAGTGGGGCGCCTGGGGGGCTCAGTCCGTTAAGCATCTGACTTTGACTCAGGTCATTATCTCACAGTCTGTGGGTTGAAGCCCTGCATCGGTCTCTGTGCTGACAGCTCAGAGCCTGGAGCCTGCTTCAGATTCTGTGTATCCCTCTCTGTCTGCCCCTCCCCTGCTCACTCTCTGTCTCTCTCTCTCTCTCAAAGTAAAATAAAGACATTAAAAAATTTTTAAAAAAAGATATTGTAGTATCTATTTTTCAAAGATTGGAATGGAATTTTTTTCCACTAAAGCACTGCATTCAAGTCAACAACATGCATTTTTTAAGAATTCCATAATATATGTACATCATACCCAACTCTGATGAATTCAATAAGTATCTCATACAGTATTATGTGTGTTCACTCTGGGGAGTTCTTAATATGCGTTTTATGGGTATTTTAACCATTTCTCTTCTTTAATAAAAGTGAAAGAAACAGTAATCATGTATGTAAAATGTGTATAGTGAAATGATGTATGGATTTGATACACAATAAAAATGTGAGGTTTGGCAGCTAATAGAAATATTCACTTTGAACAGGGCTGTCCTGAAGCATGAATTTGCTTATGAGTCTTTAAAGTTATATACCTAAGTGTTGCAGACACATTATAATTAGGACTCTAATGATTTAAAATACTATTCAAAACTCTTTTAGTCAATGAAATATAAAGGTAAAGTTGACCTTTGCCATCACTGAGAGATACCAAATTATTGAGATTGATGGCATAAAAGTTTTTGATCCCTTGAATGTAGGAAGAGCTTCTGATTCAACCAACACTGATTGAGATTTATTTTCCAGCTTCCATGGTCCCTTTGGTGTCTATTATCTTGTTTATTCTTACTTACAACTTATGACATACAGATAGTATTTTATCCCTTTTGCATTGAAGAAAAACAGGTTTGAATAGTTAAATTGTCTCAAATCACATAGAAATAGCTGGAAAAAATGGGATTTTAATCTGGATCTAGGAGATCCAGTTTGTGTGTTGTTTGTATTCTTTTTAATTCCTTAATGAATGAAAAATATAATCTCCTACGCCTGTGGTTTGAAGTAGACAATGTTTCCAAGCAGTTGAAGGAGCCACGATCATTTTAAGCTGGCTGTATTGCTGGGCAATTTATATTGATATTTAGATTATTTTATCTGTTGGCATTTTTACACCAAGTTGCTGGGAGAAAGCCTCTGCTCCAGTTTTCCTCTATCTGAGTAATACATGGTAGAGAAAATAAATCACAGGGTAGAAGGTGTTCATGTGCAACATTCTACCACTTATTTGCAGAAGAAGTGAAAAATACATATCAGCCACTGACAAGCATCAGATTTCTGTCTCCATGTTTATGCTGGTTTCATATCACTCATGGAGGAAAAGTGCTTGCCTTTTGATTTATGTTCACTGACAGTGAAATGTCCATGATGATTAATTACGCTGCTCTGAGATTTTGCTGTGATGCTTACCTCTGTAGCCCCAAATCTGGAGCAAATAAATATCTTATGTCCTGCCATAGAGCAACTCTTAAGCTTCTTTTAGCCAAGTGATACACAGTTTGAATCGGATATAGTAATTTAAAAATTAATTTGTAATCTAAATTTCTATTTTTTAATGAGATAGTGGTTCCTAATTGTAAGATGAGCCTATGTAACTGTAAAATTTTTATGGACACCTCCCAGGGGCTATAGATTGGAATTTAAAGGAATTTTAAAAAGTATGTTGCAAGCCTCAAAAATATTAATATTCTGTAATTCCATTTATTTGTGTTCATTCTAAAAAGTAAGGATTTAAGTACAAAGATGTTGATGTAAGCATTATATTATAGGGATAAAGTGGAATATCCAAATACCCGACTCTATAGCATGGATAAGTAAATCTTGAAATATGTATAGGATAGAATTTTACACATGCATTAAGAATCATTGTTTATAAGTTTTTATTGTGTGCTAATTTTAATGTAACATTAAGTATAAACATCAAGATGTTAAATTCTTAATACATTATTGTGTGAAAAACAGTACATATAAAAAGAGGGACATATGTTAATGTTAAATACATATCCTCTATTTTTGAATAGTAGAACTAAATGTAATTTTTATTCTCCTTCTGAGATAATCTCTACTCTTCTCAGTTTTCAACAACGTGCACAGGATGCCTGGGTGGCTCAGTCGGTTAAGCGTTTGACTCTTGATTTCTGCTCAGGTCATGATATCATGGTTTGTGAGATCAAGCCCCACCTCCGGCTCCGCCCTGACAGCATGGAGCCTGCTTGGGATTCTCTCCTTCTCCCTCAGCCCCTCCACTCCCCAAATAAACTTAAAAAAAATGCGCACATATTTTAGCAATAAACATTTATCATAAAATGTAGACAAAAGGTTAGAGAGGTTTTAGAAAATTAAGTTGTATTTTTTAAGTTGTCTTTTCTAGCACGATATACACAAAGCTGTGATTTTGGAGCAGGGATACACAAACTACCACCCAGCGCTATATCCTGTCTGCTACCTGTTTTTTTTTTTTTTCTTTCAGTTAACTTTTTTAATTGAAGTATAGTTAACATATAGTGTTATATTAGTTTCAAGTGTACAGCATAATGATTCAACAATTCCATATATTCCTCATTGCTCACCATGATGTGTAGTCACTATGTGTCATCCAACAACATTCTTATAATCTTATCAACTATATTCCCTGTGCTGTAAATTTCATCTCTGTTGGCTTATTTGTTTTATAATGGGAAGTTTGTACATTTTAATTCCCTTCATCTTTTAAAACCTTCCTCGCAACTACCTTTTCTTTGGCAACCATCGTTTCTCTATATTTAAGTGTTTGTTTTGAGGCACCTGAGTGGCTCAGTCAGTTAAGCGTCCTACTCTTGGTTTTGAGTCAGGTTCTGATCCCACACTTCCTGTGATCAAGCCCCGGGTTGGACTCTGTGCTGATGGTGCAGACCCTGTTTGGGATTCTCTTCTTCTTTGTTCCTCCATCGCTCTCTCTCTCTCTCAAAATAAATAAATACACTTTTAAAAAATCTGTTTTTCTCTCCTTTTTTTCTCATTTCTTTCTTTTTTTGTTTGTTTCTCAAATTCCACATATGATAAGTGAAATCATATGGTATTTGTTTTTGTCTGACCTATTTCACTCCGCCTATAGTGGCCTAATAGCCTATAGTTCATCCATATTGTTGGAAATAGCAGGATCCTATTCCTTTTTTATGGCTGAACAATGTTTCTGTGTGTGTGTGTGTGTGTGTGTGTGTGTGTGTGTGTGTGTGAGAGAGAGAGAGAGAGAGAGAATATGTATGCATCACTTCTTCTTTATTCACCTGTTGACTCTTTTTGTAAATCTTGTTTAATTATAACACAGCCACCACACCTGTTGATTTACTTATGGTCTAGAGCTGGTCTTCTTCTTCCAGAAGCAGAGTTCAGTATTTATGACTGTAAAGATTACACTCTTATTGCCTGGTCCTTTTCAAGTTTGACAACCTCTGTCTAGAGTAATAAAGCAATTCTAATAAATGAATTTATAGTTACATGATTTTAGTTTATTTTCCTTGAAAATACATCCAACTTCATATGCATATTCTGGAAGCAAATGAGTTAACTGAAAAACAGTGGGTCAGGGTAGAGATAATCCTCAGATTGTACTACATATATATTGATATAGAGAGCTGGACCTTGACACTTGGTAAGCTGATGATTCATTTGTTCTGGAAAGATCTAAGATTGAGAAATTACAAAAAAAAAAAACCCAAAGTGGTTGAAATGATGACTTTTTTTTAATATGTTATGCAAAGAAAAGAAATGAGGGCATCCTTCAGTCTCCTTTTCTCTACTTTCTAATTTTTGTTACGTATTTTTTTTTTTACATTTTCCAGGTATATAATGTTAACATTTTTAAAATAAAACCCCCATTTTCACTGTTTCCATATTGTTTTTGCAAAATTGTGAAGCCATCTGACTCCCCTACCCCCAGTTTGTTATTTATTTATTTATTTTTTTATAACTTAAGAATTTTTTCTCTTTGCTTTGGACTATAATATGTTATTCCAATAAAGAATTTGGTGTTAATCATTCTCTGTTAAGTTTCCATGCAATAGACTATGGTCTTTTGCTCTGAAAAGTCAGGGTATTTTTTCTTGCCATTTCAGGAAATTTTTCATTTAGTGTATTCTACTTGGGTTGTATGTATTGATTTGTTTACTTCAGCATCAACAATAATTTTATTTATTTATTTATTTATTATTATTTTTAATGTTTTATTTATTTTTGAGAGAGAGAGAGAGAGACAGCGTGAGCAGGGGAGGGTCAGAGACAGAGGGAGACACAGAATCCAAAGAGAGGCTCCAGGCTCTGAGCTGTCAGCACACAGCCCAACACAGGGCTTAAACTCAGGAACTGCGAGATCGTGACCTGAGCTGAAGTCGGACGCTTAACCGACTGAGCCACCCAGTTGCCCCCCAACAATAATTTTTAAACTGAATAATTTTTTCTTCCTTCTCAACTGTTAACTTTTCTCTAACTACTTTAATGTATGTTCTTTTATAGTTGCATTTGTTGCATTTATGATTAACCTTTTCCTTTTAATCAAAAATATTTTTTATTCTTCTTGTTTCTAATTCATTCTTGACTCTAGTGATAATGCTTTTTGTCTTTATTTCAGTCTGCATTTTTCTTCTTAATTTTTGCTCTGTTACACCCTCTTTGAAGTTTTATTTTTATTGAGTTTGTGTTCTTACTACATAAAGCACTTGTGGAAATGTTCCCTACTTTGGATTATGTTCTTTTGAGGGTTGGCTTCCATTTTATTTACATACATATACCTTTATATATATATTTAGAGAGAGAGAGATGCATGTGTATATATGTACATGTGTACACACATAATTTTTTACCTTCCTTTTTTCCTTTTTAGCCTGGTGGTTTTCTCTGTTTTCTTCTTTATTTCTGCTTACTTTCTCTTTTGTCTACCATATTGTTGGTGATCCTTTGCCTTTTGGTCCTAGGGTTCCGTGGGCTTTGTTCTAACTACTATATTAATTATGTGTTAAAGCCTGTTCTGTATCTGAAGGAATGGTAAAGGAGGGAATGGTGTGTGGCATAGGGGAGGTTATCTCAGTTTGGGCTCAACTCTGTATTGTGATACTGTGTTAAATACCCCGTACCAGAAGTTATTACACCTGTTGGGGGGATATGTCCCATGGTGAAAGGAATTCTTAGAGCCAGCTGTCAGAGCATTTCTCCAGTTCAGAACTCATTTTTCCCTTCTCTCAGAGCATGTCAGCCCCAGCATCCATTTCTACCTATACTCAGATGAATTAGGGAAAATAGAAGGATACTCATGTAGTAGTCAGCTTCTCACCTGATGTCAGAATATTAATGGAAGTTCTAGAGATTATTTTCAGCTCATTTTATGCCATATATGGTGGAAGTAAGGATAGGAGCTTGTTCTGCTCTCTTAGCTCTGCTATAGAATTTCATTTATTTATTTGGATGCAAATAGGTTTTAATTTCATTGTATAAAATGTTTCCCTCCCCCTTTATTTTTTATTATTGGGGAATTTTTGGGGGGTACTATTTTTTGATCATTTGGTTATATCTGACACTTGGAAGGTTGTTGGATGTCATCACCCTATTGTCTTTACCCCAAGGTCCTGTAGCTTTACACTAATTGAGTAGAGGTTTTTGTCTCATTTAAGTCTTTGCTTTCATGTCATTATTCAAACAAAATGTTTTTATTATTTATTTTTTTAAAATAAACTTTATTTTTTAAGGATGGTTTTAGATTTATAGAAAAAATGTAGATGGTGCAGAGTTACCATATAACCTGTAGCTATTATTAATAGCTATTATTACTGTTGTACTTTATAATAATTAATGAACCAACATTAATACATTATTATTGAATAAAGTGTATACTATACAAAATTTTATTAATTTGTATCTAATGTCCCTTTTCTTTTCCAGGATTCATCCAGAATACCACATTACATTTCATCCTCATGTCTCTGGAGGCTTCCCTTGGTTGTGACAGTTTGCCTTGATAATGATCTCAAGAATTTTAGGAGTATTGGTAAGAAGTTTTGTAGAATGTCTCTCTATATGAGTTTTTATTAATGTTTTTCTATGATTAGACTGAAGTCATGAGTTTTATAGAAGGAGACTACAGAAGTAAGGAATAATTTTCCTTATATCAAAGATGCATACTTATCACTATTGTTGTTGATCATGATTATTTGGATTAGGTGGTGCTTGTCAATTCTCTCCACTCTAAAGTTACTTTTTTTTTTCCCTCTTCCTATACTATACTTCTTGGAAAGAAGTCACTATACACAGTCCATCTTTAAGGACTTGAGGGTGGAATAATCTACATATATTATTTGGAATTATTTTGCATGGCATATTTTTCTTTTCTACCCTATTTATTCTTTTATTCTATCATTTATATCAGTAAAGACCCCTGGGTATTTTAATCTTTGTTATAATCCAAACTCTATTTTCTTGTTCAACTTGTTCCATGTTTGGCCATGGTGCTGGTTTAGTTTACTTATGTGTTCCTCTGACAAACTCCCATTATTATGGGTTTCCCCCCAACCCCAGTACTTTATTCTTGTGTATTATCTGTACCAGTTACAGAATCAACCATTTCTCCAAGGATGCCTGGTTCCTTTTATTGGAAATTGTATTAGAACAAAGAACTGAGTACAAGTTGTGTTCATTATTACTGGGGTGTCATTACTTCTAGGGTCTCTCTGCTAACAGAGCAAAGAAGTAAGGGATTATGTACTAAGTTGTATATATACCCAAATATAACTTGTGTATATACTACAAATATTTCTGTCTTTTTAGACACATTTGTTTATAATAAAGATACATATCTATATTAAGGGTAATTATTCATACTGATGTCTACAACTTTAATCATCATCAGTTGGATTATTCAAGCCTCTTCCCTTTGCTTATCTATAAACTCATATCCCAACCTACTGAGAAATCTGGCTATGACTGTCGAACATCTATTTGCTTAATTGTTCAAGTTCATTATGCACATATAGGAATATCAGAATTTTTAAACCATACCTCCATGGAAAACAGCTTTATCAGCTACATTAAAGTGCCTGTGTATAGCTTCTTCTGTTTTTAGTTTTACATACTCCACTCATTTCTAAAGTTAATTCTGTCATTAACTTATTTCCTGCTTCCCTTTAGTGTGGTTTTTCATACAGTTGTAATACAATTAGATGGTCTTGTCACATTCTTCATTCCACACTGAAATTTCCCCTAATCTCCTACATGATTTTATAAAAAAATTTATGCATTAAGGTTAATTTTTTGTGTTGAAAAGTTTCTTGTTTTTTTTTTTTAAATTGTGGTTTATTTTCAAGTTGTTTTCCATATAACACCCAGTGCTCATCCCAACAAGTGCCCTCCTCCATGCCCATCACCTCTTTTCCCATCTCCCCCACCCCCCATCAACCCTCAGTTCTCAGTATTTAAAAACCTCTTATGGTTTCCTCCCCTCCTCCCCTTAACTATTTTTCCCCTTCCCCTCCCCTATGGTCCTCTGTTAAGTTTCTCCTGTCCCACATATGAGTGAAAACATATGGTATCTGTCATTCTCTGCCTCACTTATTTCACTTAGCATAATACCCTTGACTTCCATTGACATTGCTACAAATGGCCAGATTGCATTCTTTCTCATTGCCATGTAGTATTTCATTGTATATATAAACCACATCTTCTTGATCCATTCATCAATTGATGGACATTTAGGCTCTTTCCATGACTTGGCTATGGTTGAAAGTGCTGCTATGAACATTGGAGTACATGTGCCCCTGTGCATCAGCACTCCTGTATCCCTTGGGTAAATTACTAGCATTGCTACTGCTGGGTCCTAGGGGAGTTCTATTGTTAATTTTTTGAGGAAATTCCACACTGTTTTCCAGAGCAGATGTACCAGTTTATATTCCCACCAACAGTGTAAGAGGATGCCCGTTTCTCTACATCCTTGCCAGAATCTATAGTCGCCTGATTTGTTCACTTTGGCCACTCTGACCGGCGTGAGGTGATACCTCAGTGTGGTTTTGATTTGTATTTCCCTGATGATGAGTGATGTTGAGCATCTTTTCATGTGTCTGTTGGCCATCTGGATGTCCTCTTTGGAGAAGTGTCTATTCATGTCTTCTGCCCATTTCTTCACTGGATTATTTGTTTTTTGGGTATGGAGTTTGGTAAGTTCCTTATAGATTTTGGATACTAGCCCTTTATCTGATATGTCATTTGCAACTATATTTTCCCATTCAGTCGGTTGTCTATTAGTTTTGTTGATTGTTTCCTTTGCTGTGCAGAAGATTTTTATCTTGATGAGGTTCCAATAGTTCATTTTTGCTCTTGATTCCCTTGCATTTAGAGATGTGTTGAGTAAGAAATTGCTGCGGTTGAGGTCAAGGAGTTTGTTTCCTGCTTTCTCCTCTAGGGTTTGGATGGTTTTCTGTCTCACATTCAGGTCCTTCATCCATTTTGAGTTTATTTTTGGGTACAGTATAAGAAAGTGGCCTAGTTTCATTCTGCATGTTGTTGTCCAGTCCTCTCAGCACCATCTGTTAAAGAGGCTGTCTTTTTCCATTGGATACTCTTTCCTGCTTTGTCAAGATTAATTGGCCACACATTTGTGGGTCCAATTCTGGGTTCTCTATTCTATTCCATTGATCTATGTGTCTGTTTTTGTGCCAATACCATACTGTCTTGATGATGACAGCTTTGTAGCAGAGGCAGAAGTCTGGGATTGTGAAGCCTCCCATTTTGGTTTACTTCTTCAATATTTGGCTACTTGGGGTCTTTTGTGGTTCCATACAAATGTTAGGATAGTTTGTTCTAGCTTTGAGAAGAATGCTGGTGCAATTTTGATAGGGATTGCATTGAATGTGTACATTGCTTTGGGTAGTATTGATATTTTAACAGTATTTATTCTTCTGATCCATGAGCATGGAATGTTTTTCCATTTCTTTGTGTCTTCTTCTATTTCCTTTATAAGTTTTCTATAGTTTTCATCATACAGATCTTTTACATGTTTGGTTAGGTTTATTCCTAGGTATCTTATGGTTTTTGGTGCAATTGTGAATGGGATCAGTTTCTTGATTTCTCTTTCTGTCATTATTGGTGTATAAAAATGCAACCGATTTCTGTACGTTGATTTTGTACCCTGCGACTTTGCTGAATTCATGGATCAGTTCTAGCAGACTTATGGTGGAGTCGATCGGGTTTTCCATGTAGAGTATCATGTCATCTGCGAAAAGTGAAAGTTTGACTTCATGTTTGCCAATTTTGATGCCTTTTATTTCCTTTTGTTGTCTGATTGCTAATGCTAGGACTTCTAGCACTATGTGAAACAACAGTGGTGAGAGTGGACAACTTTGTCATGTTCCTGATCTCAGGGGACAAGCTCTCAATTTTCCCCCATTGAGGATGATACTGGCTGTGGGCTCTTCAAAAATGGCTTTTATGATGTTTAAGTAAGTTCCTTCTATCCTGACTTTCTCGAGGGTTTTTTATTAAGAAAGGATTCTGTATTTTGTCAAATGCTTTTTCTGCATCTATTGACAGGATCATATGGTTCTTATCTTTTCTTTTGTTAATGTGATGTATCACATTCATGGATTTGTGAATATTGAACCAGCCCTGTAACCCAGGAATGAATCCCACTTGATCATGGTGGATAATTCCCTTTATATGCTGTTGAGTTAAATTTGCTAGTATCTTGTTGAGGATTTTGGCATCCATATTCATCAAGGATATTGGCCTGTAGCTCTATTTTGTGGCTGGGTCTATGTCTGGTTTGGGAATCAAAGTGATGCTGGCTTTGTAGAGAGAGTCCAGAAGTTTTCCTTCCATTTCTATTTTTTAGAAGAACTTGAAAAGAATGGGTATTAACCCTGATTTAAATGTCTGGTAGAATTCCCCAGGGAAGCCATCTGGTCCAGGGCTCCTATTTGTTGGGAGATTTTTGATAACTGATTCAATTTCTTCACTAGTTATGGGTCTGTTCAGATTTTCTCTCTTCCCGTTTGAATTTTGGTAGTGCATGTGTGTTTAGGAATTTGTCCATTTCTTCTAGGTTGTGTAGTTTGTTGGCATATAATTTTTCATAGTATTCCCTGATAATTGCTTGTATTTCTGAGGGTTTGGTTGTAATAAATCCATTTTCATTCATGATTTTGTCTATTTGGGTGCTCTCTCTTTTCTTTTTGAGAAGCCTGGCTAGAGGTTTATCAATTTTGTTTATTTTTTCAAAAAACCAACTCTTGGTTTCATTGATCTGTTCAACTGTTTTTTTGGATTCTATATTGTTTATTTCTGCCCTGATCTTTATTATTTCTCTTCTTCTGCTGGGTTTGGGGTGTTCTTGCTGTTCTGCTTCTAGTTCCTTTAGGTGCGTGGTTAGATTTTGTATTTGGGCTTTTTCTAGTTTCTGGAGATAGGCCTGGATTGCAAAGTATTTTCCTCTTAGGACTGCCATTGCTGCATCCCAAAGACTTTGGATTGTTGTATTTTCATTTTCATTTGTTTCCATATATTTTTCAATTTCTTCTTTAATTGCCTGGTTGACCCATTCATTCTTTAGTAGGGTGTTCTTTAACCTGCATGCTTTTGGAGGTTTTCCAGACTTTTTCCTGTGGTTGATTTCAAGTTTCAGAGCATTGTGATCTGAAAGTGTGCATGGTATGATCTCAATTCTTTAATATTTATTGAGGGCTGCTTTGTGACCCAGTATGTGATCTGTCTTGGACAATGTACCATGTGCACTCGAGAAGAAAGTCAATTCCATAGCTTCGGGATGTAGAGTTCTAAAGATATCTGTCAAGTCCATCTGGTCCAATGTGTCTTTCAGGTCCATTGTTTTTTTAGTGATTTCCTGTCTAGTTGATCTATCCATTGCTGTAAGTGGAGTATTAAAGTCCCCTGCAATTAGCACATTCTTATCAATAAGATTGTTTCTGTTTGTGATTAATTATTTTATGTATTTGGGGGCTTCCAAATTCGGTGCATAGACATTTATAATTGTTAGCTCTTCCTGATGGATAGACCCTGTAATTATTATATAATGCCCTTCTTCATCTCTTGTTACTTCCTTTACTTTAAAGTCTAGTTTGTCTGATATAAGTATGGCTACTCCAGCTTTCTTTTGACTTGCAGTAGCATGATAGATATTTCTCCATCCCCTCACTTTCAGTCTGAAGGTATCCTCAGGTCTAAAATGAGTCTCGTGTAGACAGCAAATAGATGCATCTTGTTTGTTTTTTAATCCATTCTGCTACCCTATGTCTTTTGATTGGAGCATTTAGTCTATTTACATTCAGTGTTATAATTGAAAAATACGGGTTTAGAGTCACTGTGTTCTCTGTAGGACTCATGCTTGCAGTGATGTCTCTAGTACTTTGTGTTCCTTGCACCAATTCCCTTATAGAGCCCCCTTTAGGATCTCTTGTAGGGCTGGTTTAGTGGTGATGAATTCCTTCAATTTTTGTTTGCTTGGGAAAACCTTTATCTCTCCTTCTATTCTGAATGACAGGCTTGCTGGATAAAGGATTCTTGGTTGCATATTTTTCCTGTTCATCACATTGAAGATTTCCTGCCATTCCTTTCTGGCCTGCCAAGTTTCAGTAGATAGGTCTGCTACTACCCTGATGTGTCTACCTTTGTATATTTGGGCCCGTTTATCCCTAGCTGCTTTCAGAATTCTCTCTTTATCCTTGGAGTTTGCCACTTTCACTATGATATTTCATGCAGAAGATCGATTTGAGTTATGTCTGAGGGGAGTTCTCTGTGCCTCTTAGATTTCAATGTCTGTTTCCTTCCCCAGATTGGGGAAGTTCTCGGCTATAATTTGTTCAAGTACTCCTTCAGTCTCTTTCTCTCTCTCTTCTTCTAATGGAATTTCTCCGCCATCTTGGCCTGGTCTCTGTGTTGTAAAATTTCATGGGTTTTGACAGATTTATGTTACCATGTTTCCACAATTACAGAATCATACAGAATAGTTTCACTGCCCTCAGAAATGTCCTGTGCCTCACCATTGTAACCCCCTTCCACTCCCTCTCTATCCCTGGCAACCACTGATCTTTCACTGTCTCTATAGCTTTACCTTTTTAGAATGTCTCAGAATTGGAATTATACAGTACATGGCCTTTTTAGAAAGGCTCCTTTCACTTAGCATTATACTTCTAAGATTTATCTATGTTTCTTCTTCATTTATTTACTTACTTCTTTTGATTACTGAATCATATTCTATTGTACGAATACACACTACAGTCTATCTAGTCACTTGTTAAGAGATATCTTAGTTGCTTCTACTTTGGGGTGATTATGATTAAAGCTGCTATAAGTATTAATGGGCAGGCTTTTATGTGGACATAAGTTCTCAAATCAATTGGGTTAATACTTAGGAACTCGACTGCTGGATTGCATGGGCAGACAAAGTTTTTAAGAAATTCCAGGAAATTTTTGTTAATTCTTTGCAATTTTCTACATGGGTAATAACAACATCTGTGAAAAATGTACTTGTATTTCTACTTTTTCTTTCTTTGTATTTTATATCTTTCCTTTTTTTTTTTTTGTCTTGTTGCACAATCTAGATTTGCCATTATTACACTGTATAAGAGTTGTTATAGAGGACACTGATTGTTCCTGATCTTAGGAAGAAATTGTCCAGTTTATCACTATTAACTATGATGTTAGCTGTCATATATGTGTGTGTGTGTCTGTGTGTGTATTCATATATGCATGGTATTATATTATTATTTTTGTTGAATGTTTTTTATCAAGTTGAGGAAGTTCACATCTGTTTATACTGTTCTGAGAGTTTTCATAATGAATTGGTGTTAAGATTTGTAAACTGCCTTTCCTATATCTATTGATGTGATCATGTGACTTCTTCCTTAGTCTCTTGATGTAGTGGGATACATTACTGATTTTTCAATGTTGACCCAGGTTTGCATACCTGGAATAAATCCCACTCGGTTATGTATGGTGTGTAATTCTTTTTGTACATTGTTGCATTTAATTTCCTAATATTTTGTTGATGATCTTTTATGTCTGTGTTCATGAGAGATACTGATATATAGTTTTCTTGTAATGTCTTTGTCTTGTTTGGGTTAGAATGGTACTCTTCTTATAGAATAAGTCAGGAAGTGTTGCCTATGCTCCTGTTTTCTGAAAGAAGTAGTGGACAATTGGTGTCATTTATTCCTTTCATATCTGGTAGACTTCACTAGTGAAACCATCTGGGCTTGGTGCTTTCTTTTTGGGAAATGTATTAATTATTAATTCAATTTATTTCATAGATATAGGCTTTACAAGATTAATTTTCCTTGTGAGTTTTGGTAGTTGGCATCTTTCAAGTAATTGGCTTATTTCATTTAAGTTAACAAATTTGGGCCCAGTTACTTGTTTATAGTGTTCCTTTATTATCATTTTAATGACCATAGAACTGGCAATGATAATTCTTCTTTTACTTTTGTTATTTGTAATTGTATCTTCTCCTTCTCTATGTCTTTCTGTCTAGAGATTTGTTAGTTTTTTTTTTTTTTTTTTAACATTTCAAAGAACTATCTTTTGGGCACTGTTTCTTTCTATTGATTTTCTCTTTTCAAATTTGTTGATTTCTGTTTTTATTATCATTTCTTTCCTTTAGGTTGTTCAAATTTCTTTTTTTTTTTTTTGCTCTAATTTCCTATTGTGGATCTGAGATCATTCATTTTTTATTCTTTATTATTTTATAACATATGATTTAATGATACATATTTTCCTTTGAACACCCTTTTATTGTATTTTACAAATTTTGGTAAATTATATTCCTAGTTTTGTTTAGTTCACAATATTTTAAAATTTCCCTTGAGACATTGACCCATACGCAATTTGTGCTATTTAATCTCCAGATATTTGAAGATTTCCCATCTACCTGTCTCTTAGAGTCTTCTAGTTTAATTCTGGATTGAGAATGTACTTTGTATAATCACTGTTCTTTTAAACTTGTTATGGTGTGTATTATAGGCCAGAAAATGGTCTATCTTTGTGAATATTCCATGTGAGCCTGAGAAGAAGGTCTGTTTTACATCTTTTGAATGCACTATTTATAGAATAGATCAAGTTGAATGATGACGTTGTTCAGATTTCTATTATAACTAATTTTTGGTGTAATTGCTCTATCAGTTACTGAAAGAGAGGTGTTTGGCATGTCCAAATAGAATAGTGGATTTGTCTATTTTACCTTGTAGTTCTACTAATTATTGCATCTTTTATTTTCCTGCTCTGTTATTAGGTGCATACAGATGAAAGATTATTGTATCTTCTTGGAGTATTGCCTGTCTTTTAACTTATTTATCACTGATTTTACTATTTATAAAAAGTTATATATGTTTAGTACAGAAAGTTAAGAAAATGCAGAAAAATGACAACATTATCCCATCACACTACACAAGATAAAATTTTGGATAAAATTTTAATGTCTTTTTTCTTGTGACTTTATTTTCCCACTATGAGTACATGTAAATTGAATCTATTTTGAGATTCAAATGTACCTAGGAATGTCCTAGCTTAAAAAAAAAAAAAGTAGGAATAGCCCACAAGAAGTTTCTACTAATCAGAAGATGAAGAGACTTCAAATACTGCTTATTTTTCTAAATAGTAAACACATAAATAAAGCACCACATTTACAAGGTTATTCATTGATTATATTCTCCAAACCTTGACTCTGAACTTATTATTTCTCTTGTCCTAGAAATAACAACTTTAATACTTTGCTGTATATTAGTATTAGAATATGTTCTGTGTATATTGAAGAATAGGCAGCTTTTAAAAAAATAAAGCATTCATGTACTATATACACTGTCTTGCCCTAGTCCTTGAAATATAATTATGTATCTCAGATAATTTTCTATTTAGATTGTTTTCAGGGTTTTTCTGTTACAAATACTGATGCAGTGAATATCTTGCACACATTACTACATACAAATAGATACAGATCCATTATATCTATATTTGTGTCTATATTTTATATGTAGGGGGTATTCCTAAACATGAGATTCCTTAGTGAATGCGTGTGTATATGCTTTTAAATTTTGATAGATATTAGATGTCATTGAATTTCTACCATTAGATAGATAGATAGATGTCATTGAATTTCTACCATTAAGAGCCAACCATACTACATTCTTAAGAAACACATATGAAAATGCCTTTTTCCACAGCTTTGTCAATATAGTGTTTATCAGATTATTAGCATTTCATCTAACAGTTATGCTATACATTATAGTTATATTTCTCTAAAAGAAAGCTTTAAGAACCATGTGTATAACAGCTGTATTTTTCTCTGAGCCAATTATTCATAATGTTTACCCATGTTTCTATTCTTTTGGCTTTACCATGGGACGTATGGAAATTCTTGGTATAACTTATATCTCTGTAATATGTGTTGGAACCTTTTTGTTTGGCTTCTTTGTTTTTTTGCCTTGTTGAAATTTAATATTTTTATGTAGTCCAACTCAAATCCCTTCTTGTATGTCTCTGTGCTTTGTCACATTTAGGAATGCATTTTACATTCTGGTGTTACCAAAGAAATTTCCCGACAGTTTTTTCTGATCATTTATGATTTTTTTAAAAATTATTTTATCCATTAGGTTTTTATCTTGCTGTAAACTATGAAGCACCAATCCAACCTATGTTTTTTAGATTGCTTTAAAGTTTTCCTAGAATCATTTCTTCAGTAATAAACATTTTTAATTGATTTGAAACACTTCTTTGACTATCTATTAAATTCCCATATGTGATTGAACCTACTTCTGAATATGCTACCTTGTTCTCTCGGTCTGTGCAAATACCACAAAATTACACATATAGTCTTGCACAGATAACATATACATGCATATACATATAGATACAGATAGATACGTATGTCTGTGTATATATATGTGTGTATATGTATATATATATGTTTGTACATACACACAATAGTTGTTTGGGATCCTTCCCTCATTAGTCTTTATGCTGAGATATAAAACTTGTGTGCCTTCTTAGACTCTCAGCTTTTCTGTCTTTGTTCTCTGCTTTGGGTGTTGTCTTACCTTAGCTGGCTTTCCTCTCTTTCGGGATATGAATGAAACACCATAGTGTGGGGATCAGATCTTACTTTTTATTGGTCCCAAGGGGCTGAATAATGCAACCTGGAAGTGCAGGGAAGTTAGTTCCCTAAAACCATTATAAGATGAAGGAGAGCCAGACAGATCGATTACCTCTCCGCAATTGTAAACTCTCTACTTGTAAATCTTCCACACGAATTTCACGGCTTGGAGTGCCCTATACAGAGTGTAATAAATCACCAGGCTGATGGCCATCTACATTGAATTTGTTTCAAAAAGATAATAAGGCCTCAAACTTTCTTATTTTTGTCTATCTTTGTGACATTCCTTGTTCTATTGGTTTCACAATGACATTGCCAATATGAAATGAAATCTGAAACTGTGTATTTACCAAAAAAATGTTTTGTGGATTAAAAAATGGAATGGACAGTCTTATACCAATGATTTGAATATCTGGTTCTGAGTGTTTCATGGCAGGAGTATATTACTTGCATATGTGTGGATTTTCCAGTCTGTTAGTAAAAATATCCATCCTTTCCTTTTCCTTGTTCTTGTCCTTTTCCTCTTTCTTTCCTTTCCTTCTTTTTTTTTTTTTTTTCCTTCTGGTCACCCTGGCTGATCAAAATGCCTCTTTTCACCTGAACGACTCCATGTGTTGCTTCAAACTTCCAGAGGCCAAGAAGAACTATGACCTGAGGATCCTGGAGAGAGCTGGCTTCTAGTAAAGTTTCATAATAAGGGGACAAGAAGGGACGTGTACAGCAGGGACAGGGGTAGGGTTGATGGGGTGGAGGGATCCCAACAGACCAGGGACAGAGGCAGAAGGGAAGGTGACAGTCACTGAAATGGAGCTAAAGACAGTAGGGAATAGGTGGAAATAGAGACAGACATTCCCACTGGCACTGGACTCCTTCTGGATCTCTTGGAAGGGGTTCCCTCTTTTCCCTGTTTGCCCTCGCACCACCTTCCTCCCCTTTCCATTCTCTACTATCATTTTGCATCTTTCCTCCCACCATTTTCATTCTTTCTTAAGTCCAATAATTATCACAAATAATCCCCCATTCACTAAGAAGATCTTCCATAATAGTTGATATTGCTCAGAGGTTGGGCCATACTCACTGATCTTTTTCTATTGGTTTGGCATCATGCTAGACACTGAGGAAGAAGAGATGTGAATTTAAGTGAAAAGTATAAGACACTGTCTGTCTCTATCAAGAGCCTGGCAGATTCTGCTATGGAAGCTGACTAAAAAGGAAGTAATATAAAATTTTTACTGTGTCAATGGCTTCTGTCTCATAAAGTCACCTGCTACATGTAGCTATTTGGGGTGTTTTGGCCTTTGCTCTCTAAACAGTAATTCTGAGTATGGGGGCAGGTAACACTGGCTTTATCAATAAATTGTTTCCTTTTATAATGAAAAAGTTACGCATTTTATCATTATAGCTGATTGGATACATCCCATAACCCAAGGCAAGTGATTTTGTAGATACTGTCTCTGTTTTTTATGTTCAACCTCGTGGATTTGAACCTTGGGAGGAAAACTTATTAAAAACATACTCAAGTGTTTATTTTTTGAGAAAAACCAATAGATCTCCCATGACATGCTTGAGAAGGTACATGCTACAAGATGAATTAGCTTAGCCATGCATGCAGTTTTGTGACAGTGACAAGAAGGAAAATGAAATTTTGTGTTCTGAGGCAGCTGAAAAATTGTGGGATGAGTGGGGCCGGTGCATACTTGTGTTTATTATCTCTGTTGGCTATGTATGAATGCTAAGAGGCAACTTTTCCACAAAAGGTTATCCTTAGGTGTTTGGAATGAGGGTGGCTGTAGGTGATGACTATGGGTACTGGGTATATTACTTTGCTAAGGCTGCCATAACAAAGTACCAGAGATGGGGTGGCTTAGACCAAATAAATATATTTCCTCACCATTCTTGAGGCTAAGGTCCAAGATCAAGGTGTCAGCAGAGTTCATTTTTTATGAAGTTCTCTCTCCAAGGCTTGTAAATGGCCCCCCTCTTCCCTGTGTCTTCACATGGTCTTTCCTCTGTGTGTGTATCCTAATCTCCTCATCTTATGCAGATTCAACTCATACTGTATCAGGGGCCACTCCAGTTCATTTAACCTTAAATACTGCTTTAAAGATGCTATCTCCAAATACACTCTGAATCCTGGGCATTAAGACTTCAACATATAAAGTTTTCAGGGAAACAGTTCAGCTCATAGCACTGGTGGTGAGGTTTGAGGCTGACTCTTTGGGTAAGTATTCAGTGTTACGGTCACAGCTGTAAGGTTAGAGATGGTATGAATTAATGTGAAATGCATTGCATTTGATCCCATCCCATCCTGAGTTGGGTAATCCCCCATCATCTGGTCTTTAGAATTATATTACCCACTCCTTCATCAGCATCCCTTCTGTATTTTGTATCTGCTTTTAGCATTATTGAAACATATTTGCCATAATACATCACAGTGGCAAGGTGCATTGGCAGGCTGGTGCATTGCTGCCACCAGCAGAATCTACTCTTATTTTCAGCTGAATGTCAGTATGCCTGAAATCCACCATAGACACATTTCTTTCCCCTTTCAGTAACTGGCAAAGTTGTTGTCCTTAAGCACCTGGAACTCCCTCTCCTTGAATCTCCATTGCTCCTTCTCTAGGACTTGTAGCTTCATCTTGCTCATTTCTATGTGTTTACATCTCTGTTACTCTTCTCATGGTATTGTCCTTTATATAAGGATGAGGGGCCCAGTTTGAGTCATGAGTACTCAATGATTATTTCCCTTCATAACATAGCTTTGGTGCATCAATATACTCCTTTTATTATCAGTAGCAAATATGAAAAAGGATAAAGAAGTAAGGAAATCATACAAGTCTATTCCTTTACTCACATGTAACATTTTAATTATTTCTGTTTAAAATGTATGGATATAAATCCAAAAGGCAGAAACTGTGTCTCACCTTTGAGTTTCCAGCATATAGCCTAGTCCTTGACATGTAGTAAAAGTTCGTTCAATGTTTCATTGACCTGAACACAGTAGTTATACATATTTTAGTGTTGAAGGAAGTCTTGCTATGCTGATCCTTTATATCACCCTGCTCCAGGTTTCCTTGCACAACATATTTGGCAAGAAAGGGATTGATTGTTGACAGATTCTTGGTCACTGAGCCAAGCTAATATCCAAGCTGATTTGGGTCTCAAAATTTCCTATTTGTCCTTTATTGTCTCATCACAGTCAGGAACCATTTGGGTATTAGGAGGCCTCAGGAAATTATTATAAGTAATATAACTTGTTATACCTGTTCTCAAGGAGTTTAATTTTTTTTGAGAAGAGAAGAAAAAGGCAAGGCATGGTGGCACCTGGTTGGGGAGCTAAGAAGAAAAGTTGTTAGTTCACTCTAAGGGCTATATGAAGACCTGATTAGATCTCTGTAGAGGGATCTGGGGGAAATCATAGCATTGGCTAAGGCCACTGGACAAAAATCAGAAGATATATAAGGTGATCTATTTTTATTATTTTGCCATAAAGCAACAATAAGAAAATAATCAGCTAGTAAAGAGTGATGATCTCTATTAAATATTATATATGTTTATAATTTATATATAAATATATATACCATCATAGAATTATAATATAATTTTTAAATATTATACATATTCCCATGAAGAAAAGAAGTGCAGAGTCTATGGTAATACTTGAGATGGGACTAGACTGTGATATTGTAAATTAGTTCATATTCTTATTGATGTTGGCCTATGAAGTCATGTCATATGGTACCACCTTCCTAACTGAGGGAGGAAAAATTGTTCTAGAGAGTTTGATATTTGGGAAGATGATCAATTTGCTTGTATTTAATTAAAAGCAAGAATAATTCCAGACTGGGGGATGCCTGGGTGCCTCACTTGGTTAAGCATCTGACTTCTGCTCAGGTCATGATCTCATGGTTTGTCTGAGCCCAGAATCAGGCTCTTGGCTGTTAGCAAGGGGCCTGCTTTGGATCCTCTGTCTCCCTCTCTCTTTGACCCTCCCCTGCTCACACTCTGTCTCTCTCTCAAAAATAAATAAACATTAAAAAACAATAAAGTAAATAACAATAAATTAAAAATATATTTTAAAAAACCTCTTTCTTTAAAAAAAGAATAATTCCAGGATTACAAGATACATTGTGTTATGTGATGGAATATATTAAATTTCTGTGTGGATTCTATACTTTAATTTCCTCATCTACAAAACGAGAGTAATAAACTTATCTACTTCAAAGGTTGTAAGGATCAAATGTGTTCATAGAGAAAAAGCCCTTGGTGCAATGTCTGATACAGAGTAAGTTCCCATTAAATATTAGGTATTAATGGCATTAGTTTCAATCTTAAGGGCACTTTATTATATCTCCTTTGATCCCTCTCAAATTCAAACAAGACAACAAATTCAAAGGGGATATCTATAGGTATTGGTAAAGAAATTAAAACCTACAAATTACAAAAACCATCCTCCCAAGAAGTAGTAGTGCCTTTCAGGGAGATGAGGAAGGAAAGAAAGGGAATGAGTTAAGTAGGAGAGTTTGCAGATTAGGTGATAAAATTTGAACTGGTAAGATCCCTCCAGGTTATTAATAATTTAAATATCATTCTAATTTTGACATTTTGGAAAGTAGATCTACTTTTAGTTTTCAGTTTTTCCAACAACTTTTTCAGTAAAGACAACAATGCACACTTGTGGGGAAGAGCACTGGGTGTTATATGGAAACCGACCTGACAATAAACTATAAAGTTTAAAAAAAAAAAGACAACAATGCATTTTTTTTTTATTATGCATGTACCATTTGCTAGGCGTTTTGTTAAGTGCTTTTATATATACCATCTCATAACCTCACAACCAGGTACACAAAATTAGTCCCATTATATTGATAGGAAAACTATGGAGTTGGGGTATATTGCCTGGTGTTGCAGAGGAACAGGCAAAGTGGGATATAACCACTCTATGTTTCAGTTTCCTCATGTATAAAACGATGCGACTATATTCGAAACTGCCCTTCCAGCCCCGTGCTGTTAGAATTTTAGCCCCTTTCCTTTGGCGAAGTTGCCTCTTCTGCCACCTAGTGGACACTGTAGTAATTACCATATTAACATTTCTAAACTTGGGTTGTTCCTTTGAAATTAGAAAACTGTTGAGGTGGCCCAGTCCAATCCCCTTGAAGAACAGAAGAGGAAACTGAGCCTAGAAAAGAGAAGTTTCCAGGATACTGAAAAACCAATACTTAAATCATGACCCTTAGCAGAATTACATTTAGTATTTCATTTATGATAATATCTCTGCATCACAGGGTAATTGCCTAGAGATGTCAGAGAGGATTTGTAGAATGTATACAATCTGTCCTATTTGTAATGAGAGTTTTTCATTCACAGTAGGATGGCTGGTGTAGATTGAAATAAAATAATTTCTTAGAAGTAATTTATAAAAAACTATAGGGCAACAAAACTTAGGACACAATGAAAACTTTTGAGAAATTACCAATTACTGAATACTATAAATGATTTTTAAGTGTCTTGTTGCTCAATAATAAGCATTTTATGTTTATAAGAAAATAGTGGGAGTTTCTTGAATTTCTGTGACTCAGAAAGCTACATAAATGATTGCCTTCGGATTGCTGCTTTAGCTGGAAATGTTGAGAATTAAGTTTCTTCAATGAAACTCATCTCCTCCTTTTTTCTTGGCTTGGGACATCTAAATCTATCATTTAAAAAAGGGCACAGAGAAAGAAATGCATGTGTAAGTGTTGGAGTAATTGTAGGATATTTTAATGCCCTTTGGATCATAATTCTCAACTCCCTATCAAGAAATTTTATGAATGATGGTGGATGGAAGGGAGGTGTTGAATGAATAACAAAGGCCTAATTTTAACTCAGACCAAGATTTGCTGTGTGGCCTCTGGCAGGTTATTTAACTTCTTCAAACCCCTATTTCCTCAGGTGTGTTTAAAATAGTGCCTATTCTGCCTTATTCTCTAGAGTTGTGGTGAGACTTCTATTCCCTGATTCATGTGAACGTGCTATAAAAGTAGCAGGACACGACTTTCAGCTAGACCTAAAAGCAGCAAGTCAGGCTTTTTGCGTTTGACAAAAGAAGAATACTGGAAAAAGAAAATATATTATCCTATTACTGATTCTCTTAAGAAGCTTATGCTCATTAACATTCCAAATACAACTGTGAATAAGATACAGAGTGGTGAGGTTATGTAGGTGGCCCTGGGGAAGGTATTAGAAAGAAATTAATTGGCTTTGAAATCCAAAGGCTTTATATGGACCACATGTCCTACCTTAGGGTTGAATTGAAATTCATGTGTGGTTGGGAAACAGACAGTCCTGAGAAGTTACTTTGCTTAGGTTTTTGGTGTTGATTGAAAAAGCTGGGGAGAAACCTGCCTGAATCTTGAGGCCATTATGCTAAGTATAATACGCCAGTCACAAAAGGACAAATACTGTGTGATTCTGCTTGTGTGAGTTACTTATAATAGTCATACTCATAGAAACAAAGTAAGATGGTGATTGCGGAGGAGGGAGGAGGTTGAGGGAGGACGATAGAGATTTAGTGTGTTTCCTGGATGCAGAATTTCAGTTTTGCGAGATGAAGAGCTCTGGAGGTAGATGGTGGGGATGGCTGCATAGCATTATGAATGTATTCAATACCATGAACTGTACGTTTCAAGACAATTGAGGTGGTAAATTTTATATGACATGTATTTTACCACAATAAAAAAGAATGGGAAAGAAAAGAGGAACTTGTGTGAACACATTAAAAAAATGATTAAAAGGAAGCAAAAAGGCTAGAGAGACAGAGTATTGTTCACACCTGGATTGAAGAATGGGCTTTGGGGTGAAAAGTGCAGCATCTATCTGTCCTGGTTCAGCTCAGCAGAAGAGACTTTTAGGGAGAATGAAAAGGAGTGGTTTTCACAAGGGACTTAGTGACAGTTCATGGACAGATAGCTATTTGAATGACATGGTGTGATGGGGAGACCTGGGGCAGGGAACATTGGTATCTCAAGGGTTGGTATCTTCGGGATCCCAGGCTAGATGTACTGTTCTTGGTCTGGTGTTAGTAACTAATGGTGGGTCCCACCAGCAGTGGTAGTGATGAGATTCTCTGTAGGGTCTCCATGGGCAGAGGACAGAGCTAGAGCAGAGAGGGGACATGGTAGATGCTTTCCGGTGATGGTAGCTGACAGTCTGGCCAGTGAACACTTCTGAGATAACCTTTAAGGGCTCCAGAACCCCCATGGTGAATCAGTATAGGTGACCAGAAGTCCTTTGTGAGCAGGCGAGGGCAAGAGCCAGTAAAATATTATCACTAAAGTGACTCTATTTCCACCCTGACATCATTGAAGGCTAGGGAGGTTGTATGTCTCATGAATAAACAGTCTCCTGAACAGACTGAGCAGAGAACAGGATATTTACTCAAATTTAAAATCTGTTAATGAATAACACATGGATTCAGTCATGTGAATGGAAATTTGATTTATAATGATGGCATGGAGGACCCATTCCTTTAAGCTAAAGCATGAGATGATGATGCTTGCATGGAAATCTTGGCTAAGTGATTTATTAGAAGCTTACTGTTTTATGAATGGCACAAGAGAAGAACTGCCCCCTTTACAATCTATATATAAATCATCTGAAATTTTGATGGATTAAATATTCTTTCTTCTAGTGGCAGTACTAAGTGTTATGAGCAGCTTTTAATAGTTAGAAAGACAGAAGAGATAAATATCAATTACTGTTAGAGGAAGTGTTTCTTTAAGTCAGCTTTCACACTTTCGCCCCTGATGAGGTTAATTATTTATGACAAAGGCACATTAATAATTGCGCTTTATTTCTTTATCCAAGCAGCAAATGAATTGTAACACAAGGAGATTTGGATCATCAATATTAGAAGAATGTGTTCAGAGCACTTAAAAGTTTTGTATTACCCTTAAAACTTGCTTTGTTTCAGTCACAAACAGTGCTTATATTAATAATATGTATTGAAATTTACATTTGGGGACCTTTGTCTTAGTTTTCTTTTAGGGTTTTTCCTTTGTGATAGGCAAGCTATGTGGGCAGGGTAGTGAGTATGGGAAACATAGAAGATCTGGCATGCCGAATTTAGGGTGCTCAATGAAGAAAGAAGGATGAATGCATTTACGGCTATTTCTAGCTATTTATATAAAATATTTAAATTTTATTTATTTATTTGCACTTATTTATTTATTCACTCTTTTTGGTGTATGCCATTTCTTAAAATTGAGGTATAATTTACATACAGTGTTATGTGTACCACATGATGATTCAACAATTCTAGACACAACTCCGTGCTCACCACGCTAAGTGTAGTCACTGTCTGTCACCAAACACCCTTATTACAATCTTAGTGACTATACTCCCTGTGCTGCGCTTTTCATCTCCATGACTTACTTATTTTGTAACTGGAAGTTTGTACCTTATAATCCCCTTGATCTATTTCACCCACCTCCCCACCAACCACCCCTTTGGCAACCACCAGTTTCTTCTCTGTATTTAAGAATCTGGGGTTGGTTTTTTTTTTTTTTTTTTAGTCTCTTTTTTCCTTTGTATATTTTAACAAATGCATAAGATCCTGTGTCCACAGCCACAATCAAGACAAAGAGCAGGGGAATCTGGGTGGCTCAGTCAGTTGAGTGTCTGACTCTTGATTTCCACTCAGGTCATTGGCCCAGGGTTGTGGGATTGAGCCCCATGTTGGGTTCCACATTGAACATGGAGCCTGCTTAAGATTCTCTTTCTCTCTCTCTCTCCCTCTACTCCTTTCCCCACTCTCTAAAATGAATGAATGAATGAATGAATGATAAAGAACAGTCACATCCCCCCCCCCAAAACCCCCGTCATGCTGTTCTTTTGGAGTCAACATCTCTCCCTACTAGTCTGTCATCCCCCAACCCATGTCAACCACTGGTCTGTTCTCCACCCTTTAGTTTTACTTTTCCTCAAGGGTGGTTTTCACCCTGCTCTTGTCCTTATGTTGCTGTCAGTAGCTAGATGGTTAGGCTAGTCATGTTTGGAGGTGGAGGGTTCTGTGGTTCTGAGGAAGACTTGCTCTCAGGTGGCACTGTGTCTCTGGGCCTCCACTGTGCCCCTCCCTGTGCTCCTGCTTTGCCCCCAGCTGAAAGTCTTCCCCTCACTGAGGACTGGAGGGATTTTCCCCTATTTGTCCCAGTAGGCACAGCATCTAGAGCCCATTGTTGTTTTAGGGCTCCTCACAAATGCTTTTATGTTAACTATTTAAAATAATAAGTGAAAATGAGTATAATAGTAATAAACATAGAATAATTTATTCAGCCTGAATGATACTTACTTGTTCGCCAACACAGTTGTAAAATATAACTTTATATATACGTGTGTGTGTGTGCACGTGTGTGTATAATTTTAAATGGAGGAAGAAGTCCACAAAAGCAGAAATGGTTAGGGTCTGAGGAAGTCATAATATGGCCCCAGGAGACAGGATTTGTTGTCTTCCCCAGTACTATAAGGCTTTGGCTGTCTCAAGAATGTTCTGGACAGAGTTCTCCATGCTTGGGGCTGCTGTTTCCTTCTCAGGCCTGCACCTCAAGAGATACTTTTGCAGGACTTTGGCCAATCTTTCCAGTAGAAAAACCTACAAGTGGGTACAAATCCCTCTTATAAGCTACCCCAAATCCCTCTTACAGCTGCCTCTATTCTCTACCCAGCCTGTGCTAGGCCTTTACTAATTTGTTAAATGAACATAGAATTTAGATGAATTCTTCAAACTGATGTCCAAAGGTGTCTTCCCCAGGTAAACAGGTGCTAGTGTCCTGTCTTTGCTTGCAGACACCTGTCTTCCTTTAAATTTTGGGTTAGTTGGTTGTCATGTGACTCTAGTTCTCAATTTTTGCAAGAAGTTAGGAATTTGTTCAGTATCCTGTTTTTATTGTTGTTGTTGTTGTTGTTGCTTTTGCATATGGGTGAGAGGAGTGCTCTTTCTACTTCCCAAGAGGAAGGTGGATCCAGCCTGTGTCTTTATTTCTTTATTTTTTAAATTTATTTTTGTAATGTTTATTTACTTATTTTGAGAGAGAGTACAGGTGAGTGGGGGAAGGGCAGAAAGAGAGAGGGAGAGGAGGAGAATCTCAAGCAGGCTCTGTGCTGTCAGCACAAAGGGCAGGGCTTGATCTCACCAATTGTGAGGTCATGACCTGAGCCAAAATCAAGAGTCCAACACTTAACCAGTTGAGCCCTCTGATAGTCCCCCAGCCTTTAAAGACCTTTAACAATCTTTTAACCTCTTGTCTCTGCTGACATTCCGGGCTAGTTGCCAGCTGGTTTTTCTTGATCTTGTTTGTTTTGCTTTGTTTTCTTGAGATTTATTCCTCTTTGCTTTCCTGTCCCTCTCTGAGTTGCTCTGCCCACTATGACCATTTTTCTCTTAACCTCATAAACGTGACCATGGCAGAGTGTTGAAAAAGGCAAGAGATGGCTCCTCTGGCCCTTTGCTCTGGTCTTAGGGAAAGAGATGGTGTTGCTTTGAGCTACTTCTTCACATGTACCTGAGGCATGAGTATGCAGATTTGTTGGGGAAGAAGGTTATGGGTATGGCTAACCCGATTCTCTACTGCTCTCAGCACCACTACAAACTGTGTCCCAAGGGATTGGGAGGAGAGACAACATTCTTTGACATTTTCCATCTTGAGAGCTTTCTACATAGCCTCTTTGTTCATGACCATGAAAGGGGTAAGGAAGAAAAGAAAAATGTAGGCAGGACTGTATGCATGTATGCAATGTTCTCTTTAGTAACTATCGAGTTTTCCATTCTACAATTCTGTCTGTAGCACTGCCATCACAATTGCCATTACAGTCATTGAGAGAAAGCAGAGAGACAAACAACTTCAGTGTTCTCCTGACATTCTGCCTCCTTGTTTTCCTATGTTTGTTGGAGGGTGTGTGGGAGGAAGTCTGGGTGGGTGAGAGGTGGGACACTTGGGTGAAGGCTAAAAGGTTGTTAACTGGCCCCCCTCCCACATCACTCTCAATGAGAGAAACAGTGCATTTCATCTTCAGGACCACCATGGAGAATGGTTCAGTAATATGATCAGGCTACTGACATGAATCCTTCCTCTCAAATGGTTGGGCTATAACAATTCCCAACAGGAATAAATAGAACACAGTCTCATTTTTCTGGCATTATACTTCTGTGCAGTTCTATTAGCTGCCATCCTATGTTAGAAGAAAAAAAAATGATGTGTTCTTCCTTTTATTTCATTTCAACAAGTGTCTGCAAGAATTGTCAGCGTGTAAAAGGCAACCCGGCCCAACACTGGATATCTTCGGCATGTTCCTATGAAGTAGGATTATTTTATAGCCCCATCCATTGACCTCTTCATCCATTCAACTATCCATTTATTTAAAAACATTTATTGAATTTTTTTGTGCTGAAATGATGAAAGTAAAATCTTGAGTAAAACCCGGACATGCAGTACATACTTGATAAATGTTGAGGGAATGAATGAGGGTATGAATGAAGATAGAATTCCTATTCTTCTGACATATACAGTCTCTTGGCAGCAGCAGGTGGGGAAAGCAGGTATATTAAAGATTGTGCTCTGATAGTAGTGAACAGAAGACTTGTTCGTAACCAGATGCAGGAGCCTTTGAGTGTGACTTGGATAATTTGGGGAAGCTTCTAAAATCAGCCGAATGAGATTCATGAAGAAGGAGCAGTTGATGAAGAGGGGGCTAGTAAGTGATGATTACCAGTGTGGACTTTGTATTTTACACATCTGGGGTTGAGCTCCAGTTCTGTCATCTGCTTATTTTGATGTCTCCCAAACCCACTGGAATAACCTACTGATCAAGCAGAGCCAGGCTTGTCAGACCTACTGTCATAGAGAGAACATCACATCATAGGAGTCTTCATAGCATCTAGGAGGGGAAAGGTCAGAGGAAGATGTTTGAGGTGTTTTAGCACCAGGGCTGACTGATTTAAGGCTGTTCTTATAATTGGGGGGAATGGATTGGGAGGGGCAGAATTCAACTCATAGTGAAATGAGGGTCTTGAAGAAACTCTAGCCGAGTAAGCTAATAATCTTAAAAAACATACTATTTGGGTAGATTCTTCACCTTGTCTTCTAGAAGGAAGCACATAAGTTAGTTTTTTTGTTTGTGTTCAGAACTGTTTAACCCAGGGATGGAAAGTTTGTTGATTTCAGCACTCACTAGCTATATGACTTCTGACAAGTTTATTTTTTAAATTTGTTTTAAATTGAAGGTAATAGAATGAATGAAACCAGGAGAAGATTTAATGAGATAAAATGTGTGGAGCATGTAGCACACAGGGCTTGATGCACAGGAAATGCTCACTATAGGATTGCAGAGTCAGAAGCCACTGCAGCATTGCCACCTTACCCTTCTTCATCAGGCTGCAGTGGTGGTAATGATGTAGTCTGGGGGGCTGGCCGCCTGCTCTTGCTTGACCCTGTTCTCTTATTGCTGTGTGACCTCAGGCAGATGACTCACCCTCTCTGGAAATAAGTTCCCTCTTCTGTCAAATGAAGACATTTTACTTTCCTCGTCTCACAAAGGATCTCTGACATTTCCTCCAGGTCTATGAATAAATTTGGCCTGGAGCATCTTGTCCTGTAACCTTTTTGTGTCTGAGCTTACTGTGCTGCTGCTGGTCTCTCATGGGATCTGGAAAGTTTCATTCACGGGTGTGAAGCATTTGTGTCCTTTGCTGCTTGAGGCCATTTCTGAACCAGAATGAAAACACTGGTTCAGTTCACTAATGGTAATGGACATCCTGCATCACTTGGCTCCTAGACCCTACATGACTCACTGGAATAAGTCGTGTTTTCTTTTTGTTTTTGTTTTTTTGTTTTTTCATATATAGAAATTGTAGTGGAGCTTGTTCACACTATAGAAGAAGGCAGCAGAGGATAGTAGCTGGTATTGTGATCCAGAGTAAGGATCACTAATTTGGAGTCTGAAGCCTGGGCATTGTTCCCTTGTCTGCCTTTCTTGGGCATGTCACTGGTACCTTCCTGAGTCTTGAGTTCCCCTTTAATAAATAGAGGTAGGTGATAGGGAGAATATGATGCTGCTCAAATTGAACATGAATGCTCAAGTAATTTTTAAACTAAGATGCTCTACCAGCCTTAGCTGATAGGATTCTACAAATCCTTCTACAAATACTTACTGAGTGTTAAGGACTTTTCTTGTACCTGGGAATGAGCAGTGAATGAGACAGATAAGATTCCCTCCCCCGGGGAGCATGAGCTCTGGTGGAGAAGCTCTTCTTAGAATACAGCACACACTCTCCTCATGTGAGGCTTTGTTTTAAAAAAACTAATTTGAAGGAAAGCTGAATGGGAGCTTTTATTTATGGAGTACCTACAACATGCAGGTCTAAGAAGATGTTTTGTCATTTAATCCTTGCAAAGACCCTGTATAGAAGTTATTCTCATTTCTCTTTGGTAAGTGTGGAATTTTAGATGCAGGAAAGTAGTTTATATTAGGGATTCAGTCCCATGTTTCTCTGATAATAAGGCTTTGGTTCTTTCTAAGACACTGATGACCACGTATACTCAAGCTTCTGAACCTGTACATTTGGTTTTACTTTTTGTATGATGTGAACTTCATCTAAATCTTATAATAGTGAGACATTAAAATATTTTCATGTAACTTCATAATTTCTTCCTATTCTGTCTTAGTATATTTAAAGAGATATATGCCTGCTTTGAAATGTATATTATATGCATTTGAACTAACTAATGAAGGATAAATAGGCACCAGTGGAAAGAACCCTCTTCCATTTTATTGTAAATACTTCATATTAAGTGCCCTAGAAATGTTAGTTATTGCTGTTAGTGTTAAAAATATTATTTTTATTTATCCTGAGTTAGGAAGCTATCAGGTTAGCAGAAAGAGGGACTGGAGTGATAAATAGGCATCAGGCCCTAGATTTGAAAGGAGATAAAACCATTACCTGAATTTATGGCTTGGAGATCAGCTGGTAGAGACCTCATGTCAATAGCATGACTCTTGGGAGGGCTCCCTGGCACTCCTATTGATGGAAAGCATCACAATACAGGTAGCTAAAATGGCTTTATTGCAGAGGCATGAAGATTGCTATTTCATAGCTGAGAAAAACAGAGTGCAGAGTTTTGCTCCTGCTGCATTGGGCTGGACTGGCAGTGAGCTGGCACAGTGCCCCACTATGGGCAGAGCTGGTCCTGAGAAATACACCACACTCACTTGGACTCTGCAGGTAGAGAGATAGAGAATAAAGAAAACACCAAGGAAAAATGACTTCTTACAAAAGAGAACTATTGTAAGCGATGGATAATTTATTTTTATTTTATTTTTTTAAAGTTTTTGTTCTAATTCTAGTCAGTTAATGTACAGTGTTATATTATTTCAAGTATACAATACAGTGATTCAGCAATTCCATACATGACCAAGTGCTCATTACAAGTGTACACCTTAATCCTCATCACATATTCTACCCATCCCCTCACCAACCTGCCCTCTGGTAACCATCTTGCATTCTCTCTTTCCCTCTCTCTGCATCCATATCTCTCTCTCTCTCTCTCTCTCTCTCTCTCTCTCTCTCTCTCTCATTTTTTTTCCTTTGGCTCATTTGTTTCTTAAATTGCACATATCAGTGAAATTACATGGTATTTGTCTTTTTCTGACTGATTTATTTCACTTAGCATGATACTCTCTAGCTCCATCCCTGTCATTGCAAATGGCAAGATTTCATTCCTTTTTTATGACTGAATGGAATATTAATTCCATTGTATATATCACATCTTTATTCATCAATTGATGGACACTTGGACTATTTCCATGTGTTGGCTATTATAAATAATACTGCTATAAACATAGGGGTACATGTATCCCTTTGAGTTAATGTTTTTGTATTCTTTGGGTAAATATCCTGTAGTACAATTGCTGAATCATAGAGTAGTTCTATTTTTAACTTTCTGAGGACATTTCATACTGTTTTCCACAGTGGCCATACCAGTTTGTATTCCCACCAATAGGATACGAATGTTTGTTTTTCTCCACATCCTCACCAACTCGTGTTGTTTCTTGTGTTGTTGATTT
This sequence comes from Cryptoprocta ferox, assembly GCA_028646485.1. Classification (NCBI taxonomy): domain Eukaryota; kingdom Metazoa; phylum Chordata; class Mammalia; order Carnivora; family Eupleridae; genus Cryptoprocta; species Cryptoprocta ferox. The sequence goes on along the minus strand of CM053574.1, from coordinate 37,146,601 downwards.
TAGTCATTCTGACAAGGGGGATGTGATATCGTTTTGTAGTTTTGATTTTCATTTATTTCCCTGATAGTAAGTGATGATGAGTGTCTTTTCATGTGTCTGTTGACCCTCTGTATGTCTTTGGAGAAATACCTGTTGATGTCCTCAGCCCATTTTTAATCAGATTATTACTTCTTTGGGTGTGAGTTTTGTAAATTCTTTATGTATTTTAGATACTAATTCTTTATCTGATATGTCATGTGCAAATATCTGATCCCATACTGTAGGTTGCCTTTTAGTTTTGTTGACTGTTTCCTTCTCTGTATAGACCCTTTTTATTTTGATATAATTACAATAGTTTATTTTTGCTTTTGTTTCCCTTGCCTCAGGAAACATCTTTAGGTAAAAGTTGTTACCTCTGATGTCAAAGAAGTTACTGCCTGTGTTTTTTTCTAATTTTTTACAATTTCAGGTCTCATATTTAGTTTTTAAGTCCATTTTGAATTTATTTTGTGTAAAGTATAAGAAAGTGGCCCAGTTTCATTCTTTTTTTGCATGTTGCTGTTCAGTTTTCCCAGAACCATTTGTTGAAGAGATTGTCCTTTTCCCATTGGTTATTCTTTCTAGCTTTGGCAAAGATCAATTGACCATATAGTTGTGGCTTTATTTTGGATTTTCTATTCTGTTTTATTAGTCGCCGTGTCTATTTTTATGCCAGTACTACACTGTTTTAATTACTACAGCTTTGTTATATAACTTGAATAGTGATGCTTCCAGTTTTGCTTTTCTTCTTCAAGATTGTTTTGGCTATTCAAGGTCTTTTGTGATTTCATACAAATTTTAGGATTGTTTTGTTCTAGTTCTGTGAAAAGTGCTTTTGATATTTTGATAGATTGCATTAAATGAGTAGATTGCTTTGGGTAGTTTGGACATTTTCACAATATTCGTTCCTCCAATCCATGAGCATGGAATGTCTTTCCATTTCTTTGTGTCATCTTGAGTATCTTTATCAGTGTTTTATATACACAGATACAGGTCTTTAATCTCTTTGCTTAGGTTTATTCCTAGGTATCTTATGGGTTTTGTGCAATTGTAAAGGGATTGCCTTCTTGATTTCTCTTTCTTTTGCTTTATTATTGGGGCATAGGGAAGCAACAGATTTCTGTACGTTAGTTTTGAATCCTGTGACTTTACTGAATTTGCTTATCAGTTCTAGCAGTTTTTTTGTTGGAGTCTTTGTTAGGTTTCCTATATAGAGTATCATGTCTTCTGCAAATAGTGAAAGTTTTTCTTCTTCCTTATCTATTTTGATGCCTTTCATTTCTTTTTGTCATGGGATTGCTGTGATTAGGACTTGTTGAGTAAAACTGGTGAGAGTGGACATTCCTGTCTTATTCCTGATCCTAAGGAGAGAAGCTCTCTTAAGGATGATGTTAGCTTTGGGTTTTTTTATAGATGGCTTTTATTATGTTGAGATATGTTCCCTCTAAACCTAATGTGTTTGTCATGAATTACATGATAAACACATGTAATGAATGTGTTTATCATGAATGGATGTTGTACTTAGTCAAATGCTTTTTCTGCATCTATTGAAATGATCTTCTTTCTGCCTTTTATCCTTTCTCTTATTGATGCGATATCACTTTGATTAATTTGTGAATCTTGAAAAACACTTGCAACCCAGGAGTAAATTCTACTTGATTGTGGCAGATGATCTTTTTAATGTATTGTTGGATTTGCTTTGCTAGTATTGTGTTGAAGATTTTGATTCTGCGTTCATCAGAAATATTGGACTGTAGTTCTCTTTTCTTGTACTGTCTTTATCTGATTTTGGTATCAAGGTAATGTTAGCCTCATAAAATGAGTTTGGAAGCTTCTTTTTCTTTTCTCTTCTTTTCTTTTTTTGGGGGGGGATAGTTTGAGAAGAAAAGGTATTAACTCTTCCTTAAATGTTGGTAGAATTTGCATGTGAAACCATCTGGCCCTAGACTTCAGTTTTTTGGGATTTTTTTGATTACCGATTCAGTTTCTTTGGTGGTTATCAATCTGTTCACATTTTCTATTGCTTTCTGTTTCAGTTTTGGTGGTTTCTATGTTTCTAGGAGTTTTATCCATTTCTTCTAGGTTGTCCAATTTGTTGTCATATATTTTTTCATAATATTCCCTTAAAATTGTTTGTATTTCTGTGGTTCTGGTTGTTACTTCTCCTCTTTCATTTGTGATTTTATTTATTTGCCATTTCACTTTTTTTCTTGTTAAGTCTGGCTAGAGGTTTATCAATTTTATTTATTTTTTCAAAGAGCCAGCTCCTGATTTCATAATCTGTTCTATTGTTTTTTTTAGATTCTATATCATTTCTGCTCTAATTTTTTATGCCCTTCCTTCTTCTGGCTTTAGGTTTTTTTGTTCTTTTTCTCTCTCCTTTATGAGCTAGGTCAAGTTGTTTACTTGAGATTTTTTTGCTTCTTGGTTTAGGCCTGTATTGGTATGAACTTCCCTCTTAGAATCACTTTGCGGCATCCCAAAGGTTTTGCACCATTGTGTTTTTATTTTCATTTGTTTTCATGTCCTTTTTTATTCTTTTTATTTATTGGTTGACCCATTCATTTTTTTAGTAGCATATTATTTAACCTCCATTTATTTGTGATCTTTCTAGAATTTTTCTTGTGGTTGACTTCTAGTTTCATAGCATTGTGGTCAGAAAAGATGCATCGTATGACTTCAGTCTTCTTGAATTTGTAGAGACTTGTTTTGTGGTGTAATATGTGATCTATTCTAGAAAATGTCCCATGTGCACTTGAAAAAAATGTGTATTCTGTTTTAGAATAGAATGTGCTAAATATATCTATTATGTCCATCTTGTTCAGTGTGCCATAAAGCAACTGTTTCCTTGTTGATTTTCTGCTAAGATGATCTTTCCATTGATGTGAGTGGGTTGTTATTGTATTGGTTGTTACTGTATCCTATTATCCTATTATTGTATTATTATCGATGAGTTCCTTTATTATTAACATGCTCTCATGTTGGGTGTGTAAACATTTACAATTGTTATATCTTTTTGTTGGATTGTCCCCTTTATTTTTATATAATGCCCATTTGTCTCTTGTTACAGTTTTCTTTTTAAGTCAAGTCTGTCCAATATACAGCTTTCTTTTGACATTCATTTGTATAATAAATGTTTTTCCATCCCCTCACTTTCAACTTACAGGTGTCCTCAAGTCTAAAATGAGCCCCTTTTAGGCTGCATATAGATAGGTCATGTTTTTTTTTAATACATTCTGTAACCTTATGTCTTTTGATTGATGCATTTAATCCATTTACATTCAGAGTAATTACTGATACATATGTATTTATTTCCATTTTATTACTTGTTTTGTGGTTGTTTCTGAAGGTTTTCTCTGGTCCTTTCTTGTCTTTCTCTCTTTCATGGTTTGCTTGTTTTCTTTAGTGATATATTTAGATTTTTTCCTCTTTATTCTTTGTGTATTTATTAGTGGTTTCTGATTTGTGGTTATCATTAGGTTTGTATATAACATCTTCTGCATATAGCAGTCTATATTAAGTTGATGGTCATTTAACTTTGAACCCATTTTTTTACTTTTCTCCTCCTCACATTTTAGGTACATGGTGTCATATTTTACATCCTTTTATTTTGTGGATGTCAGTCCTTGAGTGACATTTCACAAAAATACTCACTTTTACTCCTTTTTTGTTTTTTTAATTTATTTTTATTTTTTATTTTTTCCTTTTTTGTTTCCTACTTTCATATTGTCACTTTTCGTCTTTCCTTTCCACTCAGAGTCCCCTTTAATATTTCTTGCAGGGCTGGTTCAATGGTCATGAACTCCTTTAGTTTTAGTTTTAGTTTGTTTGGGAAACTTTTTATCTCTCCTTCTGTTCTGAATAATAGTCTTACTGGATAGAGTATTCTTGGCTATAGATTTTTCTTGAATATATTCACCTCTTGAATATATCATGCCACTCACTTCTGGCTTAGTAAGTGTATGCTGAAAAATCCCCTGATAGCCTTATGGGGTTTCCCTTGTATGTAATTGTCTTGTTTTGTCCTGATACTTTAAAAAAATTTTCTTTACTGCAGTATTTTGTCATTTTAATTATAATATATCTTGGTGGGGATCTGCTTTTGTTGATTTTGTTGGGGGTTCTCTGTGCTTTCTGGATCTGGATATTTGTTTCATTCCCCAGATTAGGGAAGTATTAAGGTATTATTTCTTCAAATAAATTTTCTGCCCTCTCTTTTTTCTCTTCTTTTTCTGGGACTCATAATGTGAATGTTATTATGTTTGATGGAGTCACTGAGTTCCATAAGTCTATTCTCCTATTGCATAGTTTTTTCTCTTTTTTGTTCACCTTGATTACTTTCCGTGACTCTGTTGTTTAGGTCATTAATTCATTCCTCTGCTTCTTTCAGCCTGCTGTACATTCCATTCAGTATGTTTCTCATTTTGTTTATTGAACCCTTTATCTCTGTTAAGTTATTCCTTATCTCTGCATTAAGCGTCTCCCTCCTTTCTTCCACTGTTTCCTCAAGTCCAGTGAGTATCTTTATGATCATTACTTTAAAGTCTCAGGCATGTTACCTATATCTGTTTAATTTAGATCTCTGGCTCTGGTCTTGTCCTGTTTTTTTTTTTTTATTTGGGACTTTATATATTCCTCTACTCATTTTGTCCAAGTCTCTGTGCCTGCTTCTCTGTGTTAGGAAAGTCAGCTACCTCTCCTGTTCTTGAGGGTAATGACTTTTTGAAGAAGAGATCCCAGATTGCGAGATACGGTGTTGTCAGGGGTTTGGGCTGCTCTTCTTGGGGAAGTGGCCCACTATGCTGGGACTGAAGCAAGCATGACTGAAAAGGGTGGTTCCACCAGAATGGGGGTAGGGGTGGGGCAAGGCTTGGTGTAATCAAGTTAGGTAGTGAATGTTGGTGCTGTGCTGGTTCCTGCAGGTGGCTCTGTGTTTATGCAGAATGGTGGCAGAGGAAATGGGGCTGGTCAGTTCCTTTGTTCCAGAAGAGGTCTCTATGTGAATCCTGGCTCTTTGGGATATTCTCTGAGAAGAGCAAATAACCTCGCCACTGTGTGACCATGTGCTCTCCAGATTACTGTTGCCATGCTGTATGTCCCCAAACTATTTGCCCTCCCTTCTAAGAGCAGCCGAAATGCCTTTAGGCTCTCCCTGAGCCAAGCCCATTGACCTTTAAAACTCCAGGCTTAAGATCCACTGGTTGCATTAACTCATGAAATTTGGCCCCTTTGGTTTCCACACCAGCTGTATGGAGGTTCATCTTCCCCAGAGAGACTCCCCTGTGTGCTAGTCTGTCTCTCTTCATTCTCTGTGACCTTGGCTCCCTCCCCACTGCAGTGGCCATGATCCTTTTTTCTCCCAAACTGCATTTCTGTGCTTCCTACCTTCTTTGATGTGGTCGCTTCTTTACTTTTCATTGTAGAGTTTGTTCTGTCAGTCTTCAGGTTGATTTCTGTGGTATTTAGGATGATCGTTCATGGGACAAGACTAGCCTAGGGTCCTCTTACTCTGCTGCCATCTTCCCTGAAAGGGACAGATAATTTGAACAAGCAAATGATAGATCATTTATGTAGACTCTATGATAGCAAACTCACATATAGACACTCCTACACACTTGCTGTAATGCTTTTCAAACTAAAATATTAATTGAAAGAGAGAATGGGTACTATAGAGACTTAGATTAGTGCCCTTGATGATTAAGTGAAAGAAACATCACAAAACATAGATTGAAATTACAAACACATGGAAATAATGAGAGAAAAAAGACACTTGAAAGTCACATTAAAGAGCTCTTACAAGTGAGCAATAACCTCTTCAGAGGAAGAAGAAAAAAAGGATAGGGGGAGGGATGTTAAATAAATAATAGAAGAAATTTTCCTTGAGCTGAAGATCAATTTAAATAAGAGATTGGAAAGACTCCTAGATTTCTATGCAGGGATAATAAGGGACTCATAACTAGTAAAATTCTTCAGCTTTGACCATAAAGAAAAAAATCTTAGAATCTTTGAGACAGAATAAGTTACTTTTAAAGGAAAAGGATTTAGACTGGCATCTGACTTCTTATATCTTACATTGGATATTAGAAGGAGTAGCACCTATAATTTACTAAAGAAAAAGTATTCTCTAGGCAGTTGAAAAATCCTTTTCCTATCTGGAGAAAGGTATTTTTAAATAAGGGAGAATTTAGACACTATCTCATGTAAGCAATATAAGTACATGCTCAAGAGAGTACTATAACAACAAAAGCATCACAATACAGACACTTTGAAACAGAGGAAAATGAAGGGAAAACAGAGGTGAAAAATAAACCTTGCAGCATGTGTGTAAAAATGTAAATATAATTGGATAACAGTAAATAATATTAACAGTTGTAATATAGACGTTAAACATGGAGTCTCAAGATTTTAATTGCTATCCTAAGCATAGTCTGGAAGTATAAGTACTAAATTCTATAGAATCATATAGGGGTAGTTTTGAGTCTAATTTAGCAGAAGAAATATTTGTCTGAAAAAATGGAAACCTCTTTGATATCTCCTTTTCCAGCTTGTCTTTTAGCCGACTCCTTCACTACACAACTTAGATTTTGTTTTAAAGTTTATTTGGAGAAATATGTCCAAAGTTCTAAGAAAAATTTCTAGGCAAAGAGGCTATGTTTTCTAGATACTCACTATCTACCTAAAACTTTATTTTAATAAGTGTTCAAGTATTGAACATGCATTTCTGAATTTAAAACCTCTCACAAGGAAACTGGAACCCTCATCCATTTTGGAAAACAGTTTTGGTCATTTCTCAAAATGATTGATTCTGCAATTCAACCCTTCAGTATATATCCAGAAGAAATGAAAATATATGCCCATATATATCTTGTACATGAATATTCATGAAGTATTCATAGTAATCCCACAATGGAGTTGTTTCAAGTGTCCATCAGTTGATGAGTAGACAAATGAAGTGTGTCATAGCCATACAATGGAATATTTTCTGGCAATAAAAAGAAATTAAGTACTGATACAATATGGATAAACTTTGTAAAAATTATGCTAGGTGAAAGAAGTCAATCACAACGGACCACATATTGTATGATTCTATTCATAAAACAGTCAAATCTCTAGAGAGAGATCAGTGATTTCCAGAAGCTGGGAGAAGAGAGGAATGAGGGCTCAGGGTTTATTTTGGCAGTGACAAAAATGTTCTAAAATCGATTATGGTGATGGTTGTATAATTCATAAATGCACTAAAAGATTTACACTTTACTTTTTTTTTTTAAGTTTATTCATTTATTTATTTAGAGAGAGAGAGTGTGAGTAAGAGTGCAGGGGATGGGCAGAGAGAAGAAAAGAGAGAATCCCAAGCAGGCTTCATGCTGTCAGTGCAGAGTCCAATGAGGGGCTCAATCTCATGAATCGGGAGATCATGACCTGAGCTGAAATCAAGAGTCAGATGCTCAACTGAATGAACCACCCAGGTACCCCCTGCTTTTTTACACTTTAAATGAATAAGATGTGTGGTACATAAATTACATCTCAATAAAGCTGTTGAAAAAAAAACAAAACAAAATCTACCAAACACTTCTTATTCTCTGAGTTAACAATAATCCCTAAGTCTTTTATAAAATTTTATTTTATAAAAAATTACATAGTCAAAGAATGGCAGTAAATTTCACCCAGATTAGTAAATTTTGTGAATGGATTGGTTAGCATTTTATGTGTATTTTTTAAAGACACCTATCAAAATCAAGGGGTAACGAAGATTGACAATGTGATAGATTTTCAGTTAATATATGAACAGAGCAAAGACACCAAAGGCATCTGTTACTGAAAGTAACACTTTCATTGCAACACTTTTGGTTACCATGGGGAAAAAACAAAATATAAAGGAATTTTGTAGCTTTACAACTGTTTCTGTTAAGGGAAATTCCAAAGTAAAGTGTTAGAGTGGGTTGAACTCATGATTCTTTTGAGAACCTAAGGGTCTTCCGCTGGCCTGTCTTTAACATGCCATTGGTTTGATGGGTCTTTGAATTCATGATAACGTCTCTCCTGTCCAATGTGTTTTTCCTTCCACTTTTATTTCCTTATAACCTCACCTATTTTTAACTTTCTGCCTTATGTTTATGTGTGTTGCATGTTTTAAAATGCATTGCTGAGGAATTTGTACCTGATAGGAAAATAAGCTTTGTTCACTGATAGAGAAAAACATAAATTAAGAAATTTTACATTAAATAAGATGTTTTTGTTAACCAAAGATTTTAATCACCATACACTAAACCAGAAACCCCTTTGTTTGCTCTTCACATCTTCTTGGAAATATTTCTGAAAACTGTCAGCTTTCCTTGCTGCCCATGAAAATAAAATATGCATTTAGATTATGAGTGATAGCTAAAAGGCTTTGCATTTCCCAGATTTCTTACTGTCAACAAATATTTAACGGCTGCTTACTATATAAGACTCTCAACGAATAGGGAGGACTGTGTTGAAGATGATACAGGACATTGGACTGAGTATGTCTTGAGCTCAGAATATCTTAATTGAAGATTCCAGTTAGAGTTTATTCTACATACATCCTAATTGGAAAATGTATCCAAATGTCTGTCCTCCAAATTGATTTTCTCATCAGAAACTAAAGCTTTTTTTTTTTTGGTCTTAAAAGAAAAAGGTTTTACTTGGTTCTTTGAAAATACTCTAAGCCCCAGGGGCACCTGGCTCAGTCAGTTAAGCATCTGACTTGGGCTCAGGTCATCATCTCACAGCTAGTGAGTTCAAGCCCCTTGGGCTCAATGCTGACAGGTCAGAGCATGGAGCCTGCTTCGGATTCTGTGTCTCCCTTTCTATGCCCCTCCCCAATTCATGCTCTGTCTGTCTCTCAAAAATAAATAAATAAAATGGTTTTTTTAAAAAAAGGAAATAAGCCCCTTCAGTATTGTTAAAGAAAAAAATATTCATGACATTTGTTAAAGAATGGTAAGGCCAACTTGATTCAGGAGGACTATCACGGTAGCTGTAGAGACCACTGCAATGGGGTTTCGTAGTAGGAAAGAGAGATTGAGCCCAACTCCAAATACAACAAGGAAAAGTGGGAATTTATAGCCAAAGAGCATGGTTGTGGGATGAGGGGTGTCAGCGGATGGAAAATTACTAAGAGCAATCAGCAGTTGAAGAGGGGATTCCGGCTAAACTGACCTTACAGGATTCTTGCTAAGGCCAGGCAAGGTGATGAGATCTTGCCTGATGGATAGTAGAGGATAAGGATCATGATTAGATAACAAAGGTGATCAGATACTGATCAGGGGAATTCGGGCTCAACCAGTTTAGGATTTTTGCCAAAAGTGGGCTCTTATGGGACATGCCCAAGGATGGGGTCTAACTGGGCTCAGACGAGCCTGTGTAGAGTTTGACCATGGAGAGGATATTTGTCAGTCAATGAATGGGACTAATGAAGTGGTGAGAAGAACCATTCATGTCAGCAGGAGAGGAGACCACTAGAAGGACTGTCATCATGATAGATGTTTCCAGAGAGAGTGAAAAGTCCAGATACAGGCACAAACTTGTTATCTCAACATGGAAAATTGTCTCTTAAAGATGAGACTTTGGGAATCTTCATAGTGGGTCTTGTTCCAAAATAGGAAATTAATTTACTCCCCTCTCATCCATTTTTGAGAATTTTTACAAGTAAATAGCACATTTGTTAATCAAATTGTATTCATTTAGGTAATAATTGAGGAGGTTAAGAAAAAGTCTGAAGGCTTCAGTTTTGCCCTCATGGAATTTCCAGTCAAAGTTGTAAGACCCTCAAAAAAAAGTACATGAATCATTTTTTGATATGAGCTTCAAAAAGGAAGGGGACATGACACCACATACATGAAGCATTTGAATCAAATGCATTATTTTCATTCAACTAGAGTCACCTTTGAAGTTGGCACAGTGGATCGTATTACCACTCTACTTTAAACCCTTCAAGAGCTTCTTACTGATTGAGGATAAAGAAAAAATCCTTTGTGTGGCTTTCAAAATTCTGAATGACTTGTTCTCTTTTAAATTCTCCAAATACTGTTTATTTTCTAATTTACTTCATTTTCCAAGTGAATATTTACTGGGTTTTGCAGAGTTTTCATATGAATTTGTGCCAGGCTATTTATAAGTGAGCTCATTAATATTGTGGCAGCTTATAGGGATGCAAAGAGTCCCTTAAGTTTAATACGTACTTGAGTTTTGATAAAGATGGACACTGTGATTGAGGATGTCCTTAATGACAGTGGATCCTTTCAGCTGATGACACAGTGGACGAAGAACAAACATTCATGCATTTATGCATCACGTCACTGCCAGGTCACCAGGTAAGTTAATAGAATTGGGTTGGTAGGACCGGGCTGCAAGCTTACTGTAATGCTCAGTGACATTTTCCTCCTTTATCTGTTCTTGGTGTTCCTCATCAACAAACACTTTTCTGACTGCAGAGAGGAAAGATATCCAGGTGGAGATCTGTCCCAGTTGTGTAACTTAGGAGTCTGTGTTCCACAGGATATCTCACTATGGAGTAAGAGAGGCCCTTATTTCTTATTAGATGGCCACCTTGATGAATTTCTTTGATTGTTGTTTACCCAATTATCCTGCCATGTCTTTCAAATTACTCATTGATATACACTTGTTCCATGTACCAGTGTCTTGGTGACACTTTTCTGTGTTTTTCTAAGAAATATCTTTGTGGATATATATGGCTTTTGGTGTGAAGCTGGCCCTATCCCGTCATTTGCAGTCCTGAAATGAACTTGAAAACTATTTAAACAAATATTTAATAAGAACACATCCTTGCTGCCTGGGGGATACTCTCTGACTAGAGTGCTTGCTTCCTGGAGAAACATTTTCCGAATAAGACAGTTGTGTATCTGTCAAAGATGAAAGGAAGTACTTATTTGAGGGGCAGACAGAGCACTCAACCTGTATCTTGGCAAATCCCTGAGGTCCCCAAGGGAATGGTGGTTGGTAATGATAACATTGAATCACAAATCTTGATTTAACTGAATAATTTCATAGGGAATTCAATTCTCAGCTGTCATTACAAGGCCTTTCTCTGTCTTTGCTGTTGTTGGTGCTCTTTAGTCTTTCTTCCTCTCTGAAGTCGACATTTTCAGGTAGCTTTTGCTGAAGGTTGTGATTGTTTGTCTCATGTACCTGAGTGTTCCCCCTTGGAGGGAAAGAGAAGAAAACAAATTCTTGGAACAGAAACAAAAGACTGCTGTTTATATGAGTCAGTGGGCTGCATAGTTATGAGACCTTAGAGCTCTGTTTGCCAGCATCACTTACTCATTGGTTACTTTACACTGTGTAATGTCTTAGAATTTTTAAAATGAAGTATTTTAGGGCACATGGCAGACAAAAGACTTTTTATTTTCCATTTTATGAGTTTGTTTACTTAAAGAGTAGAATAAAGACAACAAAATGACATTTAGTTTTAACAATGAACTGGCTTCATGGAAAAGAATAAGATTATATCATACTGGAGCCAACCTGGGAAATCAGAATGAATTAATGCCTTAAGGGTAATATAATTTTCCAGAAAGTAGAAGACCTGAGAAGCCACCACTGCTTATTACAGGCAAAATACATTTCGAAGTAGCCTAGATAATATAAAAGCATGTCTCAGAGAACTTTATTAATGAAACTTTAATAATTTTCATGAATTATTGTCATAGACTCTAAGTCTAAAGTTCTTTCTTGTTGAGCAAGAAAGCGGATGCAGGATTAAAATGTGAGAGATGTCTAATGTCCAGGGACAGACAAGAGCCCTGAGTAAGGGTCCTTGCTCCTTATTTATTAAGATCAGAAGGTTTACAAATGTGATGCGTGTGCGCAAAGAGACAGTGAATCTGTGGACATTAACTCATGGGCATGAGGGAAAGGGGGTTTTGAAGATATACAGTGTTTGGGGCTTGGGTCAATATAAAGCAAAATCCTTCCTTCGGGCAGATGGGCAGATGGTTGTTAATGGCAGACATGAGACGCTCTGTTTATCTTAGCTAGTCTAGGGGATAAAACAGAGCAAGTAACCTCAGAGTTAACATGGAGGAGGGCACTGGGTGTTATATGGAAACCAATTTGACAATAAACTATTAAAAAATAAAAGAAAAAGAAAGAAAGAAAGAAACTTAAAAATTTAAAAAAAAGGCACCTTTCTTTTGCTAATTAACTTCACTCCTGGCAGCTTCACCTGCAGCGGTTTATAGCCCTATTTACCTGTTTACCTAATTTGATCCTTCTTTCCTGTGAAAGCAGCTTTCTGCTATAGTACTAAATTGTGTATGGGGCGGGGCATTTTCGCCCTGAATACTTAATCTTGCTTACCTCCTATACCTTTGTTTTGGGGACTTTGTCCTCTCTCTACTCTGGGGGCCTTTGCCCCGCCCCGCCCTCTCTATGCTTATTTACCTAGTATTGTTCAACCAAACTTGAGTGTGAACATCCTATTGTAATTTGTAAATTGTAATTTGTTTCTTTTTGCCTTGTTAACCCATCAGTGCAAGCTCAGGGAGTTCTTTTTCCCCACAAATTATAATGTATTACATGTAGAAAAACATATTTCTTTGGTGGCATATCCATTAAATATTACACTTTACTCTTTATCCACATATTTGATCTTGTAAGTTCTTCTAGCCTAGGTTTGAGACATAGCAAAATGTTAACCCAAAATAAATTTAAATAATAATAATAAAGGTCAGTTAACCAGATGAATTGTGATATTCAGTCTGTCAGAGCTAGTCTGTCAGATTCCCTGAAATGTGCTTGATGACTTGAAAAGTCCCCATTTTGGCCACAGAGGGCTCTGTTTCTGATATTCTAAAGTTATATATTAGTCATTTCACCTGGTGGCTAATCTTACTCTTCTGAGGTGAGAAAATCCCATGCAGAATCCTCACATTTTTATGGTGATTGACATTTAGAACAGACATCTGTTTTCCCCCGGGCCATCTGACTGTATGGCAATTATTACTGTTTGAAGTGTTGCTAGCATTCGGGGTCAGACTTGAACAGCCATTTCTAGTTTTTCTTGTAGATATGTAGTCTCTGACCAGATGAACATGTCTCCTTCTGGCTGTAGGGACCAATGTTCACCAAAGGTGCCAAATCCCACAAGAAACTTTTCACATAGTTCTGCTCTGGATCTGTTAGAGTGGGGTTCACTATATTGAGTCTCCTGATTTTAAGAAGCTTCTTGTGAATTGTCCTATTATCTCTCTACCACCATGTGCCTGGAGAGGAATCCTGCACATATTAGATGCACAATACATTTTTCTTCATTGAAAAGGTTTATCCATCTAACGAAGGATTTAGATGACTTGCAAGGAAACACATTAATGTGGCTAGCTATGAATTAAAATGAGTTACTACATGCTGTATTGGCAAAAAAAATCAGTTTATCATGGGGGAATGAAGAGGGTTTGATTAGCTGCTCATGTTAAATTATTCTTAAAATTAGCTTAAACATTTTCTAATGACATGCTTATTCTTATGACATACTTATAGAAACAATGGTACAAGGCTTGTGAAAATGTCAATTACTAATTAAAATTTAAATCTAGACAATGGGCATTTGATTATAAAGCAATTGTATTATGTTTTAAAAATACAAAACATCATTTAGTAGTCAGTCTGCAGGGGCTATATTAGTCCTATTTTTCTATATGGAAAACGTAATTTTTCCATGACCTGTTAAGCACCTGCCAATATCTTCTAGAAAAAAAAAACTTTAGATGACAACAGTGATATTGTTATGCAACAAATAGATGCCAGAATTATTTCCCTTTGGAATATGTAATTTCTTAGATTCAGTGTGAAGTCAGATTCAAGTCACTTTTATTGAGTCTTAAGCTTTTATACATGATATTTTTAATGTGCATTAGCACACTGAGATAGATGTTTTTCTATCTTACCAGGTTTGTGCAAGATGTAGGGAGAGACAGAATTTAAACCCAAATCCTCTGACTTTATGTCTGTTACTTTTCATATGTTGCCACAGTAGCCTTTTTGTTGTTAATAGGATGCAAAACCAGTTATTCTAGATTAGGGCTATTCCTCTGCACAATTGTTGAGAACAGATCTTGACTGTTAATAAAATCTGTCTCATTTCAACTCTCGTTCATTACTCCTTTATATTACTCCTTAAGCATCTTAAATTTCTTTTTTAAAATCACAGCCTGAAACCACTCATATCAACATATATACAATTAAAAACAACATCAAGTAAGTCCTTCCCCTCTAAGGGGAAGTTAGTCCCTCTACTCAAGGCCTAGTGCACTGAGAAGCAAATTCATTGAGCAGATACTGAACCTGTAGCATTGTGAAGAACTCTCATACTGGTGGAGAGCACAGAATTTGGAGTAAAAAATACGTGAGTTTGACTTAGTCCCACCATCCTTCCTGAGCTCAGCATCCCCATCTGTGAAAAGGAAATAACAATACTTTTGCCCCTTTGGACTTTAGTGATGAATAGTAGATATAATGCAGGCAATGACCAATGCCTGACAGATAAGAAGTCATCTTTTACTTGAAAGCTGTTACTATCTTTACTACCACATTTTTGTTACTCTGTTCTTGTTGTACTAATCAGTCATCCCTGCAGATTGCTTTGATCCTGAAACCTAACTCCATGTTTTTAAGTCCATGACACAGATCAGCAGATACACTCCAGCTTATACTGATGTAATAGCAGAATTTTTTGTGTCCTGGAACATGAGAGAGTATTTTTCTTCTGTCACAGAATGGTTTATATGAATCTGCTCCTTGTCCCCTTAGATCACAGAGTAAAAACTAAATGGGGTAGAAAAGACTGTTTCCTTAAGGCCTTAACTTTGGTGAAAGAGAATAACTGCTCCACAAAATAAGAAAACCTCAAGCAGGTCCCCATCATCAGTTGACAGCAGTCTGACAAACTCAAAAGTTCATAGTTAATGGTGTTATGTAGTCAGGGTTCATGTCTGAAATTAGAAGTGGCTGTTTGGGATCATCATTAAAAAATATCCAAAAAATGAAACACTAAGTGAACATTTGTTTTTTTAGTTAACAAGTGAAAGCTCTAAGATCCATGTGCTATGTTTTATTTTATTTTATATATTATGAGAGATAGTACACACACACACACAAGCACATGTGCATGTGTGCACACACGGAGGGGGGGGCAGAGAGAGAGGGAGAGAGAAAGAATCCCAAATAAGCTCTGTGCTGTCAGTGCAGAGACTAATGCGGGGCTCCATTTTATGATGATAAGGTCATGACCTGAGCCAAAAACAAGAGTTGGATGCTTAACCGACTGAGCCACCCAAGCACTCCTAAGATCCACATGTTATATTTGACTCAATACAGTTACTTTTCTAACAACTGAAAGCAGATGTATTTTACTCTCACCTTATTATATAATCAGTATTAGGTTTCTATTTTGGCTTTGTGGTATGCACCAAGAAAACAGTTGTAGACAACATCAAAGTGATCCTTAACCACATGGAACTTAGGTGTTAGTGACAGATAAAGGAAGGCAGATACTGTAAAGCAGTAGCTCATGAAATATTATGTGTAAAATGACTGGGGAAGAAAAGAATACTAAGCAACTACGTACTGGGAGAAACTAATCTGTTTTTACGATTTATGGTATTTTTTTTTTCCGGGAGAAATGAGAGTTTTTACTTTGATTAATGAAACAATAGGGTCATATTTGAAAACCCATCAGGCTTGAAAGGTTTTCAGAGTCTGTGAGACATGTGTAATTAAGAAGTGATAGCCAAGCTCCTGGCCCAGAGTCACAGCAAACTATTCTGTGGGACATATCAGGCTGCTCCACGACTCAGTTGAGTCTCCTGGTGCCCAGTGCAGGGGACTAGATGACTTTCAGGGCAGACCTGGAGATGTGGCTGCTCCAGGCACCACTAACACTCAGCCATGATGAGTCAACCTGAGGCTGCAACATTAAACAGAAATGCAGTGAATACTAAGTAGCCAGAGATGATTTATTATTATCTTGGAGGAATTGATATCCATGCTACCAACTGAAGGATAAGTAGTCCACCAGGCAGAGATGAGAGGGAAGGAGAGGAATTCTGCATGGAAGTGGCAGCTGACAGCTGATTTGGAGATCAGGCAGTAGGAAGCCAGGTAGAGGGGAAAGAACTTCACTGTGGCTGTAGAATAGACAGTGTTGTGTATGGGGAGAGGTGCATGGCACAGTGGAAATATATAAAATTTAGAGGTTAGAAGAGGCTTGCAGTGAAAAATCACTAAATATCTCAGAGGCATGATGAACTTGAGGAGGGAAAGACCAATCTGTGCTTGAATCTTGGATTTGGACATAATTGATTTCCCTGCCCTGAATGTATTCTTGTGTAAAATGAGGATAGTAATATTTATTTTGTAGTGCTATGATGGGCATAAAGTGAAATAAATAAAAGAATATACCTGAAGGGCCAAGTATAATCCTAGCACAAAGTTGGCATTCTTAAAATTTCAATATATATATATAAAGACAGACACCACAATTATTAGAAGGATATAAATGTTCAGCCTTTTATTTTTTTATAAAACAAACACATCTATTGGAATACATGCATATGTGTATGTGTATTTCTTTATGCATAAATTTTCATTGGCTCTGTCTGTGGGGGAGGATATCTATCTTTGGTACAGAAGACAGGTATTTTCTGTCTCCCTGAAATGAGAGAACATCAGGTAATTATATTTGTGAAGAATGGGTCTGTATTAGTTTCCTCTTGGTGCTGTAACACATTGCCCCAAACATAATGACTTAAAGCAACACAGATTTACTTTCTTATGGTTCTGGAAGTCTACAGTCTGAAACTAGTTTTCCTAGGCTAAAATTAAGGTGCCAGCAGGACTCTGTACCTTCTAGAGGCTATAGGGGAGAATCCACTTTTTGGTGTCGTGCAGATTCTAGAGGCCACCTGCTTTCCATGACGTAAAGCCCCTTCCTCCATCTTCAAAGCCAGCAGTGTAGTATCTTCCACTTTTCCTTTGACCCTCCTATCTTGCTTTTGTTGTCATTGTATTGCATCCATTCAGAATATCTAATATAATTTCCTCATTCTTCCCTGCAAAATTCCTTTGCCATGTATGTAACATATTCACAGGTTCCAGGGATTATGATGAAGACAATTTGGGGGAGACATTAACTCATTTTTTAAAAATCACTATCATTATTTTTTTCTTTTTAATTTAAATCCGAGTTAGTTAGCCTATAGTGTAATAATGATTTCAGGAATAGAATTTAGTGATTCATCACTTACAACACCCAGTGCTCATCCCAAGTACCTTCCTTAATATCCCTTGCCCATTTAGCCCATCCCCAGTGAACACCCCTCCAGCAACCCTCAGTTTGTCCTCTGTATTTAAGATTCTCTTACATTTTTTTCTCTCCCTCTCTGTTTTTATTTAAAATTTATTTATTTATTTATTTTTGAAAGAAAAAGAGAGTGCAAGCAGAGGAGGAGCAGAGAGAGAGGGGGTAGAGAGGATCTGAAGCGGTCTCCGTGTGGAAATCAGAGAGCCCAGTGTGGAGCTTTAACTCACGAACCAAACTGTGATATCACGACCTGAGGTAAAGGCAGATGCTTAACTAACTTAGCCATCCAGTGATCTCACGGGGGAGGCATTAATTCTACTTACCTCAGGCCATGGGGTCCATCTTTTTCTGGAGTAATGAGCAACCAATACTGCTAATAATTTGAGGCCTGGTTTTCATGGGAATCAAGGTTTTGCCTGATTGGCCTTCGAGGACCATCAAGGGTTACAATGGGAGAAGAGAAAAGAATGTGGTTTCCCTCTTCCTCTTCTAGGAGCTGCTGCTCCTGGCTCTTGTTCTCCAGTCACTCAGGCTTCTTCTAGGTTTCCTGGTGGCACAAGTCTGGGCCCTTGGCCTAGAATGCTTCACCATCTTCTCCCAATTAACTCCTCCTCAGTTTTAGATCATTTGAACTATCACTTCTGAGGTTCATCTGCCTGTTTTCTTGGGGACTGAGCTTCATACCCCCTGCAGGAATAATGCCAGGGCCATTTCTGACCCAGGGCATATACATTTGTATTATCATTCATCTAACAAGTATTTATTGTGTTTTTACAGGTTAAGAGGCTCTGAAAGTAGATGTTGAGACAAAGTTATGGTGGCATTTGTTTATCAGAGACAAGCATTTGTGAAAGGCAGAGGAAGGATGCAGGTGTGGACAGAGGAGGAAGTCAAATGGTGACGTAGGCCCTGAAAAATTCCAGGCACCTGAAGGAGGGGGAGTCTGGAGTGAACATTGCCTGTCAGAGTGAGCTGTGCCAGGACCCAACTGGCAGAGCTGTAGGTGGCTGACCTCAGAACCTCAAGTGGCTGTGACCCTGGGCAAGGCAGCTCCCTACAGTGGAGGCAGACCCTAAAGCACTTGAAGGCTGGAGGTCTTCAGCTAGTCCCACTCCCTACAGTTGGGCAGTAAATCAGCCTTTGATAGGGGCTCTGGAAAGTGCTTCTCTATGAGTCCAACACAGCACCTGCTATGTGCCACCATCTGTTCTAACTTTTCTAGACACAAGTGATTTAGCAAGGAATAAAACAGATGAAAATCCCTGTCCTTGTGCATTTTACATCACAGTGGAAGGATATAATAAGTAAATGAATAGGTAAATATGTAATATGTGGATGGTGGCGAGTGACATGGAGAAAAATACAGCATGTAAGGGGGAGATAGTATTGAGGAGAACGTTTTAATGTTTAGAATGGGGTTAAGGAAGGCCTTGCTGAGGAGGTAACAATTGAGTTAAGACCCAAAGGTGGTGAGAAAGGAAGCTGTATGGATATCTAGGAACAGTCTCCAAGCAGAGGGAAGTGCAAGGTTCGCATTCCCTGAAGTGGGAGCATTGAGGAGGCCAGCATGGCTGGGCTGGGGGTGGTGTAAACCAGAGAGAGGAGCTAAGTTCAGAGAAGCAATGGGTGGGGTTGGGGCAAAATAATGTAAGTCCTCTAGAACTATTGTAATGATTTTGGCTTTATGTGGAGTAAAATGAGAAGCAATTGAATGGTTTTTAGCAGAAGAATGATATCATGTCATTTACAACTATTTTTAAGAACATATCAATGGTGTTAAAAATGATGCAACAAAATTGTAGAGCCATCTTGGAACAACCTGAAGAGGTTACTTGGGGGGCACACCCAGCTACAGGGAGTTAGAGGGAACCAAAAAAGGGTCACAGACTTGCTGAACAACAATGAGGGAAACCAAGGGGCTGACGAGGCAAGTTCAAGGTTAAGACTCAGTAAATAGAATGACAAGTTTATTCTGGTTAATTACTGCACCTTTGACTCCTTTTCTGGGGAAAAGAATGTGGTTGTGTCAGAAGCCTAAGTGTTTCTGAATTTCTATATTGTGTGTTTTGTTTGATTTCCTACTTTGTATTGTATCTATTCATGTTTACAAGTACTGACTATAAAAAATGAGTTGATAACTTGCCAGTTAGAAAGGGCTTGCACCTCTTATTTACCTATGGAATAGGTCTATTGGATGGCAACTATTTTTGAAAAACTGTATTTGCGTTACTTCAGTTTCTTCAGTGTGTGAAGTGATATAGGTTAGTATTTTTGGGTTTGGTTGATCTATCTTTCATTCACACCACTAGTAGAAGCTGCTAAGTGCTAGACATTTGGAAATACTCTGGTGACTCAAGATGCATATAGAATTTGGTACTCCCAAGGATTGTGGTCCTAAAAGTGCCTTCTAGACAACCTACATTAGCTGAAACTTGTTAGAAATGCAAAGTTTTAGGCCCCACCCAAGACATATTCAGTTAGATGGGAGTGGGGCCCAGGAATCTGTATTGTAACAAGCCCTTCTTTGATCCTGAGGAATGCTAAAATTTGAGAACACTGGTCTAGAGATGAGAAAACTTAAGATGAGAACACTGTGGAGAAACATGGCTAAAGAAAGCAGTTGGTGCTGCGTGAGTCCAGAGGAGGTGGCCCTAAATTGAAGAAAGGTGGACCACATCTAAGAAGATAGGCTGAGATGAGTCTTAATAAAACATGGATTAACTATGAGAGGAAGTCAAAAAGGAACTCTAGGCCAGTTGTGGGGGCCAATAACCACAAGGCCTGTAGTTCCCTAAGGCTACAGGGCTGGGAACCTGTTGGGCTCTCAAGATACAGATGGAGAGGTAGCTACATATTAAGACCTTTAAATACTACCTCTAAATAATTCTTCTGGCTATATACCCTCAAAAAAGACTTGCTAAACTCCTGGGGATAACAGTTGGAGGAAGTTCATAATAGGGAAAGGATCAGAATCATCTTCTAAAGGTCTGTTCTCAAATTACAAACTCCTACTGTCCCAGCCACAGCTCATGGCAAAGCAGAAGAACATCTGGTTCAAGATGCTGACTTGGGGCTTCCTCCTGAGATGCACAAAAGAGGAGATTTTATCTTTCTGCCTTCTTGAGATAATGCTGACACTGTACTTTTCCAGAACAGATTCCTAGGAGATAGTCATGTTTCTGGGTCTCCCGTGGAAGTGCTTATGAATTGGACATTTATACCATGTCAGTTCTGTCTCTGCCCCTGATCCCTGCTCCCCAGGACTTCTTGATCGGCAGTAGCTCTTGAAACATTTTCCGGTGTTTTGGTCTGCCATACCTTTATTACTTTAATTCTTTGTACCACTCCTTGCTGTTCTTCTGCCATTAGTTAGGTATTCTGTAGCTAAATTATAGTACTTGGAGAGTGAAGGTTTTCCAATATTTTGCCCCTCTGCTGTGATAACTTCTCTAACTTGAGGTAGAGTATAAAATTGATTTTGAGATTTCGATGTTAAATAAATTACAAGCTTCCAAATGACCTAACCTTGCATTTTCTGCCTGACATTTAAAGTTACTTGCTTACCAGCTTTTTTTTTTTCCCCTAAGATTTTTACTTTTTTCTCAATGGGTCTTTTATTGCTGACTTGAAGAGGTTCTGTAGAAAGGTCTATTTTTACATGTGATTTTTCAATGGTGAGATTTCAAGGTAGTTTTGTTAGACTTTTAGGTGTCAGGCTTATAGGGCTCAGAGTCTAAGACATTTAAATGGAATTGTTTGTTTGCTTTATTCTCTGCAGCCTCTAGCAGGTGCTTGTATTCTACGTTGCTTAATCCTATAGTTAGGCATTGGGAGTTTCGTTCCCAAGGCTGGAGAGAATTCTGGATTGACTCTTAGGTGGCATTTCAGTGGTTGTTTCTTTTTGATGGCACGCCAAGTTTATGTGAGAGAGCAGTGGGGTATGGCACCAATGTAAAGAACTGTCAAAAATGTGACTTTGGCATTAAGTGTATTCACCCTTCATCCAGACAGTCTGCAGTGATTCACTGTGATTGTTTCAAGGTGCTATTAGCTTTAAGATAGCCATGACTTTTCTTGCCTTATAAAACTCAAGCAGGTTGACTTCTGGATTGGCAGTATAAGAAGCATGGTGGACTGTCTCCCTAATGAACATGTAACTCCTGAAAATTATATATATGATACATGAATCATGTAATTATATGTGATAAATGTATACTTATAAATGTATAAATATTTAAACATATTATGTGAGCCATAAAATTATATAATTTTATGTGTATAAAATTTTCAGTAGTTAAATGGTTGACATTAAAAATCTCAGGAAATAGTACTAAGGTCATGTAGAAAATGGAGAAACATTGAAAAAATCCACTCTGTGTTGGTAAGAGCAGTGAGGATCTGTAGCATTTAAGCCCTGACCTGCTTGCTCTCCTCTCTTTTCAGCTCGGTGTGTTATGAATTATACTCTAGGCAAGTAAAGCCAGGAAGATGAGCCTCTCTCTTTCCTAGTTCCCAGTCCATAGCTACCATTTTGTCCCAGGAGGAGCTTGTTCCTGGCATACCTCATCCCCCATGGACTAGCTTCCTGTTGCAGAAGTTCTGTTCTGGGTTGATGCTGCTGGGAGGACTGGTCTCCCCTTCCTCATCCAGTCTTACTCCTGGGGTAAAACTGTACCCCAGGCATGGCAGACCCAGAATCCTGGGTCCTGAAACACCCATCTCAACTTCCTTATAAGGTGAGGATTATAAGTAAGCACCTTCTCCCATGTCACGATGGGCAGGCCGAGAAGACAAGCAGCTACTATCCTTGCCTGAAGCCCTGATGATAAAGCAGGCTGTCACTGTGGGAGAAGCAGACCACCATGTGTGAGTGAGCTTCCCACTCACCACCTTGTTGCATTTACACAGAGATAATGCCTGAGAGGATAGATCATAAAAACAGAGAATGCCACAGATCTCCTGAAGAGAACTGACTGGTTTTTGGAACAGAGAATGGTGAAATTCATGTTTTGCAGTGTTGTCAAAAACAGGGAAGCTTTTGGTGGTGACCAATAAGTAGTGGCATCCTATGGCTGACAACTCCATGGTAACAATAAGCAAAATGGTAGACCACCTATAAGTTGAAGAGAACCAGGGAGAGAGACAGCTAGGAGAAGTCTTTCTGAGGTCTGAGCAGCCTCAGACTGACAAAATTGCCATTGAAAATGGGCCTTGGGGCACCTCGATGATACAGTTGGTTAAGTGTCTGATTCTTGATTTTGGCTCAGGTTATGATGTCATGGTTTGGTTTGGTTCATAGGTTCAAACCCATGTCAGGCTCTCTGCTGAGAGTGTGGAGGCTGCTTGTGATTCTCTCTTTTTCCCGCTTTCTCTGCCCCTCCCCTGCTTGTACTGTCTCTCTCAAAATAAAAATAATATAAATAAATAAGAAGAATATGGACCTTAACTCCATCAGATAAGGCTGTGGAGCCATTTATGCTCCAGGACATTGCCAAAAACAATAGAGGAATCATATAGCAATTAATGGAGACTCACAGCTGAATGTGATATCCTTAGGGGCACATCAGTTCAGATGTCCAGGGAGTATGTGTACATACTCAAGACTTGACCCTGTGAGAGGAGCAATTTCAAAGGTTGCGTATGGTGTCAGAAACAGACTTCAGTGAAATAGTCCAACTAGGTTGGACAAGTAAAAAACAATCAAGAAAAATCAATAACAAGCCCTGGAAGTGGGAGTAGTGACAGTTTGGTATCCAGAGTTGCTATGTTAAATAATATATGTACAAACAGTATGTACGTACTCACCTTTCTTCTCTCAGCTTCTTTAAAAATGTATAGCTGGGATTGTAGCATTTATCAGTGTGATATGTATAGTAATATTAGCTATAAAAGGGGGCAAGGGATAGAGCTATATAAAAGTAGAGTGTATCTCAATGAAATTAACATAGTGTATAAACCATGATGCATTTTATAAGGTTTAGAGCAACTACCAAGAAACAATATATAGTTTAAAAATATGTAGTTAAAAAATCATTAAAGGGAATCTGAACATTCCTGCATCACTGGTAGTATTACAAAGTAACATAGCCACTTTGGAAAACAGTTCAGCAATTCATCAAAGTGTTAAACGTTGAGTTACCATATGATTCAGCAGTGTTATTCCTAGGAAACTCTATCCCTTTGTCCTTGCTGTGAAGTAAGTGGGTATGTATCCTTATTACCTGTATCCTACCAGTGAGCAAACAGAGGTTGAGACAAGTCAAGGAACTTATGTTGCCACATAATAATCTGGTAAAGGGAACTTGCAGGGAATACAAGTTTGGAATATACTCCAGAAATTGTTTTTCCCATCGTGTCGTAGATTTCCCTCATGAAGGCCTGTGGATCTCATTACTAGAGTTTCTTGTCTTGACCCCAAGATGATAACACCAGACTCCAAAACATTAGTTTTTATAAAGTCCTTGGAAAATAAAGAAAACGATAAAGAAAAAAATGAGTTATTAACACCGCTCAGAAATAAAGGTCTCTGAACATTTTTATATAATTATCTTCAGTTTTTCCTCTGGATATTTATTAATACACATTCATTTATAACCTAATTCAGATCACACCATATAGACAATGATTTAGCTTGTTTTAAAAAATTAATATCTCCTGAGTAATTCCCCTTGGCATTGTTCTTTAGAAACATAATTTAATAACCACCTAATACTCTTGTGTGTGCATCATAATTTATTTAATACTTTCACTGTTGGACATTCAAATTGATTCAAGTTTTTTAACTTTAAGAAAAAATGCCACATACACAAACCTTTGTTTGAATTTGACTCTTTGTTTGGAAGAAATCTCTAGAATAAATGAACTTTGTAAATATTATTAATGTGTGTAAGCAAACTGTTCCCCAAAGGATTTCATGATTTTTTTATGCCAACAAAGCTTTTACAGAAAAGCTGTGGGGACATCTGGGTGACTCAGTCAGTTAAGCTGCTGACACCTGGTTTCAGCTCAGGTCATGATCTCACCGTTTTCTGAGTTCGAGCCTTGCATCGGGCTGTGTGCTGACAGTGCAGAGACTATTTGGAATTTTTTCTCTCTCTTCCCCTCTTTCTCTATCTCTCTGCCACTCACACTGTCTCTCTCTCTCTCTCTCTCAAAATAAATCAATTAATTAAAAAAAATAGCAGTGAAATATTCTGGTGAAGTGTGTAAGAGTCAGGAAATCTGGCCTGAAACCTGGCTCCACCATATACTAAGTGTATGACTCAGAGTTTTCCAAAGAAACAGAACTGACAGAATGTGTATGTGTGTCCATGGAGTTATGTTAAGGAATCAGTTTTGTTCATGCAATAGTGGGGGTTTAGTGAAACCAAAATTTGATGGGGAGGGCCAGCATACTGCAGACCCAGGGAACAGGTGCCGTTTGATTCCAAATGCTGCCCCTATTCTATTAAGGCTTTCAACTGATGAGGTGACACCCACATGCATTGTAAAGGGTGATCTTGACTAAAAGCCCACAGATTTAAACATTTCTCTCATCCAAAAACACCCTCGCAGAAGCACCCAGAATAATGTTTGGCAACATATATGGGCACCATGGTCCTGTCAATTTGGCATGTGAAACTAACCATCACACTAAATGTGTGTCTTATGTGTGCTCTCTTTTACCGTTACCTCATCTGAAAATGGAGAATGATGTATTTACTTTAAAGAATTTGGGGGAAAATAAAAGTAAAATATATGAAACATGCCTGATACAGAGTTAGCACACAGTAAATATTAGTAACTGCACTATTATATCACCTTGTCATCTCTAACACTTCTTATCATTTGGAAATCTTGCTGATCTTAAAAAAATAAAATGTATCTTATCTTTATTAACCGTTTGGATTTTCTCTTCAGATTGACTATTTCTGTATGTCCTCTGCTAATTTTTGGTTGAAACTTACTTTTTTTGTTGATAAATATAAAATTTTGAAATTTAAAATCTCTGAAGTATCTATATGATTATTTAATTTATTTTTATCACAACCATTAAGTATGTATGCATATATATTAATTTTTATGTATCCATATTACATATAAAAATATTTAAATATTTGTACATTTTGGATATTTTAGCTTGGAAGTTTGTTGTGGGCAGGGACTGTCTTATGTTGTTTTATGTCTTTCTAAGGAGTTTTAAATAGATACTTGAGAAAGTATTTCTTATGATAATTAAGTTTAACATGGAAATATACCAATAGTAATGAAATAATCCCTCCTAAAAGCCGTTCCTAGGTAAAGCAATCTTTTCTCTATCTTTATTTATTTCTTATCTCGCTCAGTTTTTTCTTCTACATTTCCTGTGGCTGTCATTCTGCCATCTTCTTTCTGAGGTGAGTCCCAAGGGGAGGGCTGGCTACATAGTCTTGTTCGTGGGTCTCCTAGAGAAATTTAGGATTAAATGATGGTGATGATGGTGATGATCTTGATAATAACACATATCTTCTAGTGTATATTAGCCACATGCCAGGCAGTGTTTTAAGCACTTTATGTAGATTATCCCACCTAATTCTCACAATAGCTTTATGAGATAAGGGCTGTTGTTATTACCACTTTTAAATGAGGAAGGAAAGACAGAGAGAGATTTCAAAGCTGGCAAGAAGTTCCTGGATACCCACTCAGGAGTGCTGACTTCCAGAGTCCATGCTCTTAATGACCATATGATATTGAGTCCATATAAATTATGATGAAATCCTGTAGGTAATGGTGAAATAAATTCTAAAAGGTAACAGAACATTTTTGACCAGGTATTAATCGGGATGAAGAGGCAGAGACTCCAGGGAAAGAGCAGAAAGGGAAGAAAATGTGCCCCCCCCGCTTTTTAAAAATATAAGACAGATTCTCACTTAGTGAGTACAACATGGCCCTTAATCTCAGAGAAAGAGCTATCAAATAGGAATAAAGACAAAGCAGTTACCATTATGTGGTCTCTACCATGTAACCAGCAAAGATTTCTGGCCATTTGTGGGAAGCCATCGATCCTGGTCATATGTGATGAAGTACTAGTGACTGGAGATCTTATAACAGTATGCAGCTTACTTCCAGATTTCAGGCTATAAAGGTTCAAGTCTGCATCTTAGGAAGTTCAAATTTTAGCTAGGAAATGTTAAGGTCTACCAGTAATGTCAGTGCATCATGAAAATGGCCTTCTGTGAGAGTTAGAAAATGTTATGAGGATATCCAGAACTAATAGCTTGAGATAAAAGAAAATCATAGTGAGGGTTGATGATATATGGAGGGAGTGATGTCTAAACTGAGGTATTACAGGATGAATAGAAGTTTATCTGACAGTCAAGCATACACAATGTAAATGGTTGGAATGTCCTACGCAAAAGAAAGGTCAAGGCATATTTGGAGAATCATGGCTCATCATGACCTGGAACAGAGGAAAGAAGGGATCAATTCTTATGCGAACTGTTGTAAATGACAGGAGTTTTTTTTGGATTTCACGGTATGGAGGAATCTAAGGTTACTCTGCACTCAACTGGAAGGAAGGCCTTGTCTGATTGATGATGTCTGCCATGAGTACTGGAATATGGAGTGTAGTTCTGTTGCTAAGTTTTTGTCATTGTTTTGGTTTGACAGATAAGCATAAAATAGATTGGGAAAGAGTATTCTTACCTTGCTATAAAGGTTTAACATTATCTGGGAGGCAAAAACAACATCATTAAAAGACCTTTTAGCAAATGTGACATTGTTGGAGTTACCCTTTGAAAAAGAACCATACCCTCCTCCCCTTGGACACACATATCCCTACTAATTTGCTGCTCACAGGGCAATAATAAAGCTCTTCTAAGATCACAGAAAATCACCTCTCTGAGTCACTGCTTCAAACACCTTCTAAACAAGGCTGCTGTTCAGCTATTATGCAGTATGTGCATTAGTTCAACTTTGCTGGTTGTTGAGTATACTTCCATGGAGATGGTAATTATCCAGTCTCCCAAGCAGCACTGAGTGAGTCTCCTAACCTGGCCATTCTAGGTTCTTCAGAAACTTTCCAAGGTCAAACTACTAGTGGTATTAAGCATGAAATTTAATGAGAGACTTCCAGAACAATGCTCCCAAGGGTTCTGGTCTGAATCTTTTCTGATTTGTATCTTTTCTACAATGGTGGTAAAATATGTAGACTATAACTTCTGTTTGAGGATAAATTCAAACTATAATTGTTAGGCTTCTGAAAAATTCTAAGATTCTCTAAGAAATAAACCAAAGAAATCCAAACTAATCAGAGGTAAAGCCCTTCATTTGGGTAGCTTTGGACAGAGTTTGGAACTTCATTTTTAGTTCTATGTTCTTAGAACAGGAGTTGAATGCTTATGGTTGTAAGGAGAGAATGCTTTGGTGGAAATGAAGCACCAAAACATTGAGTCTTATTTCTGTCATATTTATAAATACCACTTGGGGTGGGGGTTTGTTAGAGGCATGGATTCTGCACCCCAATATTGGGAAATCTTAATCTCTTAGTTGCAGATGGTGTCTAAGAAGGTATTGTTGTTACCGGTTTTTTAATAAACACAGTCTCAGGTGATTCTGTGGCAAGTAGTCTGTGAGTCACATTTTAAGATGTGCTCTTAACTCTGGAGTATGCAAAGAGCCAGCGTCAATAATGTAATAAACAATGCAGTGCAATTCACAGTTGTAAGCATTCTACAAATATGTAAAATATACAAATACTTTCTGCTTAGAGAGCAGAGGTAGGATTGAATTAGGTACTAAATATGGCCTTTAACTTTACACAGGTATTATTTACTTCATCAAAGATTTGTTTCTCTATTTATATTTAATTTTTAAAATGATCAAGATAATAAACACATAACTGAAAAGTCGAATAGTACTAACATATCCTAATAGAATGGAATAGTTACCCACACTCCCTAGCTCTCTTCCCCATCTTCCTGCTCCCAGCTTCTGTTCAGTTCAGCTGCACTAGTGATTTTAATGTTAAGACTGATAAGATTTACATTCTAGAGTATAAACTTAATTAAGTCTGCACCTTTTCTATAGATTGATTCTAAATGAACAGTGTTTTCATTATTGTGACTAGGAAATTGTTGTTCTTGGCAGAGCCAAGGAGAATGTTTTGATGACATTTCCTTCTCTACAGCTCTGAAGATACAACCTCTGTGCCACTGAGTGTAGAAGGCCCAGATGCGGGCTTCTTTCTTAAGAGGATATTATCCTGAAGTTGTAATTTACTGTGGCAATGGCTGCATAGGGAGGTGCCAAATAAAACTATATACTTCAAAGATGAACCTGAACAAGACCTACTCAAATCTTAAAACCTTCAGGTTTTACTACATTCCAGTGGCCAAGTTCATTCTGATCCCTGCCCCGTCCCCCCAAATATAAAGAGTTTTTATTGTCTTTGTATTTACCTTAGGGTTATATTGAGAACTTCTGTATTGATACGTTGGGCCTTATATATATTCATTATTTAATATACATGTATAACTGTATCTTCTCTTTATATAACTGTATATTAAAATACATATAACTCTCTATTCTATATATAGAACCATATATTAATATCTACTTGTGTCTCTCTCTATAGATATAGATACAGAATATATATTGAGTATTTCTTAGTGGACTGCAAGTTCCTTCCAGGTGACCACTGGTACACTGGATGAAAATGAAGGTCAATTGTTATTTTTCTTATATTCTGAACAGGAAACAATCACCCCTCTCACTTTACCTGAGACTCATTTACAAAGATAAATATATTGACCTTCACAAATAGAGTGGAGTGATGCTGTCAAGGGAATGTGTGGATTGACAGATGATATAGTAGAATCTGGTACCTGTAGGGGTATGGCTATACCTCTCTATGAGGTTATCCTGAACTGGAACATTCTGCCTTCACATCCCTGACAGTTGTTCTTACTTTTACCTGTTCCTCAAGGTCCAGTTCAGCTCCCACCTGTTTGGGGGAATTTTGCTTGGTTGCTCCTGTCTATGGTGGATGCCAGTCTTACACTGGAAAACCATTTTCCATTATACACTTCATCAACACCTTGAGTATAGCCATAATGTGCCTATTTTAGAATGAGGAGACCAAGGCTTAGGGAACTTGAAAGAACTGCTCAATCATAGTCAGCCAGTGAGGGACTAAGATTGAAATTCAGGTCTGCTGAACTCACTGCATGCTATTCCTTGCACTGTGATCTCCCAGCCATTTCTCCCTGAGGTTTATTCTATGTCATTCATTTAGCAGTCAATACACTCTAAATATGTATATTTTTCATACATGTATGCCCTCTGAGAACAGTTACTACATCCTTGGCTTTTTAACATCTGGTACACAGTAGGTATTTAACAAATATGGCCAGAGTAGTAAGCAAAATACTCTGTAGTCCATACTACGGAGATTTCCATAGACCTTGGCCCTTTGTGTAGATGGAAGCTTTCTGGTCCTACCACCTCCCTGCCCTTCAGACAGAACCGCTCAACTATAATTTTCTCAGGTCTTCCGGGATCTCAGTCATCTCTAAATGAACATATCCCAAACAAATTTTATGATTTTCTCCCTCAACCATGAATTTCTCCTTATTTTTCAGTTATTCAACCTAAAGTTCCTAATTCTTCAATTGTCTCCATTACTTCATTCAATTGATCTGCAAATTCTCTTGTTTCTACCCAAAGAATGTAGTTGAAATCCATCCACTTCTGTCTATCTCTACTGGAATGTTCAAACTTATACCTCTGTCCCCTCACACTGACATTGCTATAATCATTTCCAAACTGCTCCCCCTGCTGTTTCTCTCTTCTCCTCCCCTCCAGTTTGTCCCCCACAGATGAAGTAGAGGGATCTATTTAAACGTGCAATCCTGGGGCACCTGGGTGGCTCACTCAGTTAAGCATCCGACTTTCGCTTGGGTCATGATCTCACATTTCATGAGTTCAGACCCCATATCGGGCTCAATGCTGACAGCATGGAGTCTGCATGGGATTCTCTCTCTCCCCCTTTCTGTCTTTCTGCCCTTCCCCTACTCGCTCGCTCTCTCAAAATAAAGATATAAACTTAAATAAATAAGCCACTTTACAAAAAGTGCTAATCCCATCTTGTCCTCCCCCATTATAAAATTTTCCACTGGCTTTCCATGACTCTTAGAATACTATCCATATTCTTTGCCAAGTCTACAGGGTTCCATAAGCTCTATTTCCTGTTCAACTCTCCCACCTTACCATGTGCCACTCTCTGCCTTGCTCTAGGTGCTCTAGGTCTATCATTTTCATCTCTGTTTCTTGAACTTATAAAACTATTTCCATTTTGAGTTTTTACTACAAGTCATTATTTCTCAAATATTTTCTCTTTTCCATGCTCCATTAATGGCCTGCTTTCTTCCTTTATCAGCTAAAATGCCACCTCCTTAGAGAAGGCTTCCTTAATAATCCTACTGAAAGTGGTCACCTTTCCTTCTAGCTACTGAAAGTGGTCACCTTTCCTTCTAGGTTTTTACTCTATCATACTGACTTATTTATTTGTCTCATATCCTTAAACTCTATACTTATTCTCTTCCTTTAGAACATAAACTCCATGAGGGCAACAGCCTTGTTGGGCTTCTTCAGTTCTCCCCTCTGAAGTTAGTAGGCTGCTGGTATCATTGTAGTTTTCTTGGATGGATGGATACATGCCTGGATGGAGGAAGGAAGGAGGGGAGGCAGAAAAAGGATGGAAATAATAACTATTGTGAGAGATCCCAGTAACTAGATACATGTGGGAGGCATACTTAGCTAGAGCAGAAAACTTCACACTCCTTGCCCTACCTGAAGAGTGTGGACTCTCCCATAAAAGGCCTAAAGTATGGCCTTTTTAGGCCAACTGGCTTTGCTGGAAAAGACCCTAGGGTGAAATGGATTAATGATGTGATTATGTTAATTCCAGGAGGAGCTATGGCTTTCTAATGAGATTGTTTCTCTCTCCAACCCTCTGAGAAACACTCTGGATTGGCATTCATCCAAATAGTGGGTTTTTGGAAAGATGCTCTGCAACCACCCTCCTACCTCATCCCCAGCAACTGATACTGTCAGAACTCCTGAATACATTTTAGAATTCAAATATAACTCTGGATAGGTAATAATATTTTGACCCATTGAGAGTTCCTTTCTTGGTTCATATGTGGTCACTTCATTGTTGGAGAAAAACGTACATTTTGAGTGAGAATGGAGCATAGAGAGTTCCTGGACACCATGAGACCAGGTGAGGCTGGAACCCAAGGAGATAGTATGATGGTCCTTGACATTTGGGGAATGTCTGGTTGGGAGGGGTAATTATTCCAAGGAGGGGCACTAAAGGAAACTACTGGCTGTTTCTCATCAGGGACAGGATTCCATGCATGCAATCAGATAGTGAACTTGCAAGGTTCATCTGGATCATCTGTCTGAAATAACTTCTAATGGTTATATGTCCTTGATCATGAAAAAGCATTAATGTCAACAGTGTGGGTAGAATCTGATCAGCACATACCATGGCTCTATTTCAGATTATACCTGGCCACACAAAGAAAGCTCAGTAAAGACAGTGGCACCCAGAGAATGGCCAAGAATTGGGGATTGAACATAGAAACACCATATAGTTTACCCTATAGCCAAAGTTTCTCCTAAATACTGATGCTTTCAAGTCACCTACAGGCACTGCCTTTATGGACAGAAGTAGTATGCTATCTCTTGTGGATAATCAGGGTTTAGTAATACCCATTCAGCTATTTATAATTCACTTTCAACTTTACATCTGAAAACGTTACCTCCTGTTCCTATTTTTGTCAGGACTATAATGATATATATATTTTTTCTTACCAGTGACTAACCTCCTGCCCCCTTCCTGGCTCTTTATGGCTCATCTGTAGACTGTGCTTTTTCTCTCATGGCCCAATTTCTGTCTTTATTTCTCCATTCCTCTAATTTTCCATACTTATGAGCACTCACTGTATAAAATGAGTCTGGCAGGGGAATTAGACTTTACCTGCAAGAGGTCAACATGAGCTGGAAATAGCATTAAATTAAGGAAAATAATGGATATTTAAGAGAACAAATCTTTCTGCTTTAATAAAATATTTGCAACCTTGCTCATGTCAAACTTAATTTTTATGTAGTTCTGTTTTTTCAAAAATTATTATACCAGTTAATTTTTTTGCCCTTTCTCATACTCCCCTAGCTCTCAAGCTGATTTTTTCTTGCCCTACTACCAGATATGATCAGCTAAAAACTATTGTACTAGTTAATATTGATAGTACCTATCAAGTACTTTATCATTTTTTAAATCTATATGTGATCTGTTATAATTTTTATTTTTAATTGGGATATAATCGATAAATAACATTAGTTTCAGGTATACAACATAATGATTCAGTATTTGTGTATATTACAAAATGATCCCCACAATGAGTCTAGTTAACATCTCTTATGATAGTTATAATTTTTTCTTGTGACAATAACTTTTAAAACCTACTTTTTTAGTACATTTCAAATATGCAATACAGTATTATTAATTTTAGTCACCATGCTGTATGTTATATCCCCAGGCTTTTTTTATTTTATGCCTGGAAGTTTATACCATTTGATCTACTTGACCCACTTCACCTACCCTCCACCCCTCACCTCTGGCAACCACCAATCTTTTCTCTGTTTCTTTGAGTTCTGTTTTTGTTTTTGTCTGTTTGTTTTACATATTATACATATAAAGTGAAATAATGCTATATTTGTCTTTCTCTATCTGACTGACTTCTTTTACTTACTGTAATACACTCAAGGTCTATCCACATTGTTAAAAATGACAACATTTCTTTCTTTTTTGTGGTTTAGTAGTATTCCATATATATGCATACTACTATATGTATATAGTATATATATAGTACATATATGGAATACTAATAAAAAAGATGTATATATATTACATCTTTTTTTATTCATCAGTGGACACTTTGGTTGTTTCCATGTTTTGGCTATTGTAAATAATGCTGCAATGAACATGGACGTGCATATATCTTTTCAGATTAATGCCCAGAAGTGTAATAGCTGGATCATATAGTAGTTATTTTACCTTTTTCTTTTTATTATATCATAAGATGATGTTAATTAACATATTGTGCTAATCATTTTAAAATATCTGTATGTTAAACCATTATGCCCTACACCTTAAGCATATACATTTAAGTAAGTTCTATCTTAATAAAACTGGAAAAATGACCTACATATATATACACAGTAAATTGTCATATTGGTTTGAGAGAGGTGCATTGTAGACCCTACAACATCATGGATGGGCTACAAAAACAGAATATAGCGATTCATACCTGACTGCATACTTATCAGTATCCAGAGATCAGATCAACTCCCCAACATATATCCCATTCTATGAAAAAGGCATTATATAAATTAACAATTTAGGACAGTTATATAGAAATAGCCAACTGATATAATAATCAAAGTAAACAATACTTAGGGCCATTATAATAATCTACTCGTTTTAAAAATATTATTGGTATATGTTCTGACGTTTATTTATGGGTTAGTTTTATTTTTAAATTTTTGAGAAAGCTCCATACTATTTTCCATAGTGGCTACACCAGTTTACAGTCCCACCAGCAGTGCACAAAGGTTCTCTTTTCTCCACATTCTTTCCAACAATGGTTTTTTTTTTAAAATTCTTTTTGGTAATAGCCATTCTAATAGGTGCAAGATGATATTTGTGATTCTGATTTCATTTTCTTGGTAACTAGTAATGTGTAACATCTTTTCACGTGCCTTTTTATTATCTATAGGTCTTCTTTGGGAAATTGTCTATTTAAATCTATAGCCCATTTTTAAATTGGATTCTTCTTTCTTCTGAGTTGAATCTTTATAAAGTTGGATATTAATTCCTTATGGTATATGATTTGCAAATATTTTCTTTCATTCAGTAGATTGCCTTTCCATTTTGTCAATGGTCTTTTGCTTTTAGAAGCTTTTAGTTTGATGTAGTCCCACTTGTTTATTTTGCTTTTGTTGCCTTTCTTTGCTTTTGGAGTCAGATCCCAAAATTCAACACCAAATCCACTGTCAAAGAACTCACTGCCTATGTTTTTTTCTAGGAGTTCCATGGTTTCAGATCTTCCATTGAAATCTTTACTTGAGTTAATTTTTGTCTGTTGTGTAAGACATTGGTCCAGTTTCATTCTTTGACATGTGGCCATCTAGTTTTCCCAGTACCATTTATTGAAGAGACTGTCCTTTCCCCAATTGTATGTTCTTGGCTCCTTTGTAGTAAATCGATTTATCACAATATCACACTGTTTTGATTCATTCAGAATTTTCAAAGTAAAAATGCCCTTAAAAACAAAAAAATGCTTCCATTTTTTTATTTAAAAAATTCTTTTAAGTTTATTTATTTATTTTGAGAGAGAGAGAGAACACAAACAAGAACAGGGAAGGCGCAGAGATAGACAGAGACAGAGAATCCCAAGAAGTCTCCATTCACTGTCAGCACAGAGCCTGATGCAACTCATGAACCATGAGATGGAGACCTGAGCTGATACAGAGTCAGATCCTTAAACGACTGAGCCACCCAGGTGCCCCCTCAAAACACCTTCCTTTAGTCCATCATATTATATTAAGCATTGTCATTTGGAGGGATTGATTATCTGAATGAGAAAGTATGACTACATTGTTTGGCTTCTCCTTTCACCTTATCCCTCCATCCTGCTGTTATTTTACAATGCATTCTCTGGCACAGGTAAGCAGTAAGAGAACTGGCTCCACACTAAGGCAGGCATAGATGCCCCTGGTACTCCCCAGGCAATTTCACTCCCGTCTTTTTTTCTTGAGCTTCATTCCTTGTAAATGCATGCTATAAAAAACCAGCTTGAAGAGGGGGCTTTCTCAAAAATGCCCTTGCCATTTTATGCATGTTTTATTCACATCAGTGAGTTAGAGCTGAATGCTGATGCTAAAGTATATATGTAAATTGTAAATGAAATAATATAACAGCATGTTGTTGGGAGGTAGGAAAGAATAAGAAGAGCCACTTACTCCATTTATAAAAGGTTTTACAAGATCTATCTATGTCTGCCATCACACCAGCTTAATTAGGGTAACAGCAAATTTGAAGCCTACATTGGAAAAAGTGAGGTGAACACTTGTTCTAAATCTGGCCTGCTTGATGATGTGAGAGTAGAGGAGGGATAATAGAATAAATCTGAAAAAGTAGTATAGTTTAAATAATACATTTTTTAAATTATCATGAGCATCTTCTGAATTCTTTTTGTCCTTAATGAGTTTTAAAAAATGATTCATTTGTTTTCTCTAGAAGTATGTGTTTATTCTTTAAATGGGCTCTTGCACCCATAAAATACCTGCAAGCATAAGGAGACATGTAAGGATATATGTAGTCTGTAAGGTAGGGAAGACAGGGACCTGTATTCATTCCCATGTCCAGCTTACTCCTAGTCCACAGTATACATCTCTGTATAACCCTGATATATCAGGAGAGTCCTAATAGCCCAGGTTCTGTGGAGTGTTAGTGTCAAAGAAAGATACTCTACTGAAAGTGGTTAAGGATCCATAAGTCTTTACTTCCATCAATCAAAAACCTATTGACTGGAAGAAAATGCATCTCTACATTAACTCAAACATCTTAAAATTTTTTCTGCCAGTTCCAGCCTCTTTCAGTTTCATTCACTTGGAAAACAGCTCCCCCACCAAAATGTCTCTCTTCATCTCACTTGTTCAAAAGTGCAAAAGAAACAGTTCTAAAATAAGGTCCTTGCCACTCTCTCCCTTCCTACTCTGGTTTTTCTTTCTTTCCTCTTCTGTTCTTTCTCTTCAAAGGCAATCTCCGTACTTTCTGATCTGATTTATATCTTATCCCTACTCTTCCAAGGTCTTTCTCTCCTTACACATCTCTTCAATTCTGCGTCATCAAAGCCAGAAAACTGAAATGGGAAATTGAAAGTTCTTATTTGAGAGTGGAGGAGGGTTGTGGACATATACATCTACAGGTTCATACCTTTTTGTCCTCAACTCACATTCAAAAATACTATTCATATTCTTTGCCACAGATCTCCAATTCTTTGAACTTCTCTTCCAACCCTGCCAAAGCCACACAGAACTTGCTGTGGATTATCACGATGGACAAAGTGAAGTTTGTCTTGTAAGGAGAATTTCCAGACATGACAAAAACAAACAAAATAAAATGAAAACCATACCAAAAGCAAAGAAAACAAACAAAAGCTAGACTCCCTGCTCCATCAAATGTTTGGAACATATGTATATTAAAAATTATTTGAAATTCAAATTTAATGTACTATCCCATATTTTATCTAGTAATGCTCTTTCTTAGGTAGTGTTAATGTTTTTCTAAATTTTATTTACATTTTAATGATTTGGTAATACATATAAGTGGTGGAATGATTACCAAGATCAAGATAATTAACACACATGACAGTTAATTTGTGTGTGTGTGTGTGTGTATGTGTAATACTTCTTAAAATCTACTTTCAGCAAGTTTAAAGTAGACAGTACCATATTATTAATTATAGTCATTATGTTGTACATTAGTTCTTCAGACCTTAGTCTTCCTATAATTGAAAACACATACCCTTTGACCTGAATTACCTCATTTCCCCCTCCAGCCACTGACAACCACCATTCTATTCTCTGGTTCTATGAAGTTATTTTTATTTGTTCAGATTCCACATAAGTGGTAACACAGTGTATGTTTTTTCTCTATCTTGCTAATTTCACTTAGCATAATGCCTTCCAGTTTCATCCATGTTTTTTCAAATGGCAGGATTTCCTTCTTTTTATGGCAGAATAATATTCCAACTGTATATACATAAAAAAAATCCCACATTTTCTTTATCCACTCATCCACTGAAAACATGTAGGTTGTATCCCTATCTTGGCTATTGTGAATAACGTGGCAATGAACACCAGTGTGCAGATATCTCCTTGAGATACTGATTTTATTTCCT
The DNA here is from genome assembly GCA_028646485.1 of Cryptoprocta ferox. Taxonomy (NCBI): domain Eukaryota; kingdom Metazoa; phylum Chordata; class Mammalia; order Carnivora; family Eupleridae; genus Cryptoprocta; species Cryptoprocta ferox. The sequence goes on along the minus strand of CM053574.1, from coordinate 37,109,254 downwards.
TCAGAGACATACTCAGGAGTGAGATTGTTTGGATCATGGTATTTTACAGGGTGTGTTTAATAATTTAGAAGCAACAAAGATATTTTTGAAATAGTATCTAATGTGTTCTGAGCCAGGAGGCAATCCAGAAGGTGGATGTGTGTGGATTTAAGGGTAGTGAGTGGCTATCAGCATGGGTTGTTGAGGCCATATAGGAAACAGGACTACTTTGTGATTTTTTCAGATTGCATCGCAGTTATTATTATAATTTGTAATTTTTCCCATGATGGAGACAATGTTTTTAAATATAAAAATTCAGCAGAAATGTATGGAATAGGAAAAATGGAATTTGTAACACAAAAAGGTATTTAAAAAGAGATTCAAGCATCTGCTTATGGGGACATTAATTTTTTTGTTCCTTTCTGCTTGTCATCACTATCATCACCTCTTGCTCTTTTTCTCTATTTCTGGGAATCCTTTTACTTTTCTCTCTGTAACTCATTCTCCCTTATTTCAAAAAATGTCTTACCTGTCTTTATAGGAATGCACATAGAATTAGCCCTGTATCCACCTAAATCATCAACATATGCTTTTATGCTTTTAAGTAATATGTGTCCATCTGTTTGTTAATACAACCCTGCCACCTGCATTTAATTGGCACAGCCCTGTTTGTCTTATATATTAACAGGCTAAGGGAGAAGACTACATCTTTTTGTAACAGTGGCATGAAGATTCTTAACAGATGGTTAAGACAGTACATTCTTGACTTATACTTGCAGTAATTATGAGTTCACTCTATCCTTAATTGCTATGATTAGTTCAATACATGAGTAATCATGCTTCTCTAAAATAGAGTTCCTAGCAGGGAGAGTGGTGGTGGCTCCCTTGAGGAACATTTCTCACTACTGTGTGACTAACCTAATTTTTCTTTCCTTGGTCCCTGAGTTAGGGAGACACTATGTAAATTCAAGAAGTAATAGGAATTCTCTAGCTTCTGCATGATATTTGCTCAAAGATTAACACCTTCTCCTTGTCTCTTTGGGGAAATCATAGAGATCCTTTTTCCTCTGAATTAAGTAGACATTTTTCATGTGAAATCTCCACATCAAAAGTGAATAGAAAAGTTGTCTTTAAAATAAAACCTCAATAGCTGAAATTTAAACCAGTCTCTAAGAGCATACCAGTTCTCTGAAGCATTGGCAAGCTGATGGAGACCATTCACTGATATTTACTAGATTTAATATTGTTCTGGAATAACAAGACTATGGCTCACTTAGAGACTGTTTTTGCTTTTTTCCCCTTTCAATGGAACAGGATTCTGTGACAGTGGGTTCATGTTTCCTTCTCACTTCTCTCTTTTTTTTTTTTTT
>CM053574.1:37040759-37107405 GCA_028646485.1 Cryptoprocta ferox | reverse complement strand
CCGATATGTCATTTGCAACTATCTTTTCCCACTCTGTCGGTTGCCTACTAGTTTTTTTCTTATTGTTTCCTTTGCAGTGCAGAAGCTACTACAGCATACAGGGAACAAAAGCACGCAAATCCACAGACAAATCAAACAAACAAGCAAGCCAAAAGGGGAAAGAAGTAAAGAAAAGGGAAGGAAAGGAAAGGAAAGAAAGGAAAGAAGAGAAGAAAAGAGAGAAGAAAAAGAAACAAAAACAAAAAGAAAAAAAAAAAAGGTGGGGACAGAGACAGCAAAAGTCTGTGCGCAGTCTAAAAGCATATAACCACCCAAGAGGAGAGATAAGAATATGCTACGGGATATATATCTGGATGGCAGCAGAAAAGAAGGAGAAGCAAAGAAAAAAGGAAAGAAAAAAAGAAAGACAACTCCCCTGTGCGGATGGGTGTGGTCTGGCGTCAGGTCAGGTCTCGGGGGGCTGCTCTCTCCGAGGCCCCGCCTTGGTGGTTTCGGGGAGAAGTATGGCGCCGCTTTAAAGCTTTGCCGGAACCAAGCGTTGCAAGCCGCCCTTCTGAGTCCGATCTTTCTGTGCCGCGGGCGAGCCAAACTGTATTCTCCAAGCTCCGCCTCACTTCCAAATCCCAGTCCGTGCAGTTCAACACTGTCACCGGGGATGAGATGCGTTCCCGCTGGTGGCCGGCCTCCTGGCCCGGCTTGCGCTGCCCTTTTCTCGGAGCCGCCGCCGCCGCCGCCGCCGCAGCTGCCGCTTTTCAAGGCGCCTTTCGTGGCGTCGCAGCCCCCGCTCCCGGTGCGGCTTGGAGTGGATGCCGCTGCTGCTGCGCCCAAGAAAGGATTTGCCGGCCAGATGGGACGGATTTCTCTCCCGGCACTCAGCAGTTATATATGGGGAGACGGGCGAGTTTTTCCTCCCTTAGAGATGGTTCTAGGTGCATTTTCCGTCTCTCTTTCTCTTCCCCTGGTCTCTCCGGGGCACAGCTCTCCCTGTGTTGGGCTCGGGGCTCCTTCCCCTGCACCACCGGGACCTGCCCGTCCCCTAATTTCCCAGATCACAGTCACTCACTCAGGCATCTTTGAGGTTGTCTTCTTTCTGGCGTCTGTTTCTTCTTTCCCCCACTTGCAAATCCAAGTTTTATCCCTTCAGTCCTTCTCAGTTCAATCCATACGGGCGTGCGTGGATTACAGAGCTCTCTGCTTCTCCACCATCTTGCCTGCTCCCCTCTCTCTTTTTTTAAAGCACTTTTCTTGTCTTTGAGTTAGGTTGGTCTGGATTATCCTGGTGAGATGGAGACCTTGGGCTTTATTTCTTCTTGAGTCCCTTCATTTCATAAAGTGGGGGAATCATAACTTTGGCCATGTGGCTCTAAATACAAGACATGTTCTACTTGAGATCTGGTGTAAGTAGAGTGGTGGGGTGTGGAGTCAGTGGGAGAAAAGGTGGGGTGTGGAGTCAGAAGGGTGAGAGGGTAGGTGGCTGTGGTGCTCTCTGGAGGGGGAGTATGGATTGTCAAGTCTAACCACTGTTGGCTCCAGCACTGGGACTCCAGTGTGGATCCTCCATAGAGCAGGGGGGAGCCAGTCTTGGCAGACAGTTCCAGCACACTGAGACTCAGCATCATCCCTGTCATCAAAGTCTTCTCAGTGAAATTTAAGCTCAGAAAACTAAGGGGCTAAAGTTGGAGTATGCAAAATCACATCCTGGTTTACAAAAACTATTAATGTAGATTAACCATAATATAATTTCAGAAATAGAAATTTATATTTTCAAGAACTTTTTTCTATGCAAAGGTTTTAAATGTTGATCTAATGTTTTAAAATCTTTGCTTTTTAAAGGACCACATTTGCTAATAAGAGAAATAGATTGAATTACATGTTGTACTGGCTTTTAGTCAAAATGCAAATTGGATGAAAATCATTTTGGCTCATCTCACCCTGAACTTTTATAGGGTTTTCCCACCATTATTGATACGTATGACTTTGGTCTTATTCCTCTACATCCTGTTTGAGCCCTAAATTTTTCATGTTTTCAGCTTTCCACGTACAGACTAGTCTGTCTGCTATAGGAATTCCTCAGCACTTATCTAGATGCCAGAAAGAATCCGATAAACTCCTTTGTCCTAAGATTAAATTGGTGATAAGGGCACAAGTACTACCAATACACAGGACATTTGCATTTAATGGGGACCTAGAAACACAGATTATCAGAGCTTTATTTTATCGAAGAGAAAACTGAAACTCAGGCAAGTTAAGTGACTTGCCCATTTAGATGGCTTTAATTTCTTTTGCTACAGGATTGGAATATAGGTCTTCTGTTTATAACTCTAATGTAATACCAGTGTTTATTAAACTTTAGTCATCCCCGTTAGGCCTTTATAAGTTAGTTAATAGAATGAAACAAAATAGAAATACATGTTTTTAATATTCCTAAAATTATGGATTCGAAGAGTAAGGAAATTGGAAGTTACATATGTGTGTGTGTATATATATACACACACACATGTATATATATACACTCACATATTATACACATATACATGCATATTTTGATATATACTAAAATAAAACATTGCTCAAATAAAAAAGTGGCTACCTGTAGGCTGCTTAAAATCATTTTGGTGACAACCAGTGGAGTGTGGCTACACTTTAGGAAACTAGGAAACAGAATTACAGCTGTGATCTCCTTTAATGCCTTAACCTACTTCTCTGGGAATTTTTGGCATTTTGGTTGCTAACCTGGAAGGAGGGAGAGACGGGCCTCCTTGTTTAAATTATTCCACAGAGCTAGTAATCCCCCCTTTGGGGTTAGCCATTCTTGAGTTTTGAGCAAGATTGAGGCCAGGGCAATAGCCATACATCTAATGGTAAATAAAAGTATGAGTCTTTCAAAGTAAGACCTTGCTTTCAATGTTCTTCTTCAATGAGAAGATTTTCCAAGAAAGAAAATTATTTGGTTCTCCTTTAATGCTAGATAGCTGATGGTACAGAATGAGGAAAAAGACATGGCCCTTGTCTCTAAGAAGAAACCATCTATAAGCAGGTATAATTGCAGGTAGTTGGAGACAAGTTCCACTGTAATTGTAGGGAAATTGGACCCATTTCTTCCCATATTTTTCCCCCAAGTACATTGGCTCCTCCATGGAGGGGAAGCTATTATCTCATGATAAGTCCTGGAGGGAGATTAGTAAGCTGCTGGGAGAGTTGGAAGTAAAGTTGGGCTTCGTGACAAAGAGTATCAAAAAGGCAGGAGGGCACAGGACAGATGAGTAGGGAGAACAGTTGGAGGTTAGGCCTCTGTGCCACTCTGGCTGCCTTGTACTTGTGTCTAGGTAGTCTTGTGGTGGGAAGGCTCTATGCTCCATTCCCATATGGCTACTCAGGGTCTTTGCTTAGCCTTGGTAGAGATCTTGACATGTGACCTTGTTTTGAGATCTTGGAACTCTTGGATTTGTTTATTTACTTAGTTTAACTCAAGTTATACTCAAACAGAGCTGGTAAGTGAGCAGTTGGTTCTCCTGGGCTTCATGCTTCTGTGGCCAGGATCCTCATCTTTGCCTTTCCTGGAGGTGCTGAGCACTTTCTGCCCTGCCTGAGAATTTGAAAAATCACCCTGAAAAGAAAAATTAAAAAGAAAAGAAAACAAAACACCACTAGACTTTGAATCTAGAGTTTTCTTTAAATCTTCTTGGCTGTTTTGACAAAACTTCACATGTTAGTAATCTTTGTATTTGTTTGACGTAACATACACTTAATAGTGCCTCCAATGTGCCAGGCACTCTTATAAGCACCTTAAAAATAAAAACCCTTATCATAACCCCACAAGAAGGGACTATTATTACTCCCCATGCAGGTGAAATCTCTGTTCCACTCGGACCTGCCCAGCTCCCTTCAGCCTTGTCATGTGGACAGCTTTGATACATTTCCAGAACTAATAACTAGTGCTTGCTTCTCTGACATAGCCCTGCCCTTGGGCTACAGAAGCCTGCTTTGCTTCTATTTAGGGAGATCCAGGGCATTTGGGAATTTATGCCTCCTTGGCACAGCCCTAAACCAATGATTTGAGAGGTGCAGAAATATAAATACTCTGTCTCCCTTGATCCTGATTAAAATGACTTTAAGGTAATACCTGCACTACTTCCAGAGCTCCCCTCTGGGACTGATAGAAGGTTTCTGACTGTGGGATTCTGCTTGATATCACATGTTCCCTTCTCATTCCTCTTCCACTTCCCTACTTCCCTACTGGTTTTCTCAAGAACAATTTCCTAATCCAAATTTTCACATGGATTGTTATTTCAGAGTGTACTTCCAGGGAGCTGTATCCTGGAAATCAATCTAAATTTTATAGTTAAGAAAAGTAAAGCCTAGAAAGTTAAGAAATTTGCCTAATGCCACTCAGGTGGTAGGTTATTGGCAGACCTGGGATTCTAAATCCAGAGGTTTGGCTTCATTGTTACCTTGACTAGTAGGAGCAAAGGGCTGGGGAGCCAGATGTGGGCACTAGAATGAAGATGGTGCAAGGGTAAGTGTTTCCTAAAAGTACCAAGGCTAGGGTTAAGTGAATTTGAAAGGATTCCCCAGAATCAAGTTGAAAGCTCTCCTTAGAAAGGATAGAGAGGGGAATTTGTGAGTAGAATGGTAGTTGCCAGGAGCCAGAAAGAAGGGGAAATGGGGAGTTACTGTTCAGTGGGCATGAAGTGTCTTTTAAGCAAGATGATTAAATTCTAGATATCTACTGTACAACTTTGTACCTGCAGTTAACAATACTGTATTGTGCACTTAAAATGTTTAAGAGGGTAGATCTCATATTATGATAAAAAAAAAGAAAAGAAATAAAATATTGAGAAGCATAGAATTGTGGTTAAGAGCACAAGACTTAATGTTAGACATGGTGTGAATTCTATCTCAGCCGTCATCTAGCTGTGTGACATTATTCAAATGGCAACATCTTTCTGATTCTGACTTTTCATATGGGAAATGGGGTTAATGATTTCTACCTTATAGGGTTGCATGAAGTAGTTCAAACTGCCTAACACATAGCATGATACATATAGCCATTATAAGTCCCAAATCTTTGCAAAAGGTAGTGCATTTATTTTAGGGACAGAGAGGTAGAGAGAAGTGGAAAAACCTGACTCCAGACACTTGGGATTCCTAGAGACGACATACCCCTAGACTTCAGAGACCTTAGTGGTTGTGGTGTTGACATTTACTATAAGATCTCTTAGGTGGATTTTGTAGAGATTTCAAAGGGTTTCTTGTATTAGATCTGTTTTAAAGCCCCACTATAGAAATGCTTTTAAAAAAGACAGGATAGTAATCCTTTTGAAATGCCAAAAATATATTTGAAAATAAGACAGGTCATCACCATGTCTATCTAAAACCTCTCTAAGCCACTAACACCATCCTACAGTAATCGGAAAGAGACCATGAGGTTACAGTTTCTGTGGATAAGCAGAATTATATCCTTTGACTATTTCCCTCAACGTCTTAAAACTCTTAAAGAGAATAAAATCTTATGGCAATGATGCATAATTAAAATGACCTCTCAGTTTCATGAATTATCCATAGGATAGAATTTCTACAGAACAGTAAATCCAAAGTCTTAGGCTATTAATTGATCTTTTGTAAATTTAAAGTTTGATTTAACAGATTTGATATTAATATTCTTCATTTGTTTATGCATCAATTTATCAAGAAAAGAAATTCAACATTGAACATTACTTATCTAAAGTAATGGTGAAAATTTTGAGACTTTTCAGAAAACAACATACATTGTTTTATTTGACAGGCAAATAGCAAGGCATAGAAATGATTACATTTTCATGAAAAATTATAGGCATCCCAGTCTCTTTTTATTGATACTTTTTCTGGGACTTTCCAAAGAAGATAGAATGGAATAGGTTATACATTTATTCATGGTGAAATGGCATTTTAACCAGAACAAGATAAAATTTTAACCAGGGCAGTTGTTAATTAAATAAGGTCTGTGTCTAGGGGTCAACAAACTCCAGCCCTATAGGACATTTAGGCCCTCTTTACATAAAATTGTATTGCAACACAGCCACACCCATTTGTTTACATGTGGTCTGTGGCTACTTTCATGCTACAATAACAGCGTTAATAGTGACAGAGATCATATAGCCTGTAAGTCTAAAATGTTTATCTCATCTTTTGAAGACAAAGTTTGCTCTTCCCTGGTCCATGCCATCGTTCTGACAATAGTCTTTCTTGATGGTCTCTAACGAATCCTTGGGTACAGTAAAATGGGAGGATGGTTTATGTCAATCTCCAAGGTCAGGCTGGAGCTGTTACTGCAGCCAAGAATGGGACAAAGAGGAAATAGGCTGCTTAATCCAAGTGTGCTGTTAGGAACTCATCTTCAGTAGTCTTAAGTACTAATAAAATTATTGCTCTTTACCTGAGGGCCATCTGATTGGTATAAAAGCATCTTAGGGTGCCCCATGGGAGGTTCTGATAGGGATTCATTGGGCAGTTTTATGGCCCATATTGTTCTAGGGAGGTAGATTCTTGAAAACTATGTGGCAACTTCCTTTCCCATGGATCAGGATCAGCAAGGATGTACCTGGAATACCACATTGGGCTGGGCCCAGGCTGGCAGTTTATAGGCAGGAGTACTAGATTTACAGACTCTTGGGACTTTTAATTGAATCTAGTCTGGTGTTTCTACACTGGCAGAGAAAATTTGTGTTTGTTAAACCAAAGTGATTTCCTGTTGAAAGTGAGTAGTTAATAGCTTTAACCGAATATAAAAAAATAATGGATATATCTAATCAAAATTTCAAGTTTCCCTTAAAAATTTCAGTGCCTTCTATGTTTTCCTTTATTATTAATTCATGTATATATTCATTTATTCAGCTAATATTTTTATTGGGCCTATTATGTACATGTACCAGAAACTGTGTTATAAACCTAGAATATAGTAATGAAGAAATAAGACCTGTTTCCTGTTTTCATGTCATCGTGTGTAGTGGGGCAGCCATTACATAAATTGTTAACATCTTTTGAATTAGCCTGCTTGGTTGCAAATCCTAACATCTCCACTGATTAGCTGAGTGACCATCAGCAAATTTCAAAACTTTCCTATGCCTCTGCTTTCTTATATATAAAATATGAACAAAATAGCTTATTGAGTTAGTGTGAGACAAAAATAAGATACCAGACTCAAAGCTTGTGGAATATTGTCTGCATACAATAAGTGTAACTGAATGTTACTACTTGTTGCTTTAGGTAAATGTACAAACACACAATTTTGGGTTGGAGTAAATTCTATGAAGGAAAATAACAGGTTTCCATGAGCATGTAAAAAGGAGAGACCTATGTTGGGTAGTGTGAAAGCGGTGCTCTGGGAAAGGACTGAGCTTTGATAAAGGAGAAGCATGCAGGTAGAGCTGAGGAAGACATGGTTGTCTCTGCCCACAGAAAGGAGTGTGTGTTTGTAATTTGTCCATTTAGAATGGTTGCTGTTTGTAATTTCTCCAACCAGAGCAGTCATCTTCTTATAATTCATACAAGGCATAGTTGGTACAAGTAGCAGATACGATTCTGGTTACAGTGGTCTTAACTTGTTTTCTTTTCTATCCAGTCTTCCCTCTGTCTTCATTGTGGCTAGATTTTGTCTTGTCTTTCCAATGACTTTAAGTTTCAAGGAATCCTAATTTAGTTTCCTCATTTATATGTAGACAAACACTATCTCTAGTGGACATTTCTGCCTAAGAGTTTTGGGGCAGACTCTTTTGTAATTTGCAGTTGAAGTATCCTGATATCCCCCCTCTCTTTGGGGGATGTCCCCTGGTCTGACACTAAAATCACTTCCCTCATAGCTATACATAGGGTGACCCAGGTTCATTCTGTCTTTTTCTCTGTAGCTGTATTTTCTTGTTTCTTACTATTTCTTGTTCCATTTCTCTATGTCTATGTTTTTTATCTCTCCTTTTGAGAAGCTTTTCATTGTGATGATGTAAGAAAAAGGGTATTACTTATTAACCCAAAAGACAAAGCTTTCTGTGCTGACTTAAGAAATTTTCTTTTAAAATCTGTTCTGTTTTTACTGATCACTCTTCTAATTCCAGTTTTTATAGACAGAAAATCTTTGGGTTTGAGAAGGAAATGCTTTGTTAGCTAGGTTTTTAGAATATGAATGAGTTCAGAATGCAGTGGTAGGATTAGTGGTCATTTGTTCTTTCTGGATGAGGATTCTTAGACAAAACTTGGAAATGTTGTAAACTTCCACAATCAGGTGTCAGTAATTGTTTCAAAATAAAGTTCTGAAAATAAGTAACATTTATTCAAGTCCAAATGCAGTAACCCCGGTTTATCTAGGATGAATACAGTGATGGAATGTAAGCTCCATGAGGATAAAGATTTTTATTTGATTCACTACTACCCATGTTCTCAGTACACAGAAGGCACTCAATAAATACTGGTTGAATGAATGAATGAATGAATGAGTGCATGAGGATGCATGTGTTTTGGTTGAGTATACTCAGTCCTTGAATTACTATATATCATATTTACTATCAATTTTCAGGAGTTAAAATATATATTGTATTCATTATTTTGTGAATTCGATGTGGGTATTTCTCACTTGAAAAAGCATTTTCATAGTGAAATCTAAGCAGAACTTTCTGGTTTCTCTGTTTTCCCCTCGATTCTGTTGCTTCAGAGTTGTCTGCCATTGGACTTAAAGTTGAACATTTCCTATAGCGAGATCACTTCTCACTTTTAAAGACCACCAACCCCCCTTCGTATGCAAGTGTCCAAGTTGGAAGAATCAGATAGCTTACTCCAGACTCTGGATTTCTGTGTATCTGAAATTATTCTTCAAGTCCATTTTGTTAATAGTTGAAAGGTTAGCTAACAACTTATATACATAGAAATGATAATATTGTCTTTGTTGCCCAGTAAAGTGTCTTCAGTTCCTAATATGATTGGTTAGATCCACCAAGCCCCTATAACATCATGATGCATCATAAACAGCAGCATCATTCTTCATTTTCCAGAACAGTAGCCAGTGGGCACCTGTCCAGAGTCAGGCTATATCACTAAGCTACACTTTTCCTATATGACTTCTAAAATCATTGATCCATTTGTGTAAATTTAAATAGAATTTCAAAAATTTTGTATGAGGTAGTGACATTTCTTTAGATAATAATTCCTGTACTTCTATTTGCATTGAGGGAAGTTTATGACTAGCTGATAATTTGCTTACACATTCAATTCTTCTTAGGGCCCAAAACAGGGCAAATATTAGTGTTTTTATCTTTTACCAAAACCTATTTTTTACAAAGAAGGTGTAGGAACACTTTTATAGAGTGCGCTTTTCATCTGCTTGAATGACATGTTGCATAAAGTCTTCAGAGCGAGTCTTCACACCTCAGATAAACAATAAAACATAGTTATTTCCCACAGGGGATTTAAAGTCACAGCCCATTACATTTACTGACAAAGGACAAATTATTCTCTTCATTGTATCCAACATGATGAGCCAGGTGATCCAGACTCCTAATTCATATGCTTTATTTCCTTCCGTCTCCAAAATTGCTTACAGGAAATAGAAAGTACCATGACTGCATGTTGGGTGATTATACATAATTTTTCATCTTATTAAATTCCTCCTTTTTCATTTAAGGCTGAATTCTTAATAATTAAGGAGTTTGCTCACATTCTCAGAATGTATTTGATCTTGCTTGGAGTGACTTAGACCTTAAATGTTTAATATGGTTTACATTGCACTGCATTAGTAACTGAATCAATGTCACGCTCCACTAAATCTTTTTTATTTTTTGAAAACCCATTTTCCCCTCAACAATTGAAAAGCTACAATGAATGATAAGAGCTCACACTGTGAAGCATTAACTTCTGTTGCATAATGTAAGTTAACTATTGCAATCTATTGATGGAAGACTCATCCTAAATTTTTTTTTCAGATGTCAACATAGGGAAAAGTAGGAGAGAAGTAAATAGAATTGTCTTGATAATTTAAGTCAAAATTAACAAAATTTTTGTGGTGATGGTATACTTTGTTATGCCCAATCAGGATGAATGTATCTTTTGATGGAATTCTCTGCATTATGATGTATTTCTCTTTGAAATGCAGTCCAAAGTTGTAAAAGAGCCAGAGGGCTCATAGATTTCAGATGGACATCCTTTATTCCTCTCTAATTGAACAAAGTTGCAAGTATTGTGACTGGTTCTCACTGGGTTCACAAAATTTGAAGGTGGCCTCCACCTGGGGGAAGAAAGTCATCAGTTGAAAATCAGAGAACTTACCTCTTCAGCTACTGCTTGATAAGTCATTTAACTCTCCTTGTGTTAAAGATCTGTTGTGACTCTTTTCTTGTTTAGTGGATAACATAAACACAAGCACAGTGAACAGAAGAGGAACCTCTCATTGATAGGATTACCAGAGGCATATAATTAAAAAAGACAGATAGTCATAAACTCAAATTTATCTTGTGTGATCCAATGGTGGGAAGTTTGTTAACCTACTTGAGCCTTGTTTTCTCATTTATAAAAGGAACTTGAAATTAAAAAATGAATTTTTTTATTATAAAATTGTATCCAATTTTTTCCTTTTTTTTAATCTGAACTTTAGTTATTATACAGTGCAATATAGGTTTCAGGAGTAGAATTCAGTGATTCATCACTTACATACAACACCCAGTGCTCAGTACAAGTGACCTCCTAAGTACCCATTACCCATCTAGCCCACTCCCACACCCACTGCCCTCAGTCAACCCATAGTTTGTTCTCTGTCATTAAGAGGCTCTTGTGGTTTGTTTCTCTCTCTTCTCTTCCCCCACTTCCCATATGTTCATCTGTTCCACATATTCCACATATGATAGAAATTATAAGGTATTTGTCTTTCTCTTCGACTTATTTTGCTTAGCATAATATATTATAGCTCCATCCACATGATTGCAAACAGAAAGATTGCAATTTTTTGATGGCTCGGTAATATTCCATTCTGTACATATACCACATCTTCTTTATCCGTTCTTCAGTCAGTGGACGTTTGGACTCTCTCCATAGTTTGGCCATTGTTGATAATGCTGGTATAAACATTGGAGTGCATGTACCCCTTCACATCTGTATTTGTATCCTTTGAGTAAATACCTAATAGCGCAATTGTTAGATCATAAAGTATTTCTAGTTTTAGTTTTTTTAGGAACCTCCATATGTTCTCCAGAGTTGCTGTTACAGTTTGCATTCCCACTAACAGGGCTAGAGGGTCCCCTTTCTCCACATCCTTGCCTCGTTCTGTCTTCTGTTAATTTTAGCTTTCTTCTGCTGTTCTTCTGCTGTTGTGACAGGTTGTAAGGTGGTATCTCATCATAGTTTTGATTTGTATTTCCCTGATGATGAGTGGTGTTGAGCATCTTTTCATGTGTTTGTTAGCCATCTGGATGTATTCTTTGGAAAAATGTCTATTCATGTCTGCCCATTTCTTAACTGAGCTATTTGATTTTTGGGTGTTGAGTTTGATAAGTTCTTTATAGATTTTGGATACTAACCCTTTATCAGATATGTCATTTGCAAATCTCTTCTTCCATTCTGTAGGCTGCCTTTTAGTTTTGTTGATAGTTTTATTTTGATGAAATCTCAATAGTTCATGTTTGCTTTTGTTTCCCTTGCCTTTGGTGACATATCTAGTAAGGAGTTGCTCCAGCCCAGGTCAAAGAGGCTGCTGCCTATGTTCTCCTCGAAGATTTTGATGGGGATTTTCTATCTCACATCTATATCTTTCATCCATTTTGAGTTTATTTTTGTGTATGGTATAAGAAAGTGGTCCAGATTCATTTTTCTACCTTTCATCATCCAGTTTACCTAACACTATTTGTTGAAGAGAGTCTCTTTCTTCCATTGGATTTTCTTTTCTGCTTTGTCAAAGATGAGTTGACCATATAGTTGAGGTTCTGTTTTTGGAGCTTCTATTCTGTTCCATTGATCTATATGTCTGTGTTTGTACCAGTACCATACTGCCTTGATGACTACAGCTTTGTAATATAGCTTGAAAACAAGAATCATGATGCCTCCAGTTTTGTTTTGCTTTTTCAGGATTGCTTGGCTATTCAGGGTCTTTTGTGATGCCATACAAATTTTAGAATTGTTCTAGTCCTGCAAAGAATGATGGTGGTATTTTGATAGGGTTTGCATTAAATGTCTACATTTCTTTGGGTAGTATACATATTTTAACAATGCTTGTTCTTCCAATCCATGAGCATGGACTGCTTTTCCATTTTTTTGTGTCCTTTTCAATTTCTTTCATAAGTATGCTATAGTTTTCAAAGTATAGACCTTGTACCTCCTTAGTTAGGTTTATTCATTGATATCTTATTATTTTTGGTGCATTTGCAAATGGAATCAGTTCCTTGGTTACTTTTTCTGTTGCTTTGTTATTGGTGTATAGAGATGCGCTGTATATTCTGCATATTGATTTTATGTCCTCTGACTTTGCTGAATTCATGTGTTAGTTCTAGCAATTTTTGTTGGAGTCTTTTGGGTTTTCTGCATACAGTATCATGCCATCTGCAAATAGTGAAAGTTTGACTTATTCCTTGCAAATTTGGAGCATTTTATTTCTTTTTGTTGTCTGACTGCTGTGGCTAAGACTTCTAGTACTGTGTTAAGTAGTAATGTTGAGAGTGGACATCCTTGTCCTGCTCCTGACCACAGGGGAAAGGAGCTCAGTTTTTCCCCACTGAGGATATTAGCTGTGAGTCTTTAATATATAGCCTTTATGATGTTGAGGTATATTCCATCTATCCCTACTTTCTTGAGAGCTTTTATCAAGAATGGATGCTGTATTTTGTCAAAAGCATTTTCTGCATCTATTGAGAGGATCATATGGTTCTTATCCTTTCTTTTATTAATGTGGTGTATCATGGTGATTGATTTGCAAATACAGCCCAGGAATATATCCCACTTGATCATGATGAATAATTCTTTTAATGTACTGTTGGATTAGATTTGTTAATATTTTCTTGAGAAGTTTTACATTCATGTTCTTTAAGGATATTGACCTGTAATTCTCCTTTTTAGTGGTGTCTTTGTCTGGTTTTAGAATCAAGGTAATGTTGTCTTCATAGAATGATTTTGAAAGTTTTACTTCTATTTCTATTTTTTGGAATAGTTTGAGAAGGATACGTATTAATTCTGCTTTAATGTCTGTTTTAATTACCCTGGGAAGCCATCTGGTCCAGGACTCTTGTTTGTTGGGGTATTTTTTGATACTGTTTCAATTTCTTTGCTGCTTATGGATCTGTTCAAATTTTCTATTTATTCCTGTTACAGTTTTGGTAGTTTGTGACTTTCTAGGAATTTTTCCATTTCTTCCAGATTGCTTAATTTGTTGGCATAATTTTTTTCATAGTATTCTCTTACAATTGCTTGTATTTCTGAGGTGTTGGTTATGATCTCTCCCCTTTCATTTGTGATTTTATCTATTTGGGTCCTTTCTTTTTTCTTTGTGATGAGCCTGGATAGGGGTTTATTACTTTTGTTAATCCTTTTAAAGAACCAGCTATTAGTTTTGTTGTCTGTTTTACCGTGTTGTTGTTGTTTCTGTATCATTTATTTCTGCTCTAATCTTTATTATTTCCCTTCTGCTGGTTTTATGTTTTATTTGCTGTCTCTTTACTAGCTCCTTTTGGTATGAGGTTAGGTTTTGTATTTGGGATCCTTCTTGTTTCTTGAGATAGGCCTGAATTGCAATATACTTTCTTCTTAGGACTGCCTTTGCTGCATCCCAAAGGGTTTGGGCTGTCAGGTTTTCATTTTCATTTCCTTCCCTGTATTTTTAAATTTCTTCTTTAATTTTCTGGTTAACTCATTCAGTCTTTAGTAGTATGTTCTTCTGTTTCCCTGTATTTTTAAATTTCTTTTTTAATTTCCCGGATAATCCATTCATTCTTTACTAGGTAAAGTAATGTATTATGATACAAAAATATGGGAAAACCCATATTTTTGAGGGTTTTCCAAATTTTTTCCTATGGTTGATTTCGAGTTTCATAGATTTGTGGTCTGAAAATATGCATGGTATGATCTCATTTTTTTTGTACCTGTTAAGGGCTGATTTGTGCCTCAGTGTGTGATCTATCCTGGAGAATGTTCCATGGGTACTTGAAGAGTTTGAATTTTGCTGCTTTAGGATGAAATGTTCTGCCTATATCTGTTACGTCCATCTGGCCCAGTGTGTCATTCAAAGTCATTGTTTCCTTATTGATTTTCTGCTTAGGTGATCTGTCCATTGATGTAAGTGGGGATTAACATCCTTTACTATTATTGTATCATCATCAAAAAGTTTATTTATGTTTGTGATTAATTTATTTATATATTTGGGTCCTCTCACATTGGAGGCATAAATATTTGCAATTATTAGATCTTCTTGATGGATAGACCCCTTAATTATGACATAATGTCCTTTTTTGTCTCTTGTTACAGTATTTGTTTTAAAATATAGTTTGATATAAGTATGACTACTCTACCATTCTTTTGACATCCATTAACATGATAGGTGGTTCTCCATCCTCTTACTTTCATACTGCAGGTGTCTTTAGGTCTAAAATGAGTCTCTTATAGGCAAAATATAGATGGGTGTTGTTTATTTTATCCATTCTGATACTCTAGGTTTTTTATTGGAGCACTTAGTCTGTATACATTCAGATTGATTATTGAAAGATATGAATTTAGTGCCATGTGTTACCTATAGAGTTGGTGTTTCTGGTGATGCTCTCTGGTACTTGCTAGTCTTTGCTGCTTTTGGTTGTTTTTTCTTTTTTTGTTTTTTTTTTGTTTTTTGTTTTTTTTTTTTGCTGTTGTTTGTTTGTTTGTTTGTTTGTTTGTTTTCCCTACTCTTAGAGTCCCTCTTATGATTTCTTGTAGGGCTGGTTTAGTTATCACAAACTCCTTTAGTTTTTGTTTGTCTGGGAATTTTGAATGACAGCCTTGCTAGATAGAATATTGTTGGCTGCATATTTTTTCCATTCAGCACATTGAATATATCTGGTCACTCCTTTCTGGCCTGCCAAGTTTGTTTGGACAGATCTGCTGCAAAACTGATCTGTCTTTACTTACATGTTAAAGACTTTTCCCTTGCTGCTTTTAGTATTCTTTCCTTGTCTGTGTATTTTGTGAATTTGGTTGTCGTATGTCTTGGCAATGGCCAGCCTTTTTTGAACTTAATGAGAGTTCTCTGTGCTTCTTGGATTTTGATGTCTGTGTCATTCCCCAGGTTAGGGAAGTTTTCAGCTATAATTTGCTCACCTATACCTACTGCCCATTTTTCTTTCTCCTGATTTTTCTGGGACTCTTATGATACAAATGTTACTACATTTTAATAAATCTCTGAGTTCCCTAAATTTGCTTTCATGAGCCCTGACCTTTGTTTCCCTCCTCTTTTCAGCTTCATTAGTTTCCATAATTATATCTTCTATATCACCAATTCACTCGTCTGCCTCATCCATCCTGATTTTAATGGTTTCCATTTGGATTTGCATCTCAGTTATATCATTTTAAATTTCAGCCTGACTAGATTTTAGTTCTTTTATCTTTGCAGAAAGGGATTATCTGGTGTCTTCTTTGATTTTTTTTTTCAAGCCCAGCTAGCATCTTTATAATCATTGTTTTGAATTCTAGTTCAGACATCTTACTTATAGCTGCATTGACTAAATCCTGTGCCATCATTTCTTCCTTTTTTTCTTTGGAGGTGAATTCCTCTGGTCTTGTCATTTTGGAGGAAGAAAAATGAACAACAATAATAGTAGAATGAAATAAATATTTTAAAAATTTTTCAAAAACAATAAAGGAAGCCAGATCCTAGGCATGTTTTGGTCTGCTTGTTAAGAGAAACTTGATAGAAAAAGGAGAAAGGATAAGAGAAAAATTATTAAAACTTAAAATAATGATAAAATGAAATAAAAATAAAACAAATAAATTAAAAAAAACTTTGCTCTTTCTGTGTCCAAGGAACAAAAGAAAAACAACAAGTTAACAAAAACAGAAGCCAAAACAATAAAGCAAACAAATGAAGAAACACCCAAAAAAAAAACACAAAAAACCCGAATGAAGCTATATCCAGTTTCCCTTAGAGCTGAAACTTTGCTTCAGTCTATGGTCAGTAGACTAAGCTCATGGTAGAGATTTGTCCTGGTCTTCTGGGGGAGGGGCATGCTGCTCTGATTCTCAGGCTGACTTGCCCTAGTGGAAATGTACCTGGAGGGGGGAGGTGGGGTGGGCTTGTTGTAAGGGCTCCATTCTCCACTTGGTGGTGCTGTTTAGCTCAGTGGCATCAATCAGTGTTGATGGGTTAATCATGACAGTATGTAAGAATGTAACTTTTCTCCTATGAGTTTTGAAATATGTAAATTATCAGAAGTCTAGGGTAATTACTGTTTAAAATCACTCTTTTTTTTAAGGTACAGGAAATTGTACTTCCATTGTCTTAATTTTTTAGGATATCTTTAAATGTTTGAAACCAAATAGATAAGGATCTCAGTGGAAGTCACCCTCAGCATTATGCTTTTGTTTCTGTAAAGATTGAAGTTGCAAATCAAGGATTGTTGATTTTACCCCCTTTTTTTATTCTTTGACATTTCAGCAAGCTATCTTCAAAAAATTTGGTAGCTTCTTCTCTTTTAATGCTTAGAGCTTGACTAGTCCACCCAACCACAATATTTTGAATTTGCTTTTTTATATCAGAGAGAAAATTTCCTTCTAAGAGATAAGTAAAATATTTCTAGAGCTTCAGATTTGATGCAGTACATCTTTGAAAGGTCTGTGTAAAGTGTTCAACAAAGGTGTTTGAATGTTCATATTTCTGAGTGCACAATTCAAATTTAGACCAATTGCACCTTAGGGAAATCCTGTACTTTTGCTTCTTTTTTTTTTTTTTTGATATTTATTTATTTTGAGAGAGAGAGAGAGTGCGACCATGCATGTGCAATTTGGGGAGGGACAGAGAGACAGAGGGTGAGAGAGAAACCCAAGCAGACTCTGTCAGCTCAGAGCCTGAGCATGGGGCTTGATCTTACAAATCAGGAAATCATGACCTGAGCCAAAATTAAGAGTTGGATGCTTAATTGACTGAGCCACCTAGGTACCCCACTACTATTGCTTCTATTAGCCCCTGAACATTGGCCTCCAGTTTATGCATTTTCAGATCATTTTTAGGAGTGCCTGGGAGAAATTCTGGCTGTCCATTTCTTTTGTGAGATGGCTTTTTCCCTAGGGAGCCACTATAGTATAACTACAGTATAATTGTGGGTGGGAACAACATGCATCGGTGGCCAATCCAGGTCCCTGTGAATTGAATTGTGAATGACCACGAATCTTTCTAAATCCTCTCTAAACTTGGTAAAATCTTCTGAAAGTAGAAGTAAAAGGGCTTCATAATTTAAAAGATCTGTTGTTTTCCAGGGATGTGAATTATTTGTGGTGGGGGGTCCCTGGACTTCTACACATGATGTTGCATAGGAAGGTCTGATGCTGGGAGAGACTGATTATAGATCCCTGGACAGTAGGAGGAGTTGGGACCTATATGGGTAAACCTAGAGAACAGCCTGGAGCACTCTCTTTAAATATTGCAGCTAAAGGGGAGCTAAAACAGGCAGCTGGATATGTTAAGGATTTTCTGGGGAAGGTAGATGAGTTTTGGGACCTAATGAAAGTTGCTGAGGAAACAAGCCTGGGTTTTCAGAAGGGAAATTTATGTCAGATGTAAACTTGAATTTTTTTTCTAATTTCTGTCCTTGCATATTGTTCAGGCAGTCCCTAAGGCTAGTCATTATACTTATTTGTTTGATTTTTTTAATTTAGTCTTTCCAGATACCAATTAGGACAATTAGAATAAGAGCTCTTTAGATTTTTTCAGATAAAGACGTTTTTTTCAATTCAAAAATCCTTCGGCCATTGACAAGTAGGATTTTAATCTCAGTAACAACTCAAACCACTTAGCCTTTTTGTGGCTTAACCCTGTATGTAAGAGGTGTGCAACAAGACAGTGCAAAAGATATAGCCTTAATGAGATCCAGAAAGTTCACTCCCAGAGTTACTCTAAGAAAACAAAGGCCTACATGATCACAGGCAGTAAGCTCATAATGAAAATGGTGTGTCCAGTTTCCCACAGGAATGGGAGATGCTTCCAGTCATAGACAGCTAATCTGTGATACCAGGCAAGTTCACTGTTATGGGACTTTGGCAGCATTAACAAAGGAAAAAAGGTCGGGATGACATAGGCCCCTTAAGGACAAAAATTCTTTATAATAAACTCTCCTGAGAGCTGATGCAGCCAAAGACAGTGCTGCTTGTGACTTTGTGTCTCAGAACCCCAGTCTATTCAATGGGCCACCATGGTGAATCCCGTGAGTACATCTTCTGGACAGCAGAGACCAGGGAGAATATTCTTACAAAGGCAAGCCCTCAGAACACAGATCAAGGTCACAGGAAAACCTCATTCAATTTTTACTTAGGGGCCCCACAGCAAAGTTTGTATAAATTGATACTAGTCTGGCGAGAACTTTGAACTCAGCTGGCTTGAACAGCAGACTTAGAGGGCGTATGCCTGTGTTCTACCCTATGGGTTTTCCTCCTTATGACAAAAGACAGAGCAGACAGAGACAAAAGAAAATAAAGACTATCTCTGGGAAGAAAGGAATGAATAGAAAACAATGGCACTCAAATATAAACGAGAGTTGCTATGCCCAAGGAACTAATTCATGCAAATATTTTCTCCTAATCTGAATTTAGAAGATGATGACTCTCACCACTCTTGGTTCCACTAGACCCTGCAGAGATCCAGGAGGCTGATGTGGTAAGAATGCTTACCTTCTGCAGTTCTATTAGAAGTACCAGGATCTTTCAGCTGCAGCAGCCACAGAGTAAGCAGTGCCCGGGCAGTGGAGGACCCCATACTGGATGCCAAAACGTAAGGGAGGAAAACTTTTCTTTTCTTCCCTTTTTGGTTCTCTGGCTGGTCTAATAATGAAAACTGACATAAGACAAATTAACAGAAGAAAAATAGATTTTGTATGTATGGAACCGCAAAGAAGTGAGACCCAAAGACAATCAGGCAGTTTAGGTTTATACGTCATCCAGAGCTAAGATGGTGGGGTAGAAATCTGGGACTTCAAAGGGGAGGAAGATGATTCACAGGAAGATGAAAGAGCAAATGTTCAGTAAAAAAATATTTGTCATTCTGTGCATATAAGTCTTTCTCACAAAAAGTTATCTTTGGTATTAGCTTGTTTTTGGTGTGGGTCCTCTATCTAAATTATTTTAGGTAGTGAGGGGAAGGTAAAAAGCTCTTCATGAGTCTGTTGGGCTTTAATCATCTTCAGTTCAAAATAATCCACATGCCAAATTGACACATCTTGGGCTCCTGTATTCTGTGCACCCTTAAAGGCAAAAAGTGATGTTCTTGTTTGCAACATTCAGTTTGGGGGGTGAACTAGGTGACAACAACAAAGCCATCTGGCTCCAGTATGGTTCAGAAAACTAATGGAAATGGTGGTCCATGAAAAATCTATTTTCCTAGAAGTTGTTTTGTCTGTATGTAGCAATTGAACACAATAAAAATGAAAATTTTCATAGGAAAAGTGATTTGCCACAAGTGCCCACAGAAAATTATACAATAAAATCAGAGTTATTTTCATAGAAGAAATAGAGAAAAATGTCAAGGTGATAGCCATGAAAAAGCACCAGGATAATTTTATAGGGCACTTCTACCAAACTGTTAAAAATATAAAATTATAATACTATTTAAATTGATATTGAGCATAGAGAAATAATGATTGAAAATTTCCATTATGTTTTTAAAGAGGGGATACAAAACTTTTAGCAAAATCTGATGCAGATAATTGAGAAGGAAGAAAAAAGTACTATGTATCACTAAGTTTGATGCCAATACCTACTTCTAAATAATTAATAATCATAAATAGTTACTCTTAAAAGGTTTAATTATATTGAACCACATTGATCATGATCTAAAGAGAAAAATCATGATTTTCCATTCTGAAAAGACATTTGATTAAGTTCAACTTCCATTCAGAGTAAATACAATCAGTAAGCTTATACAATTTCTGTTTTAAGTTAAATAAATTTTAAGGAAGAACCAATCCTATTAGCCCACATGATGCCTAACAAGAAAATAATAGAAGCTTCTCACTGAAGTCAGCATCAGTTGATGTGAGATACTATCATGGCTATGTGCTATACATAGTTCATATTGCATGATATGTGCTAGGTAATAATATCAAGAACAAAATAGAAATATAAAAATGTTTTAGAAAGAGGTAAAATATTTTTTATTTTATTTTTATATTTTATTTCCAGATAGTATGATTGTATACATGGAAACTATAACAGATTCAACTACTAGAAACAGTAATGCAGTTAGTGGAATTAAAATATATACATAGTCAATAATATTCACATATTGAACAAACCGGTTAGAAAATGTACTCTGAGAAAAATACTCTACTTGTGATGGCCACACAAAAGGTAAAATACCAAGGAATTAACAAGAATGCATGAGATATTTATGAAGAAGATATAAACAAATTGAAAGGCATACCATATGCTTGAGTAGAAAGAGAGTGTCATTAAGATTTCAGCCTTCTCCATTACTCTGTAAATGAGATTCTCAATAAAATGCCCACAGGCAGATGTTTATTTTTCTGAAATGGACAAAGTGATATAAAGTTTATATTTAAAAGATTAGTATTGCCAGACATTAGAATATGCAATAACATTTCATAATGAAAAGAAAGTGATATAGGCACATGAGCTGAAATATCAGTGGAGTAGAATTTAAAATATAGAAGCACTGCATTTAATTAATTTAACTATGGGTTAATATTTCAGAATAGTGACTTCTTAAACCGCTGGGGTAAGATGGACTGTTTAATAATTGATTAGACATCTAGGGGGAAAGATGTGGGTTTAGACTTCATACAGTATGAAAAATACCAATAGATCAAAGTTTTAAGTGAGGAAACAAATGAAACTGTAAAATTATTAGAAGAAAACCATGGGAGAATGTAATGGGGTGGGATGTCTTTCATAACATGAACTTGAAATCCCAAAGCCACTAAGTAATAGGATGATAAACTACATAAAAATGAAAAGAAATAAAAATAATCTTCTACTTGTCCCTTTCTCCCCAAAATACAATAAGCAAAGTAAAAAATATATATGTATGAACTGAAGAGTATTTTAAACAGACATTGTCAACAAAGGGCTGATATCATCAATATTTAAAGGAGACTCAGAAATCATGCAAAGACAAGTCAATTTAAAAAGAGACAAAAGTTTAGAAATATAAAAGTTACAGTCAAGGAAATAAAAGTGGCACTACAACGTTAGAAAAGATGCCAGGTCTTACTCATAATAAAAATGTAAATAAAACCACACTGTGATATAATTCTCCACCTCTAAATTGGCAAAAGTTTGAAAAGTTCATATATTTAGTTGATGAATTGCTGGGAAAGGAGCACTCACACACTGTGAAGTGTGTAAACTCATACATCCCTCTGGAGGGCTGTGGTATGTGTAAAAATTTGTAACCTGTAACTCTGTCCTTTGACCCAGCATGTGCACCACTACAATGAATCCTGTAATTACACTCAAATACACATGAACTGATCTTTGTTAAGTCATTCGTGCCATTGCAATAACTAAAGATTAGCGTTACTCTACATGTCCATCATAGGACATTGATGAAATAAATTACAGTATATTCTTACCGTAAATGAATATGCAATTGTAAGAAAGCATAAGGAAGGTCAGTATGTGTTCATATGGAAAAATATTAAAAATATACTTAAATGAGGGGTGCCTGGGTGGCTCAGTTGGTTTAGCATCTGACCCTTGGTTTTGGCTCAGGTCATGATCTCATGGTCTTGTGAGTTCGAGCCCTGCATTGGCTGGCAGCGTGGACCTGCTTGGGATTCTCTCTCCCTTTCTCTCTTTCCCTTTCCTGCTTGTGCTATCTCTGTCTCTCTGAAATAAATAAATATATATATATACTTAAATGAAACATTTACTAAAGCAGGTATAATATGCTACTGTTGTGTAAAAAGGGGGAAGAAAAAATGTGTACATTGACCGTTTATAAATAAAAAATCTTTGGAATGATAAGACATGAGAAATGCCGATTACCTGGGTTTGCAGGTAGATTTT
This sequence comes from Cryptoprocta ferox, assembly GCA_028646485.1. Lineage (NCBI taxonomy): Eukaryota > Metazoa > Chordata > Mammalia > Carnivora > Eupleridae > Cryptoprocta > Cryptoprocta ferox. The sequence continues at coordinate 37,085,211 of CM053574.1, read as the reverse complement.
TCATTGTATACCTCTTTGTACACTTTGATGTTGAAGCCTTGTTGAATGGATTACCTCTTTTTTTTATAGGTTTTGAGAGAGAGAGAAAGAGAGAGATACACACACAGCACAAGTGGGAGAGGAGCAAAGAAAAAGGGAGACACAGAACCCAAAGCAGGCTCCAGGTCCTGAGCTGTCAGCAAAAATCCCAACGCAGGCTCCAATCTACAAACCATGAGGTCATGACCTGAGCCATAGTTGGATGCTTAACCCACAAAGCCACTCAGGTGCCCCTGAATGGATTATCTCTTAAAAAATAAATCAATAATTAAAAGGAAAAACCACACACACATAGGAGGAAAATAAAAACACCAGTCATAAAAAAATGAGAAACAGGGAAATGAGAAGGAAACTAAGTCAATTTAAACTTACAAATTCTCCTATAAATGAGTTTTATGTGATGCAAAATGCAGTATTGTGTCTGTTACACAGAAAAAAATCAATAAATGAAAGAAAATGGAAATTAAAAAAAATAAAGATGATTTGAGCCCTTTGTTTGCAGAAAGATCAGTAACATTAGTGCCTGTACAGATCCTTAAGGAGAATGGGTGCATGGTTTGAGAGTTAATGGTGCCATTGCTCATAGATTGGTCAGCAGTTCTCAAATGCAATGGGCCAATTATTATGTCAAGATTAGTTTTGGTGACTGCTCAGACAGAAAACATTAGCCTGCCCACAATGGTCCCTGAGCTGTAGAACTGAAGGAGATTTGGAGATCCCCAAAATTGGGGAGGTGATGATGCTTGCCAAAAGCCTCAGTCTATAGATTCAGATCTGAGAATTAGTTTGCAATTAAAAGGAAAACTACAGAAAAGAAATTAGAAGCAAAAATAGTTGTTTTATTTCAGTGAACAGTAAGAATTTTGTCTGCCAGTGTTTTTAATGACTGTTTACTTCTTAAGTAACCCAGTCTGGTCACTTATATGACATTGTCTGTCATGGAAGATACCATAAAATAAAAGACTTTGGAGAGAGAACTATTTAGTTTTTATTCTGATATTCTAGTATTAGGGCAAAAAGTATAATTTACATAGTCACAGTGTCTTTATTAATGAAGAATAATAATAGTCACCATTTAGCTTGTGTTTTTTATATTGTCAGGTATTATGCCAGACACATATACATTTTCTCATGCAATCTGTTTAGCAACTTTTAATGACATAAGTATGTTGTTATCAGAAAGTCTGAAGAACTACCTAATGTTAAAAAGGGGTAAGTCAGGCTTTGGAGTTCATTCTCTCTGAATTTACCTAACTGTTCTAAAGAACTACCACTCCATAGGGTATCTGATTGTGCCCTTTGGACAGGGGCGTTCTGATGGGATGTTCTGGTGGCAGAACTGGAATTGGGATGAGAAATAGGCATTCCAGAATGAATTGCATGCATATAAGGAACAAAAAGATACGGGGCCAAAGTAACACAGAGATCTAGACTCTAAGACCAAGACAGCTGGCAGGATTTGACTAAAAGGATTATGACAATTTATCAGACCCATGGGCAAGTCAGAAGCTCAACCACCAGATTCATTAATGTTCAGAGTCATTTGAGGTTAAGAACTTCTTAAATCTGCGCTCGCTCAGAAAGGAATTAATCTCAGTGCCTAAAATTGGACAGAACTTACTAGTGGAAGCTAATGCAGAAAGTAAGTTTAAAAAGGTAATAAGCAAATGTGGATCCAAAGATCACATAGAGCTTTACTGAATCATTGCATCTGTCTGAACTTTGATGGGATGCTTACCTGTAATAAGCTGTATAATTATGAGAAGGGCTGGAGAGTTGAATGTTTTTTTCTACCCCATCAAGGAAATATTTTAGTCACACACACCAGATGCATGTGGGCTAATGGGGGCCATTTATTCATTCATCAAATATTTACTGATGCCTACTAAAGTTCCAGGCATTGTGCTAGAGAAATGGTGGCTAGAAAAAAAGCACATTCTGTTTGCATGGAATTTATCATCTTGTAGAAGGGAAAGAAGTATTTAAAAATACACAAAAGTCTGAGATTAAAACTAAGATTGGAGCTGTGAAGGAGCAGTGATTAGTATCATACGAGTCTGCCATTGAGGGAATTAACCTCATCAGAGAAGGCTGGTCTCAGAAAGGAATTAAACTGGCTTCTGAAGCAAGAGTTGGAGTTAACTTGCAAAAAACATAAAGAAGAGGCTTCTAGGCAGAGGAGACAGCATGTGTTAGTTTGAAATGTATGAAATTTCTAGTTTTGAGGTCAAAAATGGTTAAATATAAAATATTTCTCATGGTTCTACTTATTTACAGGCATATTACTATGTAGCAATGTCCACAGCACTATGGCTAATAGTAAGCATTTTTTAAATACACTTCTTACACTCGTGTTTTTAAATAATTCAGATGGGAGAGCCAAGAACAGATAAATAAAAAGTTAAATGACCATGGAACCAGAGGTTATGCAGGAGTGACGGATCCTTCAGAGAGGAGGAGTTCTCAAGAAAGTAAGTTCTCCTATTTCAGAACCTCTTCCATGCTTATGGTTTCATCAGGGAGAAAAGCCTCAGTGAGCTCCACCTCCCCCAGCACTGTTCTTTAGGAGGCTGAAACTGCTGATGGATTTCCATCAAGAGGGTGAGCAGACACTCGAGCTGAATGTGAAATAACTAGTCCCACCCCTTCCTTCTTCCTTGTTAAAGAAAGTGACAGTGCCAAAATAAGTCTTATTAGCTTGTCTCTTCATCTATGTCCACATAATGTCACATTGACAGCGGGATCATCGTAGACCACCAAATGATGTGATGACTCATGGGCTTGAATAGTTTATTGTTTTCTTCTAAATGATATTCATAGGACCTGATTATTTGGAAAATGTCTCCAGATATTTATATGGGATCAAAGACACAGGGGACTCCAAGTAATCAGCTGATGCAGGCAAAGATTAATCTTCTCATCAATGAGGAAATAAAGAGCCAAAGATTGGGTATGGTATTTTCCTGGTGTAGTACAGGATTACATTGCTACTGTCCATTTAGTAATTCTGACAAGCCATTAAACTTATTTTAGAAGATATTATCTGATGAAAGAACAGGGAAAAGAGCACTCTGAGCTTTTTGTGCAGAGGTAGTCGTTGGTGTGGTAATAGGTGTACAGTTTGGTCTACTGGAAGAAAGCAGAACAGCCTCTTGGTCTAATAACTTTGCAAGAAAATGAGTTAAAATTATTAAGGATCTAAAAAAATCCCACAAATCCATATTTTTCTCCCTTATGAAATAAAGTTCATTTTATATTCTTAAATTTAGTTCTTGGGAAGAGATAGGCAACTGAGGGAAGTGATATACCATTTGATATGTCAAAAATTTCTATTGTTTTAAAATTTCATTTTCCAAAGAGTTTCCTTCAAACTTAAAGTTTGAGAGCTAATCTCTTACATTCACTTCGTACTTCACACTTCGATAAAGCTTATTTACTGCCATTATCACACTCCATAGCTCCATGATCATCCTGTGGGTTCCCACCATGCTTGTTCTATTTCTACCTCCATTATTCCCATCCTCACCTAGACCTGGCAGTGAGCTGAGAGTTGGATAACTGTCTCTTTTCCTCTGAAGCCCCCTGATAAGCCAATTCATTATATCCCCCACCCACATAAAGGTAATTCTACCTTTTTAAATTTTATTTGATTTTCAAAGACATTTATTATAAAGAGGCAGCCCAGTTTAGCATTTAAACACATCAGAAGAAAAAGTCCTAAATATGTCTTCTTCCTCCTTTTCTGATCGATGTAACTTAGATGATGGTAGTAATTGTCATTAGCAGCATCAGAACAATGGGGGCTAACGTTTAGTATTTAATGAGTAATTGGTAATTGTTATGTGCTGGGTACTATGCTAAGTGCTTTGCATGGAATTTCTTCTTTAGGTTTCACCAACAAGTCTAGGATATAGCTACTTTAAATGATTGCAAGGTTACAAAGTAGGAATCAGAGGTACAAAGAGGTGAATAACTTCCCACGTTGACAGATATTGTAGAGGTGGACCTTGAATATTGATCCAATTTGTCCAATTCCTGAGCCTCCATCTTTGACCACCCAATGTTGGTAAGCGTGGTCTCTGGGACACATATTCTGGAAACATCAAGGGAGCTTATTAAATATGCAGATCCCTGCGCCCTTCCACAGGTACATAAATTTAGTCTTGGAAGTGATGCCTTGGGGAGGATGATCTGCATTTTAAGAAACTACTGAGGTGGTTCTGGTATACTAGAAAGTATAAGAAGTGCTTTACACCATGAGAAATGTTAGAAAAAAGCACAGATTTGAAGGATTATTTAACCCACAGGAGTCTGTCAATGTGATTACCAGCAATCTAAAAATGGAAGCTCTACTCAGGACGATTGTATTTGTGTGCAAAGCGACATGTCCCATTTTATCCTCAGGGAGCAGGGAAAAATCGCTCCAGAACTATGACAAAATGCAAAGCTTGTTGGGAAGAGGATTAGAGCTGCTTACAGCTCACTTCCCTTTTTCTCTCTTCAGTAACTGTGACCGATTCTCTCATGAATTAGGCCATTTCAGGTTAACTGAAAAATAGGGCAGCAGTCTATACCACACTGGTATGTGCCACTTGCTTGCCTGGACACAAACCCTAGTATTTACTCTCTATGCAGATGGATGCAACACAATGTGGTGTGTTAAGCTGAGGGGTCCTCCTGAGTATGACTGCTGACATGGAGGAGTTTTGGAGAAGTGACCTTCATGTTGTTTAGATTTTCTCTTCTGAATTGGAGATAGAACATCTATTGCATTGTTTTTCAAATTTGATTATGCCTCAGAATCATTGGGAGAGAATGTTAAATATGAATGCTGGGTCTCGCCCCAGAGTTTCTGAGTCAGTAGGTTGGGAGCTGGGTAAGTATATATACACCTAACACAGCATCAGTATGTCACACTATTACTGCTGGTCTGGGTACCAGACTTTGAGTATCGCTTGTCTATAGCTCCAGTGATACAATGATTTGAGGACAGTTTCCCAGTGCAGACTTGAATCTGGGTTAAACTATACGAAACTACACCATTCATATATCCCATGTCTTAGAAATCAGAGACTAGGGAGAGAAATTCAATCCTATTGGTCCATTTGGCCATTAAAATATGTTTATGTAATGGTATGGTTGATATACTGAGGGTCTAATGTTGGATCTCTGGAGTCAGAAGTGATTTCAGATTCAGTCTTCAGGTGAGTGAGCTAACATCTTCAGGCCTGTTTCTACATCTGTAAACCAGGAACAACAAAAATACGTATGTTGTAGGGTTTGTGCTGGAGATCATTTGTTCATTTCTCCAGTCCCATTTTCCTCCCTTCCCCATTTTGCAATGTGGCCCAGGAAGCTGGCCCATCCTATTGTCCTCTGCTTTCCAACTGGGTTCAGCCAACGGAGAGTATCAGTGGGAGGTCTTAGGTGCTGAAAGAGAGTGAAATAAGTAGATTGTACTCTCTTCCAAACTCTCTGTGAGATCACTACAGGTTAGCTGTAGCCCTCCCAGAAAAATACATCTTGCTGGCTAGTACCATCTTTATAGACAGACCTGTTCTTAGAGCATCACTTGACCCTTGGCGTCTTTTGCTGAAGGATTTGCACTGTGCTTTGTTCACCTCCTTTAACCCCACTGCTTCTTTTGTAAATGTCTTTGTGAAAGACCATTTGGCTCTCTTGTCTGTTTCATGCTGGGGCCCTGGCTGATAAAATTGCAATGGGAGGAATGAAAGAATGCAGAGAAAGCCTTTGCAGCTTGCTATCAACTAGAGAGTGCCCAGTAACGTTCATCATTATTGCTGCCTTGTAATATTTGGCCTAAGTCCTGATTGGTTATCTGTAACTATGGTGCCTACTGGTACATTTACAACTCATGAGTACATTTTATCTTCTTCAGGTACCTCTGAAATCATCAATCCTGGATACAGGATTACCTTTCCATTGTTTGCTATCTCTTATTAAAGTTAGGATTTCAGATAGTTCTTTTCTGCTTAGGTTGACATTAACTAATAAATGACTCCAAGTTTACCTTTGTTAGGCAAAAATATTGCTACATGCCACTTTTTTCTTACAGAAGTACCATTGCTGAAGGTAATAAAAAAAGAAGGAAGGATAGAAGGAGCCTGAGTTTCCGCAGGCATCAGGGAGCTATTGTGTCGGTTCTGAACTGTCTTGTGATTTTATTTTTGTGAGAAAAATAAACCCCAGATGGGTAAGCCACAGTATTTAGGCTTTTTGCTGCATTCAGACAAATGGAATCCTAACTGATATGACTGCTCATTTAGCCATTGAACTACTTCAGTAAGAGTCATCAACAAACAAATATTCAACAGAGTCAATATTGTATTGCTTTGAGAAGTGAGTGCAACTATGAAACATGCTATCACTTTCTATATTTAATCTGTAGGTGTGCTAGTGATTTCCTTATAAGCAAGAACTGTTTCTCTCTTGGTCATTGCTGTGTTCAAAATGCTTAGTACCATACTTGACCCAGAACTGTACTCAGAAAGTAAATGTTTACAGAAAGGAGAAGCACACTGTGTGTTTAATAGAGATTGTGGCTGATTAAGTTTACAAGCAGTAACAGGATGGCAAAATCACAGTACTGGTTCCCAGGGCTGTTGGCCCAAGTCCATATCTCCTGTCCTAGAGGGAAGATGACAGGAGGAGACTAAATCCACCTTTATATTCAGAGGATTTAGGACAATGTCCTGGAAGTGGTAGATTCTTAGACACTATATGTGAAGTAAGCAAAACGAAGAAATGAAAGTGAATAGAAAGTGTTTTCTGTCAATCTGGAAAAGTATTGGCTTAGAAGCTTTTCACAACTTTAAATATGTTTGTGTCTTTTTATGTTTAAATCGCTTCTTTGTTGTTTTTCCACATTTTTTTAATTTAGAAAAACAAGAATGCAGAAAAGCCTCCAAAAGAAGGTAAAATTAGCTATAATCCTGCCATCCAGATTTAAAGTAAAAAACCCCTTTCTGGGTGCCTTTGATGGATATTCCCCCCCACCCCCCCATCATCAGTACCTTCTTGGAGTCTGATTCTGCTGATGTTTTTCTGCAACTTAGCTTGGTAATTGTGACTTACTTTCCAAATCTTCTCTGTTAAACCAGGATAATAAAAGATACTTAAAGTTCTCAGTTTTTGCTTTAATTTACAAACCTTTAGAGCATTCAGTTCCTTTTACTGCCTTCTTGATATTGTAATTTGCAACAATTCGCCCTTATTCTGAAAGTAGTTTTTTTTAAGATGCCTCATTTGCTGTTTTTCTGGGTGTGTTACTCACAATACTTTTGAGCTTTATTATCCTTGTCATCTTTTGACATACATGGGCAATAGCTGATATTTTTAGTATGCTAGTAAGATTATTAAATTGTATTATGTATTTTTTCTGGTTGGTGTGTTATTATACAGTTACCTTTCAGATTTATATCTTTAATCTCAAAAATTAATGAGCATTCATTTTTTTAAAAAAGATGTTAACAAAATGCCAACAAGATAATTAAAAATATAAATAAACCAAAGCCAAGTGATTTTGAAGGACTTTATGACCTAATGTTGGTTTGGGAAATGAGAGATGGGAAGGAAGTCTTTCTAGGAGATGTACTCTATTACAGTGTGGAAACACAGCTATTTTAACTTTAGAATTCATAGATGCCTTCCTTTGGTGATAGAATATTACTGATAGGTAAAGCAACCTATCGATTACTGATACTGAAAGCAAATCTGCTTATAGTATGGATATTTATTTATGTGTGTATATATGTTTTGGTTTCTTTATAGATTTAATTGACATATAACATTGTGTAAAGTTAAGGTGTACAGTTTGTTGACTTGATACATTTATATATTGCAGTATGATTACCACAGGCAGTGTTAGTTAACACCTCTATCTTGTCACATAATTATCATTTCTTTTCTGTGGTGAGAATATTTAAGATATAGTCTCTTAGCAACTTTGAAGTATATAATACAGTATTGTAATCACTGTGCTGTGTGCTAGATCTCCAGGACTTGCTTATATCTCATAGTTGCATGCTTGTACTCACGGACATATCCCCAGGTCACCCACCATCAGCCCCTGGGAACCACCATTCTAGTGACTGTTTTTACAAGTTTGGCTCTTTTAGATTCCGTATGTATGTAATATCATACAGTATTTATCTTTCTCTGTCTTACTTATCTCACTTGGCACTACTGTGACCCCTCAGGGTCACTCCATGTTGTTACAAATGGCAGGATTTTCTTCTTTATCATATCTGAATGATTTTTCATTGTATGTCTAAACCACAACTTCTTTATCCATTCACATATTGACAGGCACTTAGGTGGCTCCTGTATCTTGGCTATTGTGAATCATGCTGCTACCCTGTTTTCATTTCCTTTGGATGTACAGTTGACCCTTAAACTACATGGTTTTGAATTGCATAGGTCCACTCATACATGGTTTTCTTCCCCATAAATACAGTTAGGTACTGTACATGTATTTTCTCTTTCTTAGGATTTTCCTTCTTTTTTTGTTGCTGTCAAACAATAAATTTTTGTGGCAAAATTTACATAGTATAAAATTTATTTTTTCACCACTTGAAATATTTTGTTATTGAAGTATAGTTGATATAGGATGTTATATTAGTTTCAAGGAGCACAACATAGTGATTAAAAAACTCTATACATTATGCAGTGCTCACCATGTTAAACGTAGTTACCGTCTGTCACCATACAACATTATTACAATCATTCCTTATGTTCCCTATCTGCACCTTTCATATCTGACTTATTTATTTTATAACTAGTTATTTGAATCTCTTAATGTCCTTTACTTACTTTGCTCATCCTCCAGTATCCCTCCCCTCTCACAATCACCTGTTTGTTCTCTGTATTTATGAGTCTTTTTTTTTGTTTTGTGTGTGAAGTCATATGGTATTTGTCTTTCTCTTTCTGACTCATTTTAGTTAGCATAATACTCTAGGTCCACCCATGTTGTCACATATGATGAGATCTTACTCTTTTTTTTTTATGACCATGTAACGTTCCATTGTATTTATACACTGCAACTTCTTTATCCATTCATCTGTTGATGGGCACTTTGGCGCTTTCTATCTTGGCTCTTGCAAATAATGCTGCAGTGATCATTCGGGTGCAGATATATTTTTGAATTGGTGTTTTCCTTTTCTTTGGGTAAATACCAGTAGTGGAATTATTGGGTCATATAGTTTTTCTATTTTTAATCTTTTAAGGAAACTCCATACTCTTTTTGGAAGATATCAAGGGACTAGTTCCTTTAAAGTCTAGGTGCTCTTCAATATAGAAAACAAACTGAGGATTGCTGGAGGAGAGGTGGGTGGGGGGATGGGCTAAATAGGTGATGGGCATTAAGGAGGGCACTTGTTGGGATGAGCACTGGGTGTTATACATAAGTGATGAATCACTAAATTCTATTCCTGAAATTATTATTATACTATATATTAACTAACTTGGATTTAAATCAAAAAAAAACTTTATACTATATATAAAGTATAGTTGCTCTTTTAAACCATGACTTTGACCCAGGGCAGACTAATCTTCTCAGTCCCTAACCCCTGCATTGTTCAGCTGTCAACTTTTTACCAGCAGTGAGATTTCCTGATCATATGGTAGTTCTAGTTTTAATTTTTTGAGGAAACTTCATTTTTTTTCTAGCAGCTCCAATTACTTTCTCCTTCTCCCTCCCTTTTTACAATTTCAATAGCTATGCAAATCTATGAAACATTTTGCATTTTGTTTCTGATGTTTATTCATTCATTTATTCAATCAACACATATTTATTAGGTTTCTGCTTTTCTGGGGACAGAATAGGGAGGTAGGTACTGAGGCTACAATGGTGGGCAGAACCCAAGAGTCCTAGTTCTTGTGGAACCCAGGATAACAGGTAGTAATCAACTAGTCGCAGTAATGAATCTGGAATTACAAATTGGTATTAGTGCAATGAAGAGGAGGATCATAGTTTAATGAGAAAGTAAAATAAAGTATCCTGACCCAGACTGAAGCCTTGGGTTCAAGGTCAGAGAGAATTCCCTGAGAAGTTTGAACTAAGAGTGTAGGATGAGGGGTGCCTGGGTGGCTCAGTTGGTTAAGCATCTGACTTCAGCTCAGGTTATGATCTCACAGTTCGTGGGTTTGAGCCCCATGTCGGGCTCTGTGCTGACAGCTAGCTCAGAGCCTGGAGCCTGTCTTTGGATTCTGTGTCTCCCTCTCTCTCTCACCCTCCCCGGCTCATGCTGTCTTTCTCTCTCTCTCTCTCTCTCTCTCTCTCTCTCTCTCTCTCAAAAATAAATAATAAAAATTTTTTTTAAAAAAAGAGTGTAGGTGAAAGAGTAGGAGGTGAAAGAGTAGGAGGTGAAAGGTAAAACGATGTTGGAAGGTGCTGAAGCAAGGGACAGTGTTCCAGAAGGAGGAACACTACTTAAGCCCCATGACTGGAGAAGACACGGAATGATAGAGACTTTGAAAGAAAAGCAGAGGCTGGAGCTCAGAAAGCAAGGGATAGAGTAATGCTAGACATTGCTTGTCAGAGAACTAACTGGGTCCCAAAGAATGCAAAGCTTTGAAAGTCATGCTGAAAATTCAGTCCTTATCATAAGTGCAATGGAGGAAGCCATAATATGTTCTGTTCATTAGTCCTTAACTCATCTCCCTTGCGTTATTGTCTTTTATATGTATAACTTATGGCTCCAGTTAGGGTGTCATGATGGTTAATTTTATGTGTCAGCTTGGCTGGGCCACGTGCTTAGAGGTTTGGTCAAACATTATTCTGAAAGTTTCCGTGAAGGTGTTTTTGGATGAGATTAGCCTTTAAATTGGCTAATTTCCCTCCATAAACTTTGTGGGCTTCATGCAGTTAAAAACCTGTATAGAACAAATGACTGACTTCGTTGAACAATAGGGAATTCTATGGCAGACATCCTTCATACTTGAATTGCAACACTGGCTTTTTCCTGGTTCTGTAAACTGCCAGCCTACACTGCAGATTTTGGACTTGCCAGCCTCCATAATTACATGAGTCAATTCCTTACAATAAGTCTTTCTATATATACACATCTTACTGGTTCCATTTCTCTGGGGAACATTGACTAACACAAATATCATTATGTCCTGAACATAGAGAAGATTTCATCATCTTTTCATGTTCCTAGTACCTAGTACTTTGCGAACAGTGGCTGTTTCTGTAAGGATATTTGTACTATGTCTAGATGGAGCATCTTGTGGGGCTTGTGTTCTCAGAACTTGCTTTGGAGAATAATAGAGAAGATGTTTATTGAAGTGGAAGGTGAATTATTCCTTTTTTGCACGTTTTTTATGTTTGTTTATTTTTGAGAGAGAGAGAGAGAGAGAGAGAGAGGGAGAGAGAGATCAAGCAGGGGAGGGGCATAGAAAGAGGGAGACGCAGAATCTGAAGCAGGCTCCAGGCTCCGAGCTGTCAGCACAGAGCCCGATGTGGGGCTTGAACCCACGAACTGCAAGATCATGATGTGATCTGAAGTCAGATGCTTAACTGACTGAGCCATCCAGGCATCCCTGAATTATTCCTTTTTACTTACTGTGTGATATACATATTTCTGAGCCTGGTTAATTCATTTGTGAGGCAAATGTTTTCTTTTGTTTGGATTGCTAAGTTGAGAAGACTGATAATGAGTCCTTGGACTAAAACCTCATTGACATGGTCTTTATTTTTAGGAGGTTTCCCTATAGTTAGAGTTATAAGAGTTATTTAGGAGATCAAATAACTGTGTGAGAAGTTGCCAAGATGTTTGCTCTAGATTGTAGGGAAGAAAAGAAGAAAAGATCTGGATTATCGAAACATAGCCACTCAGAATATGGTTGACCAGTTGGTCCTTTTTCACAAACTATATTTTACTAGTCAGCACAGAGTTAAGTACAGATATTGAGAGTAATGTAAATTAACTTTTGTAGCAGTTGAACAAAGTAATTTTATGTCCGTTTTATGCCTGCAATTGTAAAAATTGAACATACGTTTCATATGCTCTTCTTAAATATAATCTTTCTTGTGGTTAATTTTTACTGGATATTACAAAAGTATTGATCTATGATGGATTTAATAAAACAAAGAAAAATATGGCCAATCAACACAGTTAGCTTGAGAAGCCTTGGTCTAGACTGGTTGAGAAAAGGCTCATAGGGAAGAGCGACTGATTAGAAGAGTTCGGGGCTAGGAGCAAGAAATGATGTTTTTAGGGGAAGAAATGAAGAAAAAGCACCAAAAATGGTGATTGAGGTTGTCTTTAAAGGTATCCTGTCAGATGACAAAAGTGCTGGATGAGAAGAGTTGCCCCAATTCTGTTACCCCTCAGGAGCTCATTCCAGCTGTGCACCACTTTCTCTATGACTTGTCTTGGTTCATTTTTAAACAGGAGTGTTAGTCTGGAGGTTGATTATTCCTTAGGTGATTGTGTGGGTATACCACCTGGCTGAGAAAACTCTATTATTTGTTTACAGTAAGCCAAAGCTAATGCAGTGTTACCAGTTATCACTTCTCTGAAAGGTAATACTCCCATTGCTCTCCCTCCTCATCCCTCCCCTCAAATCTTGGATAAATGTAAAAATACTATTTGATTTGATCTCATCTAGGGAATAGGGTATATTTGTCAAGTTCAAAAACCTCCTGCCAGATTTGTATTCTTTACAGTATGTCCTTCATGATAAATTATTTAAAAATTATGGTTTTCCTGGCAAGTTACATTGTCTAGTCTCCCAAGAGACTTCTGAAGTAATGTAATAATTTCAAAAGCAAAAATTTCCATCTCAATGAAGAAGATGCTTATAAAAATAAATTTTTTAAGAAGTTGGAACAAGTGACTGGAATACCACGTGGGACAAATGTATTCACAAAAATGGCAGATATATATTAGTGATGTGATACTTGTTTTCTTTAAGTTTTTGAAGTGACAGTTTACCTAAACTGAATATTTCTTTTCTGATTCCTGGTGAGTTGTGAATGCATAAAGTTTTAGACAACTTTGTATCATGTGAATTCTAACTTGGGAAAGTTCAGGTGATAATGCAATATTGAAGATGTACTCTAAGTGGTCTCTTTTGGATATTGTTACTGTTGATATATCCTAAATAGTTTTTCCTTCCTTTGTTTATAGAATGATGTCATGGTCAGTATTTTTGTTTCTTTGTTTATTTCATTTACTGATATGCCTATAAAAAGTATTATTTGGCAAGACTGTTGAACTATTGACTATTCTAGTCAGTGACCTGGATTATAAACATGTAAGAATAGTTCTCAACTTTCTTTGCTCATTAGAATGACCTCAGGGTCATTGGATGGATGGGTGAATGGATCTATGTATGTATATATATGCATGCATGTATATATTTAAAAATAATCATAACTGGGCCCTACCTAATCCTCCTATATCAAACTCTTTTTTGAGGACTTGGGTATACTTTTAAAAAGTATCAAGGTGCAGGGGACCTGGGTGGCTCAGTTGGTTAAGTGTCCAACTCTTGGTTTTGGCTCAGGTCATGATCTCACAGTTTGTGAGTTAGAGCCCAACATCGGACTCTGTGCTGGCCATGTGAAGCCTGCTTGGGATTCTCTCTCTCCCTCTCTCTCTGCCCCGTCCCCCCCCCCCCACTTACTCTCTGTGTCTCTCTCTCTCACAATAAATAAACTTAAAAAAATTTTTTTAAGTGTCAAGGTGATTATAATATGTAATTAGGATTGAGAGTTGTTGCCTAAAAGCAGAGTCACCTGAAGAGACTATTATGTCACACATTGCTGCTGTACTGTACCCTGTCTTCTGGAGTTTCTAATTCAGTCATGCTGACATGGATCCCCCCATAAATTTCTGACAACATCCCAGATGATGTTGGTGTTCGTTTTGAAACACCACTTTTAGAACCATCTAAACAGACTATGATCTCAGTCATCTAAATCTAGATTAGAAGACTTTGGGAGGGTTGGGGACTAAGGTTGGCCTTGAAGAATGAGTGAAACTTTGGTAGAGGGAGGGACAAGGCATTTCAGCAGGAAGTAGACACTTAAAACCCAGATGAGCAGAGACAAAGAGCTAGTTTTCCTCAACATTTAAGGTTTATCTTTCATAATTAATCAGCAAGGTAGGTTCTTTCAGAGATGGTACCAATCACCAATGCTTTAGTTTAAAATTATTCTCTGTTCCCATGATCAATTTTTCTTCACCAAATGATGCCTGCACACAGAGTGTGCTCAAAATGAGAGCTTTAAATTTTTATTAAGTATTTTACTAGTTATTTACTCATATGCCTAATACATTTTTCTTCTGTGACAGGCACTGTGCAAGATGCCTGATATATAGAAATTTTTAAAAGAGAGGTATGGTCTAGTGCAAGGTCAACCAACTCTTTCTACAAAGGACAAGATTTTGTAAGTCAAGAGGCAAATCAAGGATGTTATGTAGATACTTACATAACCATTCAAAATGTAACCAGTCTTAGCTCATGTGTTGCACAAAAGCAGGCTTTAGGTCAGATTTGGCTTCAGGCTAAAGTTTGTTGATTATTAAGTATAATAAAGCAAAATCATGGGTTCTATGAGGAAAGACAAGAGGGGCTATTATTTAGTTTAGTATAGGAGGAGGTCAGGGAAGACAGCTTTGAGGGAGGGTTATTTGCATTGGGTCTTGAAGAGTATGTTTGGGGGTCAAGTGGGTGAATACTGAGGAGCAGAAGTTGCTGAGCAGAGGCCAGAGTGTGATTTGAAGGGACTGAGACAAGGCCTGGGCACTGGAGTGAAGCACTCAAAATTAGGATGGTGTAAGGGAGGGTCCAAGAGAAGGCGGGTGCTGTAGTTCATGCTAAATCATTCTCATTGTTTTCAGAAATATTACTGCCATGAATAACATGAGTGATCAGTGCAGGCTTTAAAACGGCAAGGCTTAGTAGAGAGGTAATTCATGTTTTAGTAAATGGATAAGGAAAATTTCATTGAGTAAATAACCTGATTGCCTAGGTAACTTTTGATTTGAAAGGAAAAAAAATCTCTATTCTGCTAGACTTTATGCAGTTAATAAGGACAAAGTGATACAGTACAGGGAAGGAAAAGCTGCATTTATTTCATGCTTGTGTAAAGCTAGGCACTGCAACTTCAATGCTTCTTACCTAAAGAATATGCTATTATTTTTCTCAGAGATGAAAAAAATGGGGCATAGAGAAATTTAGTAAATCGCCCAAGATTATACCACAGTTCATAGAGGAGCTAGAATTGAAATCACTGTATTCTGATTCTACAACTCATGCTATTTGAGGAGATGGAGTGAAGAGGTGGGAGAGAAAAGTATCAAAAAGCAAGGGGAATGGGTAAGGAAAATGTGATATGGTTCTCACCCAAGATTAGCAGGACCTCTGAACCTTTCAGAAATTGTATGTCCAAGATGGCAGTTAGGTAGCAGGTGTGCTAGTGGGTTTTGTGTTCCTTTCTGTATCTGTGGTAGATATAATGAAGCATATTTTTCCCTGAATTTTTGTGACTTTCTGAATCCTTATGCACACAGAGAGGTAAGGTATCCCACAGTGTTATAAACGTTCATCACTCCTGGCATAAGTAAAATGTTGGAATATTATCCTGAAGAAGAAAAACCTTGAACAGTTCTTAGTTGACATATTTAACAAACTCATTGTCATGTGAGTGAGCCTTGGCCTTTTCAGGACTTTACATCTTTGAACATGTTTCTCCCTCTTTCCCTTCCCTTCTGTCTGCTGGCAAACTTCTGGATCAATGGTTGGAAGTTTTTCTTGCAATAGGCCAGATAATATTTTCAGTTTTGCAAGCCAGTCTCTGTTGCATCTACTTACCCCTGATGTTGTAGTGCAAAAGCAGCCATAGACAACACTTAAATGAAGGATAATGTCCATATGCCAATAAATCCTTATTGATGAAATGAACACTGGGCCAGATTTGGCCAATGGGCTGTAGTTTGCTGACCCGTCTCTTAGACCCACTGTAAATGTTGCAATGTGAATCTATGTTAGCAGCATTTTTGGGAGTTCCCTCATGTTTTGTTTTTTTGTTCATATCTCAGTAATGCCATACATTATGTTATCTTTGCAAATATATTTGAAAATCTATATTTTCACACTTTTGTGGTCTTTTTTCAAGGCAGATACTGAGTTTTCTATCCCAATTGTCTGGTGTAGGACTTAACAGGTATAGAGATTTATTGGTATGTTGAATGAGGTAGTGGAAGATTGTGTTTCCCCAAAATGGCCAGAGCAGTATTTCCAGTTCTGCATATCCTTCTCAAAACTTGGTGCCCCCCATCAAGAGGAGGGTCTCTTATTTCCCCTCTATTTTATTTATTTTTTAAATCTTGTTTATTTTGAGAAAGAGTGAGAGGCAGAGAGAGAGGGAGAGAATTTCAAGCAGACTCTGCACCGACAGTGCAGAGCCCAATGTGAGGTTCGGGCTTGTAAACCGCGAGATCATGACCTGAGCTGAAACCAAGAATCAGGCACTCAACCAACTGAGCTACCCAGGTGCCCCTCCCCTCTCCTTTAAACTGTGTTGGATTTTGTGACTGACTCAATGAATAGAATGCAGTGAGGTGATGCATCATGATACCTGTTATATGGCTTCCATGTGGTCCACTCTCTCTCCTTCTCTTTCTCTTAATATTCACATCCTTGGATTCCAGCCTCCTTGCCGAGAGGAAACGTGAATTATCCCAGATTATTATCAAAACTACATGAAGTGATTCACATGTAGAACTACATGAAGTGATTCACATGTAGATGAAGTGAGTCCTCCAGTTGACAGCTTTCATCAATCTCCTGATATGCAAGTCAGTGAGCCTTCAGGGATCTCAGGGAGCCAAATCCAGCCAGCTTTCTGTTTTTATAAATAAAGTTTTATTGGGACACACTCACATGCTTTCATTTATGCATTATTAATTGCTGCTTCTACTCTACAGCTGCAGAACTGGGTACTCATGACAGAGAGTGTATTTATGGCCGATAAAACTGAAAACACTATCTGCCTCTTTGCAGAAAAATTTGCAGACTCCTCCCTTTCAGGCCTAAAGTCTTCCACTTGAGGCAAATGGAGCAGAGACAGCCATTCCTACCATTTTCTATCAGAATTCCTGATCTCCAGGACTCGTGAGCATCATAAATGGTTGCTTTATAACATGGTGCCATTTGAGAATAATTTGTTATGCACTCAGAGTACCTGATACACAGGTGGATACAGTTGTTGAGAAAACCAAGTTTATGCTTGTAAAAATACAGAAAGGTCTAAATCTACCCTTCTTCTCTGTTCCTTATCCCCTAATACACACATTCTTTCAGACCTCCATATTTTTCAAATTATATCTAAGATTAAAAAACATGACCATGTATATCCCCATTAGTGTTTTGGACATCAGGTTATATTTTCCTGTTGGAAAGTAAATATTACATACAGATGTCCCAATCAGCTTTAAAAAATCAGAAGGTTTTGCTCATGTAGAAGAAGTAGAGTTTGAACAGCTATTTCTAGATCTTACAAACCATGAAGTCTCTTTTCACATTTACTTTTTATTTCTTAATCCCCCTAAGATTCTAACGGAGGGAAGCAACAACCTGCAACTGTATAATAGTGATTGTGGCTTGTGTTCATGCACATGGAGGTGTCATTACAATATCCAGAATCATGTTCTGTATTTTCTTCTTATGCAATTCATCAAAATGAAAGGTTCTCATAAAAAATATTAAAGGCCATGAAATAAAATATATTGTAGTGCTCCCTTTGAAATGTTTTAAACATGATTAAAAATAGTGCAGTTTGAGGTAAAAGGTCAACTAGCAATAGTCACTTTCTTTAACATTGATGTGATTTTTATTAAACATTTATCATTTTAGAAGGCTCTGGAAATCATTTTTCATTTTCTACATATCATTTTGCCGCTGTCAATTGTCCAGAAGCAACAAACATTACATCTCAATTCTTCTGTACTTTATAATATTTTATGGACTTTTTTTGAGAAATCCTGTGCTCTGAAAATTTATATTGTGGAAAGATACTTAAAACATGCAAGTGCTCAGAGTTTTCTGTAAGTTGCAGAGATATAGTAAATTCTTCTTTGATTCAGACTTTAAAAAAATAAGGAGAAGTTGGGTATTTCCTCATTTTCTTTACTTTGTCTTAGCTTAGAGGGCTAGCAGCTTACAAAGTGTTCTTAAGGTTATTTTGAACCTGTTTTCTGAGTTAATTTTGTATTCCCATTGGATGAAAGTAAAGTGTAGAGATGTGTGTGTGTGTGTGTGTGTGTGTGTGTGTGTGTGTGAGAGAGAGAGAGAAAGAGAGAGGGAGGAGAGCAAGTAAGAGGGCACTGCACAACACAGACACATATTTATATTTAATTAAAAAGCTCAAATTTGAGTTGTCCATTAGGGTTTCCATAAACAACTTACAGTGCCACATTACTGCTTCTTCCCTAATATCTGGTTATTGATTTCATCTGTGGTTTTGAGAAAAACATATCTGTTGAGGGCAAGACAGCCTTGTGAAGAAAGAAGTCTTTTGTTTTACATGCGTTGGGGTTCAAATGCTAAGTCTGCTACTTGTTTAGGGCTTACTCTTTGGCAAGCTCTTTCATCATTCTAAGCCACAGTTTTAGTCAATTTCCATAAATGGGATAGCAATACTTACCTGATAAGGTGAGGATTCAATGACAGACAATTATCTTAGCATTGTGCTTGGCATGTAGTGAGCCATCCTAAATGGCTATTCCTTATTATTATTATTATTATTATTATTTTTTACCTCTACGAAGGATTAGCTATGGGAAGAAAGGATTCAATTATTTCAAAGAAACTTTTAGGAAAGTCTACCTACTCAAAACTGTTTCTTATGTTTTGTACTACATTATATATGATTGACAGTATTTAGTGAATCATTTCCTTAGACTACAATTTCTGGGATAGGCATTAAATTATGAATGTTACCTGGGTTATACCACATGTTAATATTCAGGTACATGGACTTGAAGATCAAATTAGCTACCCGCTGTTTAGAACACATCAAGATAGTGAGGTTATGTGACATTGGATTGGTAACTTTTTCCGGAAGAGGAAGTGGAGAGAGGGTTACTGTGGCACATAGAATGGCAGTGTATTGAAAACATGGAGGCAAGAGATGTGAAGAAAATCCCACTGCTTAAAAATTTCTTTTGAAGCAGGGTGTCATGTCCATTGGTGGTGTTCTACTTGGATGCCATTGAATTCCTGTTTAACATTTTTGTGTACTCTTTCCTGTATGATTTTGATTCTAACAACGAGCACCCACAGTTTATCTTTGGAAGGATTCCCCGAGGCTCGGTAAGCCAGTCTGCCCTCATATGCCTGGGAGCTGCCTGGGTGGCTCTTAGCCAATGACTCACAGGTGCCTCCTGACATGGACAACTCTTAGGCACAGTTTACAATTCAAAGTTCCCTATGGAATCAGGATGAACATTGCATTCGAAAGAGTTTGCATAAGATCTCACTTTTATTTGGCTTCTTCCCCTTCCTGTCATGCTAACCAGGCTCCCCTGGAAACTCTCTATTTTCCCTGGGAATTATTTATTAAGAAATTACTTGCACATAAATCCTTATCCCAAGATCTGCTTTTGGGAAGTTGTTCAAAGACAAGGTGAAAATAAATACGTTTTTCTGTTTTTTAAACAGTTGAGAACAGGAAGGAACTTCACCTGTTGACAGAGAGATAAATGAAAGACTGATCAGATGTTTCAGCGGGATGTGGAAGGACTAGCTTATAGTCTGTAAAGAGATCTTGAAACAAAGAAGTAGTTCAACTGCCCAGCATAATAAACTTATGGGTATTTAAATGATGGGACATAGAGCAAGGAAGAAGAAATTAGGAAGATGCAGAAAGGAGAAATGGGACCAAGCAACACAGGATCAAAGAAATTGCTGCTGGAGTTTTGTACCATATTCTACCAAACAGGGATATCATGCATGCATTTCTAATGTATTTGCTGTAATGCAAACCTCTGTTTTTCCCTCCTGCTGCCTTACCACCTTCCTTTTATATAGTATATACATAGCCCAGTGCTAGTGGGGTTGGGGGAGTAAAGAAAATAGGGGATGATATCTGATGAGGTTATTTTGAATGATAATGGGGTTCATGGGGTCTGGAACTGACAGCCAAGAATGAATTCTTGAAGATGTCTTTGGTGCAAAAAAAGTGATTTTATTAAAGAACAGGGACAGGACCTGTGGGCAGGAAGAGCTTCCCAGGGACCAAGATTAGAGACTGATTATATACTATGGAGTTGGGGGAAGTAAAGTCCAGAGAAAGTTTCCAGTGAGGTTTTCATATGCTAAAGAAGGCTCCCAGGATAGTGGAGTCCTAGCTTTTGTCAAGCTAAGGTTTTTTCCCTCTAGCAAAGTATTAGCATTAAGACAGTAGGGAGTTCCTGGAGAAAAGTTTTACTCAGCCAACCACAAGTATTTGTCAATGGGCTGCAGGTTATGAGGAAATTTAGTTCTATCTGCCATTTCCTTCTGCCTTAGTATCCCACATCACTGTGGAGGGATGATGTTGGGTCTCCAGGAAACTGAGTCTACAGGTTTCTGGAGATGGGGCTATTGAGAAGATTGCCTTTTTCTTGTAATTTACTAAGATATTTGTAAATAGATGGAGACTTAGGTCCTTCAGGACTATTATCTCGATCAGTTAACCCTTTGTGTTCTCTCTTTCCTTTGTTCTTTGGCAACCAGGAGTGCCCAAGGAATATCACACATATCCCACCTGGGGGGTGGGGGTGGGATGTAAGCGACCTGTCAGCTTGCCTTATGTTCCCTCATCAATATCCATTATGAAGAGTCTTGGAGCAAAATACTGCAATAAATAGACCAAATTAATTCCTTAGAATCAGGAATTTGCCACCAGAGGTAATTAGAAGAAAGATATACACACCACCTCCCAAATTTCCAGAGCATTATGAACAGTAGACCATCACTCATTAAATGGAAGTCTAACTAATTTTATTTCAATTATGGAGGACTGAGTGAACCCAGCTGACATCTACATTCTGCTTGCTTCTCTATTATGTTGAATGACATATAGTTAGCTCTGCAGGAAGTAAATATTTCTAGTCCTTTAAGCTCACATCATTTCTTTCCACCTATTTTTCATTGGCACAACCTTAGGAAAGGGCTGAAAATACAGTATAAGAGAAAATTCTTTTATTGATAGTCTGTGCAGGGCAGGGGAGGAGGGTGTCTGAACGTACCCCTTTGGCACATGAAGGAGAAAATATGAGTGGGATTTAATCAACATGGAACTTGTCAAGTACCTCATTCTGCTCTTGAGAACAAAAGGACACTTAGAGGGTTTCTAACTCCAGGCACTTAAATACCAAAGTAGACAGGATAACTTCCCTTAGGTGGGCAGTATCTGCCATTCTACAAGAAGAGATTGTGATAGTAGTGTTAGCAGAAGCTAGTGAAAAGAATGTCCCCAGAGGTCATGAATACTCTTACAATTGAGGTTATTAATCACTTCTTCATTCCACAGGATCTTCATCTGCCCACTGGGCAACTTCACCTTTCCAGTCTACTTTACAAAGTTGTCATGAAAATCAGAGAATGGGTGGGTGAATGAGGTCCACATCATAACAGCCCAAAGAAGGTGATTAGAGGATAGTTCCCAGTGGTATTGCTGATTCTTGCTAGCATAAAAACGTGGCCATAGAGCTTTCTCTTTAGCTTCCTTTTTTCCTCCCAAAATTATTTTCTTATTCATGTCATAAATTGGCTACCCTCCTTCTGGAGGTGCTATATCTATATCTATATTTACATCTATATTGATATATTTTAACATGTTCTATATTCTACAAATCTCTTAAAACATTGAACATAGAAACCAAAGCACACATCAGTGATGGTTAAGTGCACATGCCTGAAAATTTCCACTGAAGAGTACTTTATAAAGTAATTTAAGAAATATCTGATAAGTTATAAATACCTTTTATCAGGAAAAATATAGCTTATATGCTATCCACCCACCTGTGTACCAGTGGACAACATTGGCTATTGATCATAACATCCCTTCCCACTGAGTCTCAATGCAGCCACAGAACCTTTTCAACTCCGCAAATGAGAAGATTATCGTCAGAGTTGGAATTTAAACGGAAGGTCATTTGTATTTCCTATCTTAAAGCTTGTCAACTCTTAACACTAAAGCATGAATGTTTTTAAATAGTTACAACAGGAGACCTAGCTAGAAGCATTTATAGTAGAAAAGGGAAAGACAAGATAATGTTTGACTTTATGTGGGGTGAGGAGATGCAAAGTATTCTATAATGAGATGATGCTCTAAGGACAGAAGGGCCTTATAAAGAAAGGGAAAAGAAGAAGGTCAGGAAAACAAACTTCATGATTTCTTATATTAGAGCTGGCTGCACTGTCCAATATGGTAGCCTCTAGGTCTGTGTGGTTACTGAGCACTTTGAATGTGGCTTGTCTGAATTGAAATGTGCTTTGTCAAATACATACCAGAATTTGAAGACTTTGAATTAAAAAATAATGTGAGATAGCTTATTAATAATTTTATATAGATTACATTATTTAAAATATGTGAAAATAGCTTATTAATCTTATATTGATTGCATTTATGTTGATTAAATTTATATTACATTTGAAATCATAATAGTTTAGACATACTGGGTTAAATAAAATATAATACTAAGCTTAGGTCACTTTAAAATGTGACTACCAGAAAAATAAGATTATATCTATGTTTTGGATTGTATTTCCATTGGATAGCCGTGGTCTAGAGTGTGAATTTTTACCTGGGTCCAGAGATCTCTAAATGGATTCATGTAGAGGGTTTTTAGTAGAGGGTTTTTAGGAGACTGAAAGAACTCTGGAATTTAATATATTATATATGTGCTCCGGTATATATGGATTTTTCTGAAAGACTATCATTAGATTTTTATCAGAGTTTATAATACCAAATAAGGGTAGTTACCACTGATTTAGAGTCTTTCATGGAGGGATGTGAGACCTTAATGTGGAATTTTAGAAGGCATAATGCAGGACCTTTCCTCATTTCTAAAGCCGTCAGAAGAGAAATCTAAGATTTATTATCATGGGGTTGAGGATATACTCTTGATGAAGAGTACCTTGTTCACAGTTTTATTCCCAGGACCTGGCATTCATTGTTGGCATCCAAAAAGTATTTTGCCATTTACTGCATTTGAGGACATTAACTGTGAAAAATTAGAGGTCATTATGTTTTTCATAAATACTAAACAGAGTTTTGAAATAAAAATGATACCTTGGTACGTATTTAGAAAATGTATTTGCCTTAGGCCAATTCATACAATCTAAGACTGGAAACTATGATAAGAAAGCAAGTGGTTTAATTGTGAGGTAAACCAGGAAGCATCATTATGGGAATGTGAAGTGACTCAGGGATGGGAAGGAAGCCACTTCAAGGTCAGATAATGAGCAGGTGATTGCTGTGGGTCTTCTGGGGCATTGTGTGGATTGTGTCTCAGAGTTGTTCCATGTTAAGGGCAAGGTTGCCATCAAGTCCTGTGTGTCATTGGTCGAAGGCCTTTCCTGCGGTCATAAACTTCCCGGATCTTCTGTCTGCTCTCTGTAAAGGATGAGCAACTTTCTACAGCCAAGGAAAGCCCTCAGGCTTACAGTTATGACCACATGCATTTAGAAGCTGTCCACAAGTTTGGGAAGAGAAAATGCCAACAGGATGTGGGCAAGATACCAACAGCTTCAGCTAAGTGTTACATGGGGGTAGATTGGCTGGAAGCAGTTGCTCTTTAATTATATGGCAGTGGACAGGGAGGATGTGGCTTTCTAATAGGGTAATGATCTTAATCCAACAGACTTGGAAAATTGTGCCTATGGGAATTGCATGAAAATGGTTGTCTGCCTTCTGGGGATTAAAGAAAATTAAAGGTATATGTATACCACAGGCTTATTTGTGTTCAGACACATCCAAACTAATGTTGTTTTTCAACTACTGTAATATGACTGCTCATAGGAAAATGAATCTTTGAGAGCTGTTGAAAAACCATTCAAAAAGCTGCAATTATTGTGAAACAATTTGGCAAGGGTAAGGTTTACTGGGGGAAATGAAAAGCAGTTTTGAAGCTGAGAATTTTGTATTTCCCCACAAAGAAGTTTAATGAAAAGTAAAATTACTTCTCTTTGGCCAAGTTAAAACGTTTAAATGTTTTCTATGAGCAGTAAGTGCAAATTTTCTGATAGATCACAGTGTTTACGCCTCCAAAATCTATTCTTCACTAGAAAAACCCAATTATTAGGATGAAAATGGCATATAAGTAGAATTCTTTTCTCATTGTGTATGGGAAATTTGAAGTAAATCACTCTTCAACTTATTTTTAAGCCTGAAGGAAGACATAGCTGTCGTTTATGAAGCTATTTTGTTTATCTTCAGAAATACTCTTGTCATGGTCTTTCAAAGACAAACACAAATTAGATGAACTTGAAATCTTTTCTATAAACATGGCTATTCAAACTTGAAAAAAACCTTTTTAATTGCAGTATAGTTAACATATAATGTTATATTAATTTCATGTATACAATATAGTGATCCAAAAATTATATACATTACTTAGTGCTCATCATGAAAAGTGTACTCTTGATCCCCTTTAGCTATTTCACCTATCCCCCCATCTCCTGCCCCCATCAGGTTGTTCTCTATAGTTGAGAGTCTGGTTTTTGATTTCTCTTTTTTTCCTTTGTTTTGTTTCTTAAATTCCAATGTGAATGAAATCATATGGTCGTGTCTTTCTCTGATTGGCTTATTATGCTTAGCATTATACTCTCTAGACCTATCCATGTTGATGTTGCAGATGTCAAGATTTCATCCCTTTTATGGCTGAGTAATGTTCCATTGTATATGTCTACCACATCTTCTTAAACCTAGTCATCTACTGCTAGGTTCTTGGGATGCTTCCATAATTTCGCTATTATAAATAATGCTGGAATAAACTTTTGTGTATATGCTGCATATGTCTTTTCAAGTTAGCATTTTTGTAGTCTTAAGGTAAATACCCATTAGTGAAACTACAGGATCATATGGTGATTCTATTTTTAATTTTTTGAGGAATCTCCATGTTCTTTTCCGCAGTGGCTACACAAGTTTGCATTTCCACCAATGGTGCATGAGTGTTCATTTTTCTCCATATCCACACCAACACTTGTTGTTTCTTATGTTTTTGCTTTTTGGGCTGTTCAAACTTTCGATTTGACCTATAGCATTGCATTTATAGAAGGCAGTAGAGCAGGATGATAAAAAGAAAATGACCAATAGCATCTGGCTTTATTTCTAATTTCTTCCCCATAAACAAATTATAAAATGTAATTACTCTGGTTGTATAGTTTAATTTACTCAAATTAGAATGTTTATAGTGTCCTCTTTTTTCTTTTCTTTTTTTTTTTAGTGAACTTTTACTGGATACCAGCCTAGAAATACCTACGTAGTGTTGTGAAATTACTTAAACTCTTTATTAGCTTTCCTTTGTTCTGATAAAAATTCAAAATCTCTACCTTTTTCTTTAAGGCTTATACTCTCAATTCTAACTTTTTCTGTCGCTTCACCTTATGACTCTTTTCATCTTGACTATATTTTACCTGCTGGACCTTCTCCTTTTCCAAATTCTCTCTTCTCGGGGTCTCTGTATGTGCTTTATCTTCTGTTATTTTCTGCCTCATACTTCCTACGCATTCTCTTCTCTGCATACCCTTTCCAATCCTGCCGGCATCCCATTTGAGCACATTGAACATTCCCTTGTGGAACTTAACACGATTGAACTTAGATAGTTATTTGTGAGACATTTTATTTAATGTTTGCTTTTCTGCCTCCTCACACTGACTATTCTTTTCAAAACCTTTCCTGGTTCATCATACTATTGTTGACATCAAACACATATGATTAATAAGGTTTCAGTGAATAAATGAACAAATGGATGACTTAAGAGATATTGACCATTTTACCTTCTAATTGTGTGTCATTATAACTTTTATTTTGACTTAAACATGGTGTCTTCCCTGTGATATAAAAGCTTGATCAATTGTACCAAATCATAAGTCGCCAGATTTGCCCTTCAGGGAAAGTCTCAGAGGTTTATCCTTGAGGTCTTTCTTTACTGTTTACATCAATGGCTGAATTCCTCAATTCGTAATGATTCAAATACCTTGTTTCATTTTTTCTTCATGTGGGTACTGCCTTATCACCCTTGTCCTGGTATAATGTCCATCTCATATAACCATTTTTTGAAGGAATGAATAAGAATGGGAGCCTTAACTTTTCAAATTCATTTATAATTTACAGACTGAGCTATCTCCTGATAAATTTTCAAGTTGTAGATTAGACCAATAAAGAATTAATCACTCATTTACTTTTATGCCTTATTGAAATGAAGAGTTAATGAAGGGAGTTTGCTTCAGGGTTGTATGCCCTCGATGTGTAACATGATCATTAGTGCTTGAGGGGCTAGAGCTCTACCAGGGTGCCTAGTAGGACAAACAGATGGAGAGAAATCACCAAGGCAAGGTGAGGATGTCTTGTCATTGACTTAAGGAGTCAGACTTAACGAGGGAGACAATCTTAAAGGAAAATCCAGGACAAATAGAAATCACCACATTAAACCTGAATAGATTTCTATTATGGAGACTATTTATCTGTTATACATCATCTCCTTCTTTTTTAATGTGAGATTCATGTTAATTTTTGGATTTTCATCTCTTGGCTCTTGTCATGCCCAGTTAAATGCATAAAACAGTTTTTTTAGTGCAATCTGGAATTACCAGTCTTCTGATAATTTTTTAATTAAGATTTTCAATTCTTTCAGAAAAATGTTAAATTTTTTTCCCGACAGAACATGTTTTTGGTTACTTTGAAATTTTTGGGTAATGCAACCAGCAGCACTTCACTTGAACCACGTATGATCTGTCCCATCATAATATCTGAATCTGTTCCTTCCTTCCTTCCTTCCATCCTTCCATCCATCCATCCATCCTTCCATCTATCCATCTATCTATTTATTATATGTTTGTGTCTAAAATGCACTCAAAAGGAAATGTTTTAATTAAAATAATGAGTCATTAAGAAAAACATTTAATCTGGTTGATTTTCTGCTCTGGTATCCCTGCTTTCATGTGACAAGGTCTGTTTATCCTTCTATTCTGTCTTACAGTTTTATGTTCTTTGTGACTTCCTTAGTCCAAACCACCATCATTCTGCATTAGGGCTACTCTCACACCCATCTGATTACACTCATCCATCTGTGCCTCTCTCTAAATCCAGAGGGACATTTTCAAATCTCAAATTCCCTCTTGTTATTTCCTTTGCCTAAAATATTTCCAAGTCTTCCAATTTCATTTTGAATAAAGTTCAGAAACTATTTTCTTCAACCAGTTTGTTCACTGGACTTGTTCTACCCCATTTTAAACCATGCAAGCTTCCATTCTACTGTTGAGCCTTTGCATATGCTGTTCCTTTGCCTGGAATGCTCTTACCTCTGATCTTCACCCAGCTTACTTCTCTTCACCTTTATGGGGTTTTTTTTTTGTTTTGTTTAAAAAATTTTTTTAATGTTTATTTATTTTTTAGAGACAGAGCATGAGCAAGGGAAGGGCAGAGAGAGAGGGAGACACAATCCGAAGCAGGCTCCAGGCGCCACGCTGTCAGCACAGAGCCCAATGTGGAGCTCGAACTCACAGACTGTGAGATCATGACCTGAGCTGAAGTTGGATGCTCAACTGACTGAGCCACCCAGGTGCTCCTACCTTCATGTTTTTAAGTTTATTTATTTATTTTGAGAGAGAGAAAGAGTGAGAGTTAGGGGAGGGGCAGAGAGAGGGAGGGGGGTGGAGGGAGAGACAGAATCCCAAGGAGGCTCAGTGCTGACAGTGCAGAGCCCAATGCTTGGTTTGATCTCACAAACCTTGAGATCATGACCTGAGGTGATATCAAGTGTCTGTCGCTGAACTGACTGAGCCACCCAGGTACCTTTCCTATTCACATTTAGACCCTAGGTTAGCCATCAGTTGTTGACTAGAATCCTCTCCATCCCATACACATCCCACTCTCCTCCAGGAGTAGTTTATATATACTTGAAGTTTTGCATTTGTATGGCTATTGATTAAATCTCCCCACCCCCACTAAAATGGATGCTGCAAGAAGGCTGAGACAGAGACTTTTCTGGCATTCTCCTGGAGTGTGGCACACAGCCCTGTGAATGGCAAGTACATGTTTGATAAAGCAATGAAGTTTACTCCCACAGAGAAACTTAGGCCATCATGAGATATAAGATCCATCTTTTCCTAAAGAACATTTCAAAGGATTCTAGTTTATTTGCATCAATTTAATCATTTCTTTGTTCTATCTAATTGGATTTTCCAAACCAGCAACTGAAATACTCCTTTGTTTGTAATCTTGTTTCCATCTGTAGCCTTTCTTTGCTGTCCTAGAGTCTTTGATTTGATAATCTTCCCTGTATCTCATGAACTGAGTATGGGGAAGCTGCCTTGTTCCCACCAGTTCAATCAAGAGTCCACAAGTGTCCTCTAACCTTGGCCCATTGGTTGAAGGCCTTCTATTGTAGGAACACTCTTTCTTTTTTTATTTTTTTTAATGCATATTTATTTGTTTTGAGAGAGAGACAGAGTACAAGCAGGGCAGGGGCAGAGAGAGAGAGTTAGAATCCTAAGCAGGCTCTACACTGCCAGCACAGAGCCTGACTCAGGTCTAGATCCTGTCAACCTCAAGATTATGACTTGAGCTGAAATCAGGAGTTGAATGCTTAACTGACTGAACTACACAGGTGCCCCAGGAACACTCTTTATTAACCACCATGTTTACTGCCCCTTGCTTGAACTTGCTTTTGCAGGAATTCTCATCTGCCAAACTTTCAGGATGTCATGCCAATCCAATTATTTGGATTTTTTTCTAGTTTTCATTGCCAAAGCTGGGGCTTCCAAAGATACGGCTCATTCTGAAAAATAAACCCCTTCTCCAAATCCTGAGTCTGTCAAGAATGGCCTGGTTTTCTGTCAACTGAGCCCCACATCTGTCAAAACATGCTTCGAATTCTTTCATTGTATCACGTTTTAATAGTTTTTCTGCAAGTCAATATGACATTCATTTGGACTCATCCAAAAAGAACAGAATGTTCCCTTTGATGTTTACATTTTCCAGAATAATTGACTCTCTCTCCCTTAATTTCTACTTTTGGATTCTTAACGAGCATCAAGTTTTAGAGACAGTGACCTTGTTTTCAAGTGTAGGAATTAATTACTTTAAAATGTCACTGTTAAAGAAATTATCAGCACTGTGTTCTTACTCATAAATTCCATCAACTAAAATCTCACAAAAATTTTATCAATTTCTTCTAACAAAATGGCCTACTTTTTAATGTGCAGAGTGGGTTCCATGGTGATCGTGGGACAGTTACATCAATATTATAGTTGGGTTGGGGGATGATGATTCTTAAAAATCCATATTCCAGATCCTGCTGCAGATCCAATGAACCAGAATCTACAGGGAATTTGGAATCTATGTTTTAAACAAAGTATTCCAATGAATCTTGGATACATTAAAGTTAAAAAAACTTTTTTTTTTTTTTTTTTTTTGCCATTGGGCATTGTCTGGGAGAATAAAAGAGCTGTCACCCCTGATGTAGGCATGTATGTTTGTTGGTTTATTGTATGGACTATGCTGATATAGTAAGTACATTATAAATAATACATTAAAAGTAGACATTAAAACGATGGGAGAAAAGGTTAGTAGAAATAGTAATTATGTTTGCTTGCTATATTCCACAGTGGATCATTCTGCACACCTCACAGGATGTAAGTACTCTACTTTGGACACTGCACCCAGGGTTGCCTTCTATTTTAGCAGAGAATAGGGCCTACCTTAGATATGCACCCGGATCAATGTTGTTGAGGGATGGTGAAGGGAGATCCAGGTGTGGGAAACTTAGAGGAATGAATTCTGGGCCTGCAAGAAACAGTGTAAAGTCCCATGTAGAGTGGGAGGTCAAAGGTGACACAGGGAAGCATTGCTGATGGAAGGATTGTATTTGAAGAACAAGGGAGGGAAACCAAACCACATCTTGAAAAACTGAGCCAGTACCAATACACATACGATCTTATGTATACCTCTCTGCTTTCCTGGCCCCCTGTACTATACTACTCAAAGTGTACGTAGTCAGAGGGCCAATGCCAAACCACAAACTGTTACTTACTGGCCCATGACAAGATGAGTACAGAAATTGAAAGTAAGTGTTTAGAAATGCTTAGAGCAACATCTAATAACTCATACTTCCTGTCTTTTACAGAGGTATTGGTTGGCAGTGTATTGGAGATTAAACAGAAGCTGTTGGCTGTCCCCTCTAGGTAGTTTGAGAAGCACTGCCCAAGGTGATGCGTGAGGCTGAATTTTCCATGTCCTTGCCTTCTTTGTGGCCACGAGGAGCCAAAGTTCTGACATCTGCCTTTCTCATCTGAAGAAGTTGGCTGGCTTGGCCTATTAAAGGAGAGCAGTTGTGAGCTTGGGCATTCAGGTGACCTCTCTGGGACCTCTTTGTCATCCATAAATTGAGATGATGGGATCGGATACTCAACCCAGTGTCTTGGGTTCTTATTTTCTATAATCATGTGGAGGAATGAGTGTTTACTTTCCTTGTAGCTGCATCTTCCCCGGTTAAGTCAGGATTATGACCAATGAAGCACATATTCTGACTGATAGAGGACAGAAGATGTTTGAAGAAAATTAATAGTCATGTTTTAGCTGTGTCTTGGCCCAGCTTCTGATGACATGAAGAAAGATTTTTCTTCTTGGATTTCTCCCTAATTACAACCTGCGTACATGGGAGAAAGGGCCAAGATGACATAGCTATTGAGGGCAGTAAGTATGGAATCAGATAGCATTGTGTCAGATGCCAGCTCGGTGACCTAACAGCTAATGATACAACTTTTAGAAGCCTCAATTTCTTATTCTGTTCAGTGAGCAAATGATTTTTATCTAGTAGGGTTTCAGCACGGATCAAATGAGATGATTTTTACAAAGCACTTGAAGGCTTATAGAATATTTAAAATACATTGTATTGTTATTATCATGCTTTTTTGTTTAATAGTTGAGCATCTCCCCTATGCTGTGCACCTGATTATACTAATTATTGAGGGAGCTCTAATGTTATAACAAGCATGATCTCAGTCCTGAAGGACCGTATGATCTAGTTGAAACCAGCGCAGATTATTTTCAGTGTACTTCATATTTCCAGCCAAAATATAATCTCCATATAGTCAGGGAGTGCCTTTGATACATCTCTGAATCCACATAGCATAGCATAGTGTAGGCACGTAGAAAGTGCTTAAGAAATTCGTGCTGAACTGAAGTGTGAACTCTATCATCTTGCCAGTCTTGGTTTGACTGGATGTAAGGATTCAGACACAGATCGTTTATTTAAAAAATGATTTCAAGGAATGACCATAGGGCAGTCGAGAAGTAAGAGGAGAGAAGGAAGCCAATAAAGGGTGTTTTGTTCTATAGCACACTTAGGACCTGTTGGCAACTAGCACATAATCATGCTGAGGACATCTTGGGAGTTAGAGGGACAAGGGAGTTGGGTTATTTATTCATCAGCCATGATAGGTTGAGAGTTACCTGGTGTGGGTAT
Organism: Cryptoprocta ferox; assembly: GCA_028646485.1. NCBI lineage: Eukaryota > Metazoa > Chordata > Mammalia > Carnivora > Eupleridae > Cryptoprocta > Cryptoprocta ferox. Next base: position 37,053,460 of record CM053574.1, on the reverse strand, counting down.
TAATCTTACAGTGTTTCTGGCTGCAGTGATGGCAGAGAAATTCTCAAGGCACAGAATCACAGGGGCTGGCAGTTAAAAGCATGCTTGCATGGAAATGGTAGGTGTCAAAAAGATATGGATAGGACACTCATCTTCACTTTGCTTCTCAGCTGATATCCCAGAAAATTTCCATGCTCAGTCTCTCCCCTCTTCTTCACATAGAAAATGTCTACAATGTATTTATGGCTGAACCCATGTCGGCCATCTTCCCTAAGTCTTCTCTGAGTGTTCTTGCTCACACTGATTGTTTCTTCCTCTCAGCTTCTTATTCTCTTACTATTACGTTTTAATAACATTCCCTTTAGCACAGAGACACAGAAAGTTATTTTAATTCTCTGTGTGGGTGTCTTACCCTCCCACTTCAGTGTGAACTCTGGAGGACAGACCCCAGGATTTATTCATCCTCTGTTCTTGCTACATTGCCCAGAACAAATGAGACTGCAGTAAATTGAATTGGACCAAATTTAACTTGCAGGTAAAGGAGTATTTGAGCTACTCTGCATGCACTTTTTTAAGCTTTTTCTTCTGTTCTGACTTGACTAAACTGGCTAATTTGCACTTTTGTTGATGCCAAAGTATTTCGACAAGAATAATAACTACAATCATCATGGTGGGTAGCTACCATTTTTAATAAGCACTATGTGCCTGGCACAGTGTATTTAATATATTCTTTAATGTAATCCTCCCAACAAAAGTAGTGTCACCACTTCTCAGATAAGGAAATAGTTTAAATCATTACAAGATTTACTTAAGATCATATAATTAGCAGAAGATTATAAATGTAAACTCAGGGCTAACCCAGAATCCAGACTATTAATCACTACACTATAGTGTTTCCTAGTTAGAAAAAACAAAAAGAAATGCTGAAAATAACTAATTCATTGATTCATTCACCTATCAGTCCAATTGTCCAACTAAAGAAGCACCCAAATTCGCTGAGTTTATGTTATCTTTAGCCTTGGGTATTCAAAAACAGTGAGACTCATTTTCGGAAATGGTACAGAAACTATCTTGAAGATACCACAGTATATAAGTCACCGTACTCTTCTCTGTCTTCTAGACCTCCAAATTCAGGGATAGCACTCCATATAGTTAAACTGTAAAAAATTTCCTCTGACATCACATATTTTCTATAATGGTTGATTTATGCCTAGACAATGGTGTTCATAAGTGCAAATATAAACCCATGTTGTTATAACATCTACAAAATATTCCTTATACATGTTGGACAGTCTGCTGTTCCTGAGGCTCAGCCTAGATGACACAGACATTCTTTGGTTCTAAACTTGTTTCTCTCCCTTGTACATTTTCTCCCAGTCCCCTCTACCTAGAGAACCATTATTTATCTGTGGGTGGCTAGAAGCCTTGCTCTGAGTCATTACATGTGTTCTCCAATCCACGGTCCCTGCAAAGACGAGAGATTTTGTTGCTCTGCTTCTCCTTCCCTTCCTTGAAACAGGAATACTGATGTTAGCCTCATCTAGCTGAGGTGGAGGACGGCTCTTGGGCTTAAGATAATACAAGATCAAAAGACTGCACCAGTTAATATTTCAGAAAAAGAAAAGCCTATGTTTATATGCTTCTAAATATGTTAATATGTGTATGTGAACATGAGTGTGTTATATCTTTGATAATTTATTGCCATTTATTGTTTTTCCCATGCTGACAAATTATTAGTCCTCCTTATACTAGGTAGAGAATAAAAGGCTGAAGTAATTCAACAAAATCATAAACTGTTTAATTTCAGTTTTGTACAGCTTGTTGAACTGTTGTAGAGCCAGCTGCTTTTTCCCACAGGCCTTATTTTTGTACTGTTCTACCAGCACTCAAAGGCATTGACCCCAAATGTTTTCTAAGTATAGAATTTGAAGTTCAGTCTTGTCTGAAATTTTATTAGAAGACTGTCTGATTAGCTTGAATCAGAAACTGCCTCCCTAATAGTGTATAGGAAAAGTGAATTGTCTAGAATTTTCTAAAAGGAAAACATAATTTATTGATTATCTTCTAAGAATTTTTCATGTTGCAATAAATAGAAAATTATAGTAGTCTTGTTTGAATGAGTATAATTAAGATCACTTTGTTTTGGTGATAGACCCTTATTTACTGGATTTTTGAATAGGAAAACAAAAAACAAAAACCCTGCCTTGGCAGACTCTTAAGTATGAGGAATCAGAGGGAGAAATGCCAAAATGATTTTTAAAAAGAAGGTTTATACGTGGTTTGATTATTTTTTTAGCCCCTGTTTATGGAGAAATTTGTTTCAGATACAAAGTTAATATTTTCTGTGTATAGGTCAAGCCTTTGAACTGAGCATTTTTCAGCCCATTAATCTGTAATATTGAATAGGAAACTTAAAATTTTTTTTAATGTTTATTCATTTTTGGGGGGAGAGAGACAAAGCACAATTGGGGGAGGGGCAGAGAGAGGGAGACACAGAATCCAAAGCAGGCTCCAGGCTCTAAGCTGTCAGTGCAGAGCCTGACACAGGACTGGAACTCATGAACCATGAGATCATGATCTGAGCCAAAGTCAGATGCTTAACTGACTGAGCTACCTAGGCACTCCTGCATAGGGAACAATTTGAAAATAACTGTTAGTTTAGTTTGTACCTCACTATATTGTTCTCAGTGACTGGCAAGAAAAGCCTATCACTACCCTCCCCGCACACATTTTCTCAGACACCTGAGCACACCTCACACTTAGGCACACACTCTTCTTTCAGGATGGCTTTGGCATAGGCCCTGAGTGAGCATTTCTACTGAGATAATAGCAGTCTTAGCTCCCAATCAGTTATCACAGGCATATCTTTGCACTGGTTTTGTCCACCTAGCATTAATCGCTGTTTTTAGAACCATTGACATTTACCTCATAGGGGCACATTAGTTGAATGTGTTCATTGTTTCATTCAGCAGTTAAATTCGTCTGTGTTGGCAGCTATTCTTATGATCTATACTTTGTAGTTGAGAAAACTGATGATCTGAAAACTTAAATGACTTACTGAGGTCTATACACCTGATAAGTGATTTGTACCCTCAAACCTTCTGCCATTTTGCTTTGGTATAATTACCTAAAATGTAAAGACTAGCACCCAAACTCCTTGATAGTCTGTTTATAACATATCTTCCCTACTTTGTCTCTCAAACACACTTAAACAATTTCCCTGCTACAGTGTGTGAAATAACTATCATTTGTATGCATCTAGATTTATCCTTATATATGTTTTGGTAGAGCACGAGTATCTGGATTTGAGTTATCTGTGGTAAGATAGTTTTCCACCTATGGAAAGGATTTCAGAACAAAGTTACTATGTGTTATTCCTATAACCATTGCTATTCTACCCCTTTTCTACTATCTCACCCCTTTTCTACTATCTCACACATGTATGTGTGAGATAACTTTAATCTATGAAGGGAGTTGTGTAATTAATATACATGAACACAGTAAAGAATCTAGACAGTTCATAAGTCTCATAACTTTGTAATAGTGTGCAAGGTCTAGATCTCTTGTTCTATATCTCATCCCTAATATCATAGAAAATTCTGTCATCTGATTTAACTATATACTTGGCTGGTCATGGCTTCAAAATACTGTTGTGTTCACCACCTTCAAGAGAAATTTTCACATAAGGTCCTTATCAGAATGACTGAAAACAGAACAAAGGGACCTAAAAGCTTTTATAACTTGTTTTTTTTACCTGGTTAGTGATATTGTTAAGTTATAGCGGTCCTGGGCTAGTCCAGTTTGGGATTTCTTGTTATTTAAGCTAAGTGATTCTCATGGGTTAATCCAATTTTGGTTGGGTTTATTTGCAGCCAAAAGCATTCTGATATAATGTTTCTCTAAGAAGCTTGACTACATAATTTGTGGAGCTCAGTGCAAAACGAAATCAAGTCTCGTAATCAAAAAATCATTAAGAATTTCAAGACAGTGACAGTAGAATGTTAAACTAAAAGGGGCATCCTCCTAAGTACTGGGTCATGGGCAAGCCCATGAAACAGGCGTCACCTGTGAGGAGCTTGAGTGGGATGTTTCCCAGCCAACCCGAGGGGGTAATCTAAATTGGTAGGAAATCTCTCCTTGGGAGTTAGAATTTATTATTCCCTCTTTCTCTGAGGATGACTTCTAAACTAGCCTTACCTAAAGGAAGTAAACCAAATGATCAAGAACAAAAACAGCTGTTCCCAATCTTTTAAAAATGTTACGACTCTTTTTTCAGAAAGCATTATTTTCCTAGGTTGACCAGATGGAGCAAATATAAGATATCCTAAAATCTAGTATGGTAAAATCTATTATGCTCATTCTCTCAGAAACCTGAGCAACTTGTATGTCTTTGCCTCATAAAGACCTACCATTCTTCTACTAATAAGGTATAAAAAGCAGGAACTACACGATTAACTTCATGAGTACCATTTGGGGTGGCTGGCTATAGGTAGAGATTATAAGAGACTAATTTTATAGTAGACTCTTGGTGCCTAGAGCTGACTCTTGTTCAGCTAGAGCATCTTCTGCTCCAGGGATAAAGCAATAAAATTAGTCATGTAGGTAAGTTTAAAGAAGGCAAATAAAGCTAAACTCAACACCATTTTATGCTTCAATGTTTGTCGGCTTTAAGTACATACTTTGCAATGTATAGACTGGCCTTTTACTGGCCTTTCAACATGAGGACCATCATCCTCAGGATCTGAGAAAGTTAAATGATTTTTTAATAAGTCAAGTCTGGCATTTTCCTAAAAAGGCAAAAAACTAATTTTAAATCCATAGAAACTGCAGTGGTTCCTTGGTAGCTCTAAAACCAAGAGCTGTCATTTGTGATGATAGAGCAGTTAACATCCTCACAATTTTAGAGAGTCTCCTAACATCCCAACCCCGTGGTAATAATCCTTTGGTATAACCTGAGAAAAAGTCATGACAAGGAATACTATGAATTCCACATATTAAATATAAAATGTTTGCCAACATTTCAGATAATGTGCCTATAAGTGCAAAAGGTGGTATTTATTAGATCTACAGAAAGCTTATGATGTCCATATGACTTAAGGAAGCCCTTATGGTCAAGAAAAAGGCTTTCAGGTTGAGGGAGGAAATTTTGTCCATAGGGAAAGAGTTTACCTGGATTAGATGTGATGAGGGCAACAGGAATTAAGGGAGAGGGGACAAGACTCAATAGTTTGTTTTCTAGCTAACAATTCCAATTTAGGAAAGCCTTCTCTACTCAAATTTGAATAATTATATACCTTCTCCCCCCAACCCCAAATATAGTTCAGTCCCTTATAGAGAGAAACCCATCCATTTGTTATTCTCAAATGCATCTGAGGCTTTTCTATATCACCACTGATTTTTCTTAAACTATTCTTCCCAGAAAATCTTCACATATCCATTTCGTTATAGTTCTAACAATTATGAAAATTGACATCATAAGCCACCCTTTCTGCGAAGCCTCTGAATTAGCATTTATTTTGCTTAGGAACTGTGTTTTCTTATTTGGATATATCTGTCCCTCTATCTTCCTGTGCTCCATTTTAAGGATGCTCATTTGAGCTCATTAGTAGACTCTAACTTTCTTGAAGAAAGGAACTCCATCTTATGCTTTGTTGTAGGACTACCAGTTCTTGCACTGATGCTCTCATATGGTAAGTACTCTGTAATAATTTGCTGATTTTTGTTTGATGCTTAGAGACTAATGTACATTATGGGCTGCTTATGTCAGGTTATAAAAATGAGACTAGTACAAAGACATAAAGTTCTTGGTAGGAGGATCATAATTGTGACCCCTGGGAAGGGAGTATTTGAGAAAGTATAGTTAGATATATACATAATTCAATGGAAAAATGGGAAGGAAATTAAAAGTCATGTTAAAAAGAACATGGAGAAATTATCTCAAAATATATCTAAAAATACTCTCACTTCACAGTACTTTGTTATGACTAAATTCTCAGTACCTAACCCAGTGCTTGGCAGGTGCATATTAAATATCTGTCGAATGAATGAATGAATACATCAGAATGCTAGGAGCTGCTGGTAAAATCACTAACTCATATATGGGTGAGTCATCTGAACATCTTCAGTCAAACCTATGTTTTCTCAGCAGTAAATTAAAAGGGTTGGGTCACAATCTTCTCAACGTCTTTGAGATCTTTCCCATAATCATTATGATCTTATACCTCAACACAAAGCATCATGATTACATGATTTGTAGAGTGTTCTAAAATAACTCCTCCTGCTTGTCAGAGTGGCTGAGAATTTCACAGTTGAAAGGAACACTCCTTTGCATTAGAGCCTTTTCATTTCTTGAAATTCTTCTGTTAAATATCCACTTTAATTCTTTATTAGTTCACAGCTTACTGAGCCCATTTTGGGCAATAGTGTGGTCAGGTATTAGGAAAATGTGCTTGAGATGGAGAGCAGATGATCGGGCAAGTGTAGGAGATATTTCAGAGCTGCTACCTGCTAGCCTGGGTCCAGTCAGGCCTCGGAGCCTGTGGCCTGTGGGTCAGAGATCACTGAGAATGAATTTGAAAGGGGGGTATCCAGGTCAAGATTCACTCTTGGAAGCTGGTGAACCATTCTGCTCTATCTCTATTTAGCTCTAACAGCAATAATTGATTTTTTTGTCAAACCAAAGTACATTGTTGAAGATTTCTGTGCATAAGAAGAACAGTTCTACCTCATCCTTCATCTTTAGCATAGAATCATTTTTACTTGAGGTTAGGTTTTAAGGCAAAAATTTATTAGACAATTACCCTTTAATGTTCTTTTGCAAGGTGCCCTGTAAGAGAACAATGTAAACAATATATAGCCAAGAACAGGAAGCTTTCCCATAAGTATTGGAATGAATCATATTTTCTTTAACTGACTGCCTACTGATGAGCCTGGCTTGTACTTGAAAGCCATTTTCTTCCTGAAAAATAAGTTTCATTAAATACTAGGATTACTCTTCTCCATCACTCTCAATGTAACAAGATGCTTATAGTGTGAAAGTTCCATAGGACCTGAGACTCAGTGGAGAATGTCAGACTCAGGTTTCCTTTGGAGTGTGTGCTGAGTGGAATGGTGGCATTTCAAGACCATGATGTTGGTAGATATTGTTCTTTGCTTCTCAATCTCTCTTCTCTCCTCTCTTCCCTTCCCTTCCTAGCACTTTTCCTCCTTCCTTTTCTCTCTCGTTCCTTTACCCACAAATGTATATATAAAAAATAGCTAAATTGGCAAAAGGAAATAGGCAGAAGATGCAACCCCAATGTGCTTGCTTACTTTTTCAATGCCATGCTTTTCTGAATGTCACAGAATGTCTTCTACCTAAGAACCTGCCTGTTAGAGACCATGGGTTAGTTTTCCATTGCTGCTGTTAAAAGTTACTACAAAGTTAGTGGCTTAAAATAACACACATTTCTTATCTTACCATTCTGTAGGTCAGAAGTCCAACATGGGGCTCACTGGCTAAAATCAAGGTGTCACTAGGAATGTATTTTCTTTCTGGAAGCTGTAGAGAAGAAGGTGTTTTATGTGCATTCTAGTGGTTCTTTGTGGTTATGGAGCTGAGCTATCTGTTTCTTTGCTGTCAGCTGTGGGTTGATCGCAGCTCGTCAAGGCCACCCTGGCTCATTGGTTCACAGCCTCCTTCCTCCATCCTCAAAGCTAGCAGTGGTGGATAGAGTCCTGCTTACACTTTGAATCTCTGCCTCATCTTTCATCACTGCATTTCCCTCATAGACTTACTGCCTTTGACTTCTACTTTAAAGGGCCCATGTGTTTACATTGGATCCAGCTGGATAATCTAATACAATCTCTCTAAAGTCTGTAACATTAATTCAATCCACAAAGTCCCTCTCAACATGCAATGTGACATATTCTCAAGCTACAGGGATTAGAATATGGAAATCTCAGAGGGGGAGTAGAGTGGGGTTGGGAGAAGAAAGGTGTTTTTCTGTCTACCTTGGACCACCTGAAAGGAGCTGATCATTTCCTTTTCTTCTAAAGTCTAGGGAACCATCATACTAGTAGCTTCTCTAAGGAATGATTTTTCTGGATTGCTACTTCTAGGAGATGGGGACCAGGAGAGGCAGGGACTGGAAATGGCTCTGTGTCCCTCAATGGACCATACTTATCAAAGATAATGGGTAAATTCAGTTTTTTTACCCCCAGCAGTTGAGTAGCCATAATACAGTTCCATGGGAAGCTTTGTTACTGTTCACTAGCTGGAGGATAAGAGTAAAAGTACAGATAGGCCAAATGAAGAAGTGTTAAGTTTTTGTTTTCAGGTACAAGAAGAGCTGCAAAGTAGTCAGATTTCCTCTATTTCAAGCTTAAAGAACTAAACATTGAATAAAAATGCAGCCCACTATACTTCTAGAGCAATAAGCTCCCCCAAATAGCTAATTAAGATGTCCTAGCTCCTTTGGTGGGCTGCTATGTCGACATTTCTAAGCTTGCAGTTTGCCTTTTGTGTATTATAGTGTCTTGTCAAGGGACCAACAAAGCCTTGTTATAATAAAAGTGACGTATTAGTGCCATCAAAAGTATATTCCCTTTGTTATTCAGTCACTTCATATAAGTAATTAACTCCACTTTTCTAGATGGCGGGCTGGTTTTCAAAGTCAGGGACACCCACTGTTGGTTTAGAAGGCAGTTCCTGGCTAACAGAACAAATAGAAATGAGATAAAGGGGTAGTGTCATTGGGAAAGACAGAGAATCCAATCCAGGTGACATGTGTATTCTGGGGATTTGAGCTGGTTCAATTATTTTTCAGTTTCCTAACCAAACATCTATGCATCAGCAAGAAAGCTTTGAAATATGACGCTTTGTTCAGGGTCCTGTGCCTCAGGAGTACAGAGGAAGTATCTCCAGTTAATATGGATTCCAGGAAGAGATGGTGATGGCATGAAGACCCTTTTTCTTTGCATTTCCAGAAATCCAAATATTTGATTCTCTTCCCCCCTCCTCCTCCTCCTCTCCCCCGCTCCTCCTTCTTCGAGACCCAATCAAAGATCACACATTACATTTCCTTTTTATGTCCCTTTATTTCTTTAATCAAGAATACGGTTTGGCAAGCTATAGCACAGGTCCAAATTTGGCCTACTATTTGGTTTTGTATGACCTGCAAGGTAAGAATAATTTTTATTTTTTATTTATCATTTATTTTTCATTTTTTATTCATTAGAGAGAGAGTGTGTGTGTGTGAGCGAGCGAGCATGGTGGAGGGATGGAGAGGGGTAGAGGGACGGAGAGGGGTAGCAGGCTCCACACTCAGCACAGAGCCTGACACAAGGCTTAGTCCCACGACCCTGGGATCAGGACCTGAGCCAAAACAGAGTCAGACGCTTAACTGACTAAGCCGCCCAAACACCCTAGTTTTTGCAATTTTAAATGGTAGAAAAAAAATTAAAAGAAAAATAATGTTCTGTGAATTATATAAAATGAAAGTCCGTGCCCATAAATAAAGCTTTAATGGGACATGGCCATGTTCATATGTGTATGTATTGTCCAAGAATGCTTTCAAGGCTACAAGGGCAAAATTGAATAGCTGCAACAGAGACCATATGGCAAATCCTAAAGTATTTACTATCTGGTCTTCTACAGGAGTATGCTGACCCTGACCTGGAACATTCCACTGACTTAAAAAATATCATTTTTATAACTCAGGTATTTTAAAGAATTCAGGCTAGATCTGTAGTAGAATCTTCTATAATCTGTAATTATTTCCTCATTTTTAGATTAAGACCAAATATTTTGGCAAGAATTGAATTTGGTGATGTTATGCATTTATCCTTTCATTACATGAGAAGTAATACAATATTGGCTTGTTTCTTAATAGTGATGCTAGTTGTTGTCATGTCATTCACATGGTGTCTGCCAGATCTCTTTGTTATAAAGGCATCTTTTATCTTTGTAAGTAATAATTACAAATAATAATTACTATTGTCCGAATGTTTTTGTACATCAAAAATTCATGCATTAAAATTCTAACCCCCGAGTGTGATGATATTAGGAGGTGGGGCCTTTGGGAGATAATTAGAACATGAAGACACAGTTCTCATAAATGGGATTAGTGCCCCTTAAAAGATGTTTGAGGGAACTCACTGCTTCATTCTGCCGTATCAGGACACAGTGAAAAGACTACCATCTATGAGTCAGGGAACTCTCACCAGACACCAGATCTGTAGGTACTATGATCTTGGACTTCCCAGCCTCCGGAACAGTAAGAAATAAATTTCTGGTTTTTATAAGCTAACCAAAATCAGTATTTTATTGTAGAAGCAGAAACAGACTAAAACGGTAATCAATGGGATATTTGATTTGCTGTTTTCTCATAGCTTCTTGAGATTAAAGCGTGGCTCATTTTTTTTTGAGGGGGATGCTTTTAAAAATTCTAATATATGCAATTAAGCTATTAATTTATGCCTGTGCTCCATTAGTTGTATTTCTGATGTTTTTAGATGTCTTATTATCATTCTGTGAAAAACATTTTCCAATTTTTATTTTGATTTCTTCTGTAACCCATGGGATATTTAGAAGCATATTGTTTAATTGCTAAGCAGTTGGAGATTCTCTAGTTATAATTTTCTTATTGATTTCTAGCTAATTTCATTGTGATTAGAGGAAACATTCTGACACATCTCAATACTGAGATATTTTCTGAGGCTTACTTTGTGACCCAGCCTTTGGAAAATTTTGGTAAATATTTTATGTGCACTTGAAATTAATATGTATTCTATTATTGTTGAATATCATGTTATCTTTATGTCAGGTCATTTTTGTCATCAAAATTGTCATCAAAGATATTTTCACATCTTTTATACCAGTTTTTTGTCTGCTGGTTCTATCAGCCATTGAAATATGTAGGTTGATCTTCCACTGTGATTATGAATGTGGCTGTTTCCCCTCTAAGTTCTGTCACTTTTTGCTTTATATATTTGAAGCTGTGTTAATAGGTACATAAAATTTAAAAAGGTGATAACTTCCTGTTGGACTGACCATTCTATCACTATGAAACATATGCCTTAATTTTTAGTCATTTTTCTTGATTTAAAGTCTACTTTAATAATACTGTGTACCTATTATGGTTTTAAGGTTTGTTCTTTGCATTATATATTTTTGCAGGACATAATTTTATTATTTTCAAACACTGTATTTTTTCATAATCATAATCCAGTTTTTATTGTGGTAAAACATACATAACATAAAAGTTACTATTTTTTATGTTTTTTTTTTTACAGTTTTTAGGTGTACAGTTCATTGGCATGAAGTACGTTCACATTATTGTGCAACTATCACTGCCATCCATCTCCAGAACTTTCTCATCTTCCTCAATTGAAGTACATTAAATGCTAACTTGTTAGTGTCTCTTCCCCCAGCTTCTGACAACCACCATTCTACTTTCTGTCTCTATGAATTTGAACATGTTAAGTACCATAGATGAGTGGAATCATAATATTTATCCTTGTGTAATGGCTTATTTTGCTTAGTGTAGTGTTTCCAAGCTACTGAATACTTTGACTTCCTGACAGTATTAGGTCTTCTGATCCATGATCCCTGGATGTCTTCCCATTTATTGGTGTCTTCATTAATTTCCATCAGCAACATTTTTTAGTTCTGTGTGTGCAGATAGTTTATTTCCATGATTCAATTTATTCCTAAGTATTTTATTCTTTTTGATGCTAGTCTATAAAATTGTTTTGTTAATTTCATTTTGGGCTATTCACTGTTTATGTATAAAAATGAATCTGGTTTTTATGTGTTGATTTTATATACCACAATTACTGCATTCATTAGTTGTAACAGGTTTGTTACAGGTTTTTTTTTTAGTGGAATTGTTAGGATTTTCTACATATAAGATCATTTATCTGTAAACAGAGACAATGTAACTTTTTTTTAACTTTATAGTTTATTGTCAGGTTGGTTTCCATATAACACCCAGTGCTCTTCCCCACAAGTGACCTCCACCATGACCATCACCCCCCATCCCCTTTCCCCCTCCCCCTTCCGCCCTCAGTTTGTTTTCAGTATTCAAGAGTCTCTCGTGCTTTGTCTCCCTCCCTCTCCCTCTTTTTCCTCCTTCCCCTCTCCATGGTCCCCTATTAGGTTTCTCCTGTTAGACCTATGAGTGAAAACATATGGTATCTGTCCTTCTCCACCTGACTTATTTTGCTTAGCATGACACCCTCGAGGTCCATCCACTTTGCTATGAATGGCCAGATTTCATTCTTTCTCATGGCCATGTAGTATTCCAGTGTACAGATAAACCACATCTTCCTAATCCATTCATCAGTTGATGGACATTTAGGCTCCTTCCATGATTTGGCTATTGTTGAAAGTGCCGCTAAGCACATTGGGGTACATGTGTCCCTATGCATCAGCATTTCTGTATCCCTTAGGTAAATCCCCAGCAGCGCTATTGCTGGGTCATAGGGGAGTTTTATGGATAGTTTTTTGAGGAACCTCCACACTGTTTTCCAGAGCGGCTGTACCAGTTTACATTCCCACCAACAGTGTAGGAGGGTACCCGTTTCTCCACATCCTCGCCAGCATCTGTAGACTCTCGAGTTGTTCATTTTAGCCACTCTGACTGGCGTGAGATGGTATCTCAGTGTGGTTTTGATTTGTATTCCCTGATGATGAGTGATGCTGAGCATCGTTTCATGTGTTTGTTGGCCATCTGGATGTC
>CM053574.1:36880751-37040259 GCA_028646485.1 Cryptoprocta ferox | reverse complement strand
AGACAGCAAATGGATGGGTTTTGTTTTTTTTATCCATTCTGCTACCCTGTGTCGTTTGACTGGGGCATTCAGTCCATTTACGTTCAGCGTTATTATTGAAAAATGTAGGTTTGGGTTCATTGTGTTTTCTGTAGAGTTCATGTTTACAGTGTTGTTTCTGGTACCTTGTATTCCTTGCAACATTTTCCTCATAGAATCCCTCTTAGGATTTCTTGTAGGGCTGGTTTGGTGGTGATGAATTCTCTCAATTTTTGTTTATTTGGGAACACCTTTATCTCTCCTTCTATTTTGAATGACAGGCTCGCTGGATAATGGATTCTTGGCTGCATATTTCTCCTGTTCATCACATTGAAGATTTCCTACCATTCCTTTCTGGCCTGCCAAGTTTCGTTAGAAAGGTCTGTAACCACTTTGATAGGTTTCCCTTTGTATGTTAGGGCCCTTTTATCCCTGACTACTTTCAGAATTCTCTCTTTGTCTTTATATTTTGCCCGTTTCACTATGTATGATATGTCGTGCCGAAGGTCGATTCAAGTTACGTCTTAGAGGGGTTCTTTGGGCCTCTTGGATTTCAATGCCCATTTCTTTCCCCATATTCGGGAAGTTTTCAGCTATAATTTGATCCAGCACCCCTTCAGGACTTTTTCTCTTTCTTCATCTTCAGGAATTCCTATGATATGGATATTGTTCCATTTGATTTTATCACTCAGATCTCGAATTCTCTTTTTTTGCTTCTGTATCAATTTCTCTTTTTTTTTCTCGGCTTCCTCTTTTGCTATAACTGTGTCTTCTAAGTCACTTATTCTCCTCTCTGCCTCTTCAATCCGTGCAGTGGCCGCCTCCATTTTATTATGCACCTCATTTATAGCTTTTTTTTTTTTTTAACTCGACACAGCTATTTTCAAGATCCCTAGTCTGTGTATCAATAGCTTCTTTGATGTTTTTTTCAAGTCCAGCAATGAATTTTATGACAATTCTTCTAAAATCTCGTTCAGTTATGTTGCTTAAGTCTGTTTTGAGCAGTTCTGTGGCTGTGACTTCTTCCTGGAGCTGCTTTAGAGGAGAGTTCTTTCATTTCGACATCTTGGCCAGCTTTCTGTCTCTTGTCAGTTTTAAAAGCTCGTTATGCCCTGTGCTCCTGTTAGTATTGCTCTGTTGAAGGAGGCTCATTGATTGTCCAGGGCCTGTCGTTTCAGAAAGTGTTCTTTTAATGGTGTCTCTCGGTTTCTCCTGTTATGCCTTTGATTATTTTACTTCCCTGGTCAGTGATATTTGGGACTTTACACCATGTGCACTTTGGCTTGTTTCTTGATGTAGCCCTGAAAGGAATACAGACTAACATACAGGGAACAGAAGCATGTAAATGCTCAGACAAATCAATCAATCAAGCAAACCAAAAGGGGAAAGGAAGTAAAGAAAAGGAAAGGAAAGGAAAGAAAATAGAGAAGAGACAAAGAAAAAGAACAAAAAGAAAAAAAACAAAAACGAAAATAAGCGGGGGACATAGACAGCAAAAGACTGTGGACAGTCTAAAAGTGTATAACCAGCCAAGAGGAGAGATAAGAATAAGATAAGGGAAATATATCTGGATGGCAGGAGAAAAGAAGGAGAAGCAAAGAAAAAAGTGAAAAGAAAAGAAAAAAAAAGGCAACTTTCCTGTGTGGATGGGCGACGTTTGGCATAGGTGGGTGTGTCTCGGGCGCTGCTCTCCGAGGCCCCGCCTTGGTGGTCGCGGAGAGAAGAATGGCGGCACTTCAAATTTTGCTCAAACCAAGTGCTGCAAGCTGCTCTTCTGAGTCCAATCTCCCTGTGCCGAGGGCGAGCCAAACTGTATTCTCCAAGCTCCCCCTCACTTCCAAATCCTGGTCCATGTAGATCAACACTACCGCTTGCTATGAGATGTGTTCCCATTGGCAGCCGGCCTCCCGGCCAGGCCCGCCTCTGCTGCCGCGGCCCTCTGAGAGGCTTGTGCTGTAGGAGGTCCACTTCCCGCTGCCACTCCCGGTTTGGCTTGGAATGGATGCAGCTGCCCCTGCGCCCAAGGAAGAATTCGCCAACCAGATGGGACGGATTTCTCTCCCCGCTCCCAGCGGTTATATATATATGGGGAGACAGGTGAGCTTTTTCTCCCTTAGAGATGGTTCTATGAGTGTTTTCAGTCTCTCTTTCTCTTCCCCTTGTCTCTCCGGGGCACAGCGCTCTCTCCCTGTGTTGGGTTGGGACTCCTTTCCCCCTGCACCTCCATGGCCCGCCCGTCCTCCAGTTTCCCAGTTCACAGTCACTCAGGCATCTTTGAGATTGTCTTCTTTCTGGCTTCTGTTTCTTCTTTTCCCCCACTTGCAAATCAGCGTATTCTCCCTTCAGTCCTCAGTTCAATCGATGAGGGCGAGCGCAGACTACAGAGCTCCGTACTTCTCCACCATCTTGCCGCTCCTCTGTAACGTTTTTCTTTATGATTTAGATGTATTTTTTTTTTTATTGCTTAATTGTTCTGGTTAAGACTTCTAGTAGTATGCTGAACAGAAAAATATCCTGGTAAAAACAGGTTTTTTGTTTTTTTTTGCAAGTCCCAGATTTTAGAAGAAAAGATTTCAGTCTTTCACCATTGAGTGTGATGTTAGTTATGAGTTTTTCATGTATGGGCTTTTATTGTATTGAAATAGCTTCCTTCTATTCCTTCTTTATTGAGTGTTTTTAATCATGGGAAGATGTTGAATTTTGTCAAATGCTTTTTTATTTTTATTTTTGGCATCGGTTGAGTAGATCATGTGATTTTCCCCCCTTCACTTTTTTATTATGGTATATTTAATTGATTTTTATATGTTGAACCATCATTCCATTCCCACTTGATCATTCTGCATACTCCTTTTAATACATTGTTGAATTCAGTTTGCTAGAAGATTGGATTTTTATATCAATATTCCTAAGTGATAATGATCTGTAGCTTTATTTTCCAGGAGTGTCTTTGTCTATCTTTGGTATCAGGGTACTTCTGGCTGAATGAGTTTGGAAGTGTTTTCTCCAGTTCAGTTTTTAGAAGAGTTTGAGAAGGATTAGTGTTAGTTCCTTAAATGATGGGTTTTACCTTTTGGGGAGAATTTTGATTACTGATTCTATTTCCTTACTAATTATGGGTCAGTCTGCTCAGAACTTCTATTTTTTCATGGTTTAGTCTGGATAGGTTGCGTGTCTCCAGGAATTTGTCCATTTCATCTAGGTTATCCAATATTTTGACATACAGTTGTTCATACTATTTATGTATCATTCTTTTTATTTCTGTAAAACAGTAGTCATGTCTTCTCTTACATCTTTAATTTTAGTTTTTTGAATCTTCTGTCTTATTTTCTTAGTTAATCTAGCTAAACATTTATCAGTTTTGTTGATATTTTCAAAGAACCAATTTTTGGCTTTGTTGTTTTTTTTTTTTTAATATTTTTCTCCACTCTATTTCATGTGTCTCTACTGTGATGTTTTATATTTTATTTATTGGGGTGCCTGGGTAATTCAGTCCATTAAGCATCTGACTCTGGATTTTGGCTCAGGTCATGATCTCAAGGTTCACAGGTTCAGGCCTTGCATTGAGCTCTGCACTGACAGTACAGAGCCTGCTTGGGATTTTCTCTCTCCCCCTCTCTCTGCCCCTCCCCGACTTGTGCTTTCTCTCTCTCTCTCTCTCAAAATAAATAAACTTGAAAAATATTTTATTTATTATTCCTTCTTCTAGCTTTGAGTTTAGTTCTTATTTTTCTAGTCCCTTAAGGTGTAAAGTTAGACTGTTAATTTGAGATTTTTTTTTTAATGTAAGCATTTAAAGCTTAATTTCCCTCTTGGCACTGCTTTTGCTGCATCTCATAAGTTGTGGTATGTTATGTTTTCATTTTTATTTGTCTCAACATATTTTCCAATTTATCTTTTGATTCCTGTTTGCACTGTTTTTTAAAGAATATGTTGCTTAATTTCCACATTTTTTTGAATTTTCTAGTTTTTCTTCTACCATTGATATCTAATTTCATTCTGTTATGATGTGATTGAAATGATGTTTTGCATGATTTCACTACTTTAAAATTTATTTAAAAGTTATTTTGTTTCCTAACATATTCTCTCTTTCGGGGAATGTTCCATGTATGCTTGAGGAAAATGTATATTCTCCCGTTGTTGGATTGAGTGTTCTGTATATATCTGTTAGGTCCAATTGATCTTTAGTATTTTTCAAGTCCTATTTTTCCTTATTAATCTTCTGTCTGAATGTTCTGTCCATTATTGCAAGGGAGGTATGTGAATAAATGTTTGCAGCTCTTAGCCCTTTTCGATCATTGAAACATTTTTTTATTAATATTTTTCTTTGTATGTAAAGGAGGAACTGTAACTCTCCATAGCTGTACATATAACCTTTTTCCCCTAAAGAGGAGTCAGTCAGCGCTCCTATATTGCAAGGGAGGTATTCTATTATTATAGGGATGTCTGTTTTCCCCTTCAATTAATGTGTGATTCATATATTTTGGATCTCTGGTGTTTAGTATATATGTTAATAATTGCTTTATCTTCTTGAGGAATTGGCCCTTTTATCATTATATAATTCCTTCTTTAACCCTTGTAACAGTTTTTGATTTAAAGTCTATTTTGTCTGATCAGAGTATAGCCGCATCTACTCTTTTTGGTTACTATTTACTTGGAGTATCTGCATTCTTTCACGTTCAACCAGTGTATGTCCTGAGATCTAATATAGGTATGTTGTAAGCAACATGTAATTGGATCTTTTAAAAAAAATATCCATTTTGCCAGTCTCTGTTTTCCAATTGAGGAGTTTATCCACTGGCATTTAATTAGTGATAAGAAGGCACTTTTGCTAACTTGTTTTATGCTTTCTTCTTTTAGGTTTTTTATTCCTCACTTTCTCCATTACTGCCTTCCTTTGTGTTTGATTTTTTTTTTGAATTTTATTGTTTGAGTCCATTTGTATTTTAAATGTGACTCCTTTAAGCAACATTTTATTTGATATTTAAGATCCAGCCTGACAATCTTGTAACTTTGAATATTTAGTTCATTTTACATAATGATTTATTTAATTACTGTTTGTTTTCTATGTGACCCACTTGTCCTAGGTGCTGTAACTCCTCCTTTCTACCTTTTTCTGAAGTAATCAGATATTCTTTATTTTCGTTTTCCCTTTTGTTAACCTGATACTCTAGAGAGTACCACATGGGTTTTTGATTTATTACAATATAACAAATTAATACTTAACCACCTTTCCTTAACAGAAAATACTTGGGACACTTTGACTTTATTATACTTTCAACTTTTGGATTATTGATGGTATACAGTTTAATTATACATATACATGAAACCCCACAAAAATTACTATTATTTTTTGTACAATTTTCATTCATGTTTATATATTTTACTTTTTATCTGCTCTTTAATATTTCTTAGAAGTAATGTTTTCTCTGAGATCATTTTTTCTTCTGCTTGAGGAACTAATTTTAGTATTACTTTTAATGAAGGTGTGTAGTAAATTCTTTGTTTTGTTTGAAAATAGTTTTTTTATGTTTGAAGTATATTTTGTTAGGTATGTAATTAAAGGCTGGAATTATCTTTTAGCACTTGAAATATGCCATTTGTCATCTCCTTGATTCTACTGTTTATTTTAAGTCACCTCTCACATACACAGGTTATCTTTTGGAGGTATTCTGTCCTTTTTCCCTCTTAAAACAATTTCTCCTTGTTTTAGATTTTCCACAGTTTTTTAATTAAATTTTTAAAATGTTTATTCATGTTAGAGAGAGAGAGAGAGAGGGGGAGAGAGAGAAAGCAGGGGAGAGGCAGAGAGAGGAAGACAGAGGCTCTGAACTGACAGCAGTGAGCCTGATGAGGGTCATGAACTCACAAACCATGAGATCATAATCTGAAGTCATATGCTTCAACCCACTGAGCCAGGTGCCCCTAGATTTTCAACAGTTTAACTATGATGTATTTATCTTTGTTTTTATTTTATTTATCTTGTCTGCATTTCTCAAATGTCCTGAATTTTTGGCTTTTTATCTTGTACAAGTTTGGTGGAATTCTTAGCCACTGTATCTTCAAATGTTACTTCTTTTTCATTCTCTTCTCCACTTACCCATGTCAAATGTGAGGCATTTCCTTCCTTTCCCTCATGTCTCTTAGGATGTTTTCTATATTTTCCATATTTTGTTTGTTCTTTATTTAGATATTTTCTATTGACATCCCTTCAGTCCACAGGTCATGTTCTCTTCAACATCTATCTGCTGCTATTAGATGTGAGTCTGTTGTTGCTATTAGATGTTGAAGCTATTGAAATGTTAAGTTTAGATATATTTTTAAGTTCTAAAATTTTAGTTTTTTAAATGTCAATCCCTGGTTCAAGTATCTGTCACTTTCTCTAACTTTCCATAGTTCAATTTTCTTATTAAATATCTTGGCATACATAGTAATTTTTGATTAAATGCATCTCATTTTATCTAAAGCAATTATAGATACTCCAGATGAAAAAGAAAAATTCTCCCAGAAAGGACTTACCTTACCTGTGCTGATCAGATAGAGTATATGACAACTTTAATTCTATCAGGAACTGAGCTGAGTTGAGGCTTGATGGTAGGTTTTAGAAACTTGTATGAGGTAATTGTCTCCCTGTATGAAGTAATACCACACATTTACCTTCCCCTGTCCCCACATTTGTTCACGCAGTGGGTGTTTTTCCACTGATAATTCCTGACTGAATATATTATCAGATTAGTTGTTGTAAAATGATTATTTTGCCTCTGTTATTCCTCCCTTATTTATTTATAAGCTGGCATTATTTTGTAATAGCTTTTCTTTCTTTTTTTTTTAAGTAACAAATCATCCCTTATTTGGCTAACTTAAATTTCTTCAATTTGGCTTCTGTATCCTTTGACATATTCCCATGCCTTAATCTTGTATGTCTTCCCTGCCCTAACCCTGGATCATATGTTTCTCCATGAATCCCTGATTTTATCAAGTGGAAGATATTTTAAAATAAAGATCTGGGTTCTAGATGTTATTCCTACTGGGCTGTCATTGTTTCTATATTCTCTCTGTAGAAAGGACTAGGAAATATATATGTGTACATCAATGTATATACATATGTTTGTATTTATATATATAAATTTATTGATTTATCTATCAACCTATTTATATTAAAAAAACAATAACAGGATTTAAAATACAATCCAATATCACATAGTATATATATGTATTCATTTGTTTAAGCCTAGAGGACACTGAAAGTAGTTTCAGGATTGCTGAATACCAGATCAGTATAAAAAGAAAACCCACTAACTACAGTTTAATATTTATAGTACTTTTCTTAACATAAAATTTATATACTGTTAAATTTGCAAATCTTTAATGTCCAATCTATTGAATTTTGACAGAAAAGAATTATTTTAACTCCCCAGGTGACCCTAACATATAATCAGAGTTCACTAGCTATGTACTACCCAATGGTGCCTTCTTGAGTTTTACACTGAAATCCACATGGTGAGAGATACTGTGGCAAATTTTTAAAAGGAACAAATCTCAGTTTTCCTAGTTTCTGCCATTCCAGATAAAGCTGCTGGTAAAGCAAGTTTAGGCTATTGAGTCCGTAGTAGTTCCCCTTAAGTGTTTTCTTTTCCATTAATAGGTGTTTCTTCTTCTTTAAAGACATATTGCATAAGCTTTTGCATTTTTTAAAATTCAATTTACCATTTACATAATAACTTCTTTCACACTCATGGCGTGATAATTTCAGAATGCTATCAGAGAAAGGGGAAGAAGATGAAATGTCCACTCTGTTTTCACACATTGTTATCAGCAGCTTTTGAGCAATTCATCTTCTTTCCATGTTCCATATTCCCTTTGAAGGTTTTGAGACTTTCAAAAGTACCACTCTCAAGATACTAAATCATTTCAGCTCCAGAGACTTGACTTATTATCTTCTCTTTCCTTAAGGATGTACAAAAATCACTTGAGGAGATTCTAACCAATTGATATTAAGGATTTCCAAGTTAACAGTGCCAGCAGACACCTGTGTTCCTTATATTTGACTTGGTGTCTCTTACTGGGAGAGTCAGTTGTGATCTAATTTTAGAGACATCTTAGAGACATTCTCCTTTTGCAGGAACTTGCATAGTAGGAAAGTAGCTTAAGTTGCTTGGATAAAGGGACAGGGGTTTTGTTGTAGGGTCAACTCTGACACCTGCCCTTGAATCTGCTCTTTGTCAAGCTGCATGAAGAGCTCATAATGATGGCTGAACAGGTGCTATATACATTCTAATTTTAGCCAAGACTAGCTACAATATTTATAACGCTAGCCAGGACTAGTTGCAATATTTATAAATTCCTGATGCTCTTTAGAGGGTAAATTTTATCTTCTGTTATTTGCCAGAATAGTGTTGTTATAGACATTTTTGCCCTCAGATCAAATAAGAATGGACTCATTTCAGGATCAGGACAGGTATTCAAGTAACATTGATAGATTTTTTTGCATCTACCAGTCTAGATTGTATTGGAAATCTATAGATTATAGATGGTGTTGTAGTTATATTATAGTATTTATTCAAATAAATATCTGAAGCTTGGTCATGTTTGTTCTTAATTATAGATAATTGTTTTTTGCCCAATTATGAATTTTTGAAAAGTTACCAGTTTTTTTCGTATTTGGTTGTTTTATTTTTTTAATAAAATTTATTTTTTATTTATTTTAATTTTTTAAAAAATTTAGTTAAGTATAGCTGATATAAAATGTTTTATTAATGTCAGTTGTACAACATAGTGATTCAGCAATTCTATAAATTACACGGTGCTTACCATGATAAATATAGTTACTGTCACCACGCAGTGGTGTTATAATATTTTTGACTAAATGTTTAGAATAGTTAAAGGCTTACAAGAAAATTGTGAAGATAGTGAAGATAGTACAGAAGATAGTACAGAATGTTTCTATGAACCCCACATTCAGCTTCTCCTCTTATTAACACTTTAATTAGTAAAATGTCTTTTATAATAAATGGATCAATATTGATCTATTATTAACTAAAGTCTACATTATGTTCAACTTTTTATTGGAGAATATTATTAGAACTGAAGGTCTGGGCACTAGGTGTGATTCTTGCTATTGGGGAATTGTTGCTTCTAGGTGCTTTCAGATGATAGAGCAAGGAAATATAAAGGTATATACTAACTAATGTACATATACACACACCTGTATATGTACACATCTATAAATATTTCTGCATAAAATCATATATATTTATATTAAACTATGATTCATACTGATGTCTCCAACTTGGATCCATTACCAAGATCATTTTTTGTCTTCTCCCTTACCATCCTCTATACATCCAATTGTTCAATTTACCTAGATGGAAGTATCAGAATTGAAAACCCATACCTATGTGTGATAAAACTTTATTACCTAGAGTAGGATGCTTTCATAGCTTCTTTTGCATTTATTTTTACCTAATTTACCCATTCCAAAGTTACTCAGTCCATCACCTTTTCCTCTACCTCCTTCACTGACATTATTTTATACATGTGGAATACAATTTGTTTTGTCACATTCTGCATTCTGCTTTAGGATTCCCTCAGTCTTCTAAATGATTTTTAAACATTTGCATACAATAAAGGTCACTCTTTGTATTGTAAAGTTCTGTAGGTTTTGACAACCGCATGATGTCATGTATGTACAGAGTATAAAATAAGTATATTTACTGCTCTCAAAAGTTCACTGTACTTTACCTACTGAAAAAATAATTAAGTTAAAAAGAGGTTGATAAGTTTTCCTGCTTTAAATCTTGTATAGGTGATAGGAATTATTAGACATGGAAGACATCCAGGAGAATAATAGAGGCCAAATCTGTCCTTTGACAGATACAGAAATTGAGGCATGATATAATTGTGTCTAATCTTACAGTGTTCCATACTAGTCACTGTGAGGAATGCCATCATTTGCATGTCTAAATTAGCTTCTGCTCAGTAAGTCTCGACCACTCTAGGACAGCACAAATGTGGCCATGGCAAGTCAACATTAATGCAATAATGACTTCTTGGGACCGTGTCAGAACAGTGGATGAAATATACTAAAAACCAGGCAGGCAGCAATGTCTCAATGATTAGCCATGGTAACTGTCAGGAATTAGACTGAAATCTGGGGGCAGGAAGAGAGAAATATGTACGTGTTACAAGGAGGGGGAAAGTGGAGCACACGGTGTATAGGCTAAAGTGAATGCATACTGATGGGAGTGACAGTAATGAGATTATATGTATTATAAGCACCAACAATTATACTCTCATTACTAAAATACACAAAGGGAATGAACACAATTATGTAGCAGACACTTCGGGACACTGAACTTAGTATACCATTTGTACTGCAGTCTACAAGAGTTTACTGCTAGATTTTATGCTTTGGGAGGACAAAATTAGGTATTTCCCCCCTTATATCCCTCCCTATAACATTGGGGGAAACTAATACCTGAAGAAAAGAGACTAGAAGTGGACTGCAGCAATTGTCCAATGTTGGGGTTTTTCTACTGCACTCCTTGCAATGTTGTGTGAGAGGTGAAGGGAAATGTAAAGCATCTTCCAGGCCCCTTGAGTCTTCTTCAACCAGAACAATGCTACTTTTATCCCTTTTATAGGCTGACTATCTCTATTGTATCTTATATAACGACACGATTCCCTCGAAACCAAAACAAGTTTGGAACTCGGTAATCTTTTTCAACTGCTTACTTGGGGCGATGATGAGTCTGAGGCTTTAAGAGATGAAGTGGCTTCTCTGTGGTCAAACTAAACTTGAATGAGAAACATGTTCCTGATTTCCCTCAGTTGCTCCCATGCATTCCACTGTTACTTGTTCTATTACAAATGGGTTATGGCCAGAGCATATGTTGTCCATGATGTCCCACACTTGGAAGGGCTTCACCCAAGATGGCATACTTCTCCAGCACTGCAGAAGCTGGCAGTACAGATTAATTCCAACATACTGCAGCAGCATTGATGATCTTTCAGAGATAATGCTTGGATAAGCTGGAAGGGCCATATGTGCCAGACAGTGTTGATTCATTTCGATTGAGGTAATTGACTTCAAGTACAACGGCCCAAAGTAAAAACTAGCAGTACAAAAATACTAATTAAGAATTTACTCTGTTCTAGTTACTGTATAAGCACTTTACATATGGTATTTAAGATTAATGCATTTAGAACTAGCTAAATAGGTCATTCATTTGGAATGGTGACCATTAGTCAGCAAAATATTTCCCAGTTCATGCAAGATATGGCTTAATGCATAGGAAGAATTAAACAAGCAAAAAAGAAATAGAATATTTAGGGACATTTACTCAATACAAACTGGACTGAATAGGGGTTTTGGAAGCAATAGTATTAAGAATGGTAGAAAAGGTGACTAATCAACTCATTTCAATTCAGAAATGATGTACATCCCAGTTACTTGCTGTTCCACTAAAATCTGTTCCACTGAAGTCAGTAGTTTTACTTTGATATGAGCATCTATGGATGGGATCACCCAAGCTTCCTTGCTAGCTGGCTTCCAATAGGAGGGAGAAGACCAGAAGGCAAGAGGAGAGGTTGAGATATTCTGCTTTAGCAGTGCATGTCTGGCAAGAGGCAAGACCTTCCAAGACTATAATTTCTGTGATGGCAAACTCTCCATGGCTGTATCTCCCCCTGGACTTTGGAAGCAGCATTTCCTCCAGCATCCAGTTACCCCATGGCCACCCAGTTCAGCACTGGGAGCTTCTCTAGTCTATTGGAACCTCATCATCTTTAACCCTGCTCTCACTTCTGTAATTTATTTTGTCCTTAAAATCTCACTTGAACCACCTGGGATGAATTCCTTTTCTGTTGGGACTGTGACGCAATATAAAGACTTTAAAGTAATTAGAGTAGTTTTCTTGTGTGGTTCAATACTGGCTTTGATGGCAGTGTCTAGAGTGAAACTCCCAAATGTGGTGAACCACATCAACTCCACTAGCTTTCTAGATTGTCTACTTAAAGAGCAGACCTCTCTGCATATTATATAAGATACACAAATTCTTGTACATCTCTTAGAGCTTCCCCTTCCCTTCCAATCCCAGCATAATTCTTCACATACAGCAAGCGAGCTTAAAGAACATCTATAGGTTTTTTTGTGATTTTTGATTTAGAAAATTCCTTTCTGTGTCTGAGCACAGCATACCTGCCACATTTTATAATGGGAGCTGTATTAGACTAGACTAAGGACAGAGACCTGGGTCTCATTTCTTGCTGACTTTAGCATATTCACATGGACTCTGTGATCCACTTTCTTTAATCAGCGTTAGGAGGCATGGGGCTGTCTCTGTCAGCCTGACAGTTTGTGTGGTATTGTATTAGTCTCTAAGGGCATACATGTTCCTATTCACATGTTTGCATGTTAGTGGCTTCACTTTGTATTCACAAACTGATTTCTAGGTCTAGATAGCAAGTTTCTTCAGCAGGGAGAAAGGAGAGGCTGACCAACATAGCATAGTATAACACACTATGAATTCTCTTGGAAAGTAATGGCAGGGAGCTCACAGCATATATGCACATTCCCTTATTTTGCACTGTTCTGGGGCAGTGTTTAAATCACATAGCATTCAGTGCCTCTGGTAGCTGCAGATGAGATACCAAAACAGGTTCCACTGGAAGCACATGGCTCATTTTCACTTGTGCTCAGCAATGAAGACAATCTGTTTCTCTTCCCTGCCCACCCCAGAACCCCTCCGGGCTCTGAGCTGCTCCCCTCCCTCCGCAGTTATTTCCAAAGCACAACTAGAGGGAGCTGCAGACTAAATTGCTTTCTCCTCTTGCATCTTTGTACATGTCAGATGAGATCAAATTCAACCAGGTTCTATTCTCTGCAGTGCTGATTCAAATCAAATAAAAATATCTGTTACGTGGGACATGATTAGAAGTATATTTACTTTACTGTGTCCCCTAATGGTGCTGTCATCCAGTCCCTGAGGCAGGGATACAAGGGGAGCTGATGAATCATAACTGCTTTCAAGGCAGAATCTTTTCCCTTGATTCTTTCTCCAGGTTGTCTCCATGAATGTCTCCACATTAAGACTGGGAATGCCAGACTCACCCAGAACTCTGCTTTCTCTGCTCTTTTGCTTTCAAATTATATAAACTTGTAGAAGTCCCTTATATTCTCCACCCTTTTACCACATAGTAAGGGAAAATTGTCTCTGAGGAATTTGTCTCAACACCATATTTTTGTTCATCTGTGTTGGTCACTTGAACTTCTGCTTTATTTATCTTCATACTTTATTTTGCTACCATATTCTTAAGCAATAATCTTGTTTCCTTATAGAATATTAAAGTAAACTGAGCTATATTGGGCTTTCTCTCAAATCCACACGGTGTCTCTCTTTCTCTGGAAGAAAAAAAAAAAAACAACAATGAAAGGTTTACCTAAACATTATTCTTTTCCCTTTATCTTTACACAAGCACTATTTATTTTTTTAAATACATATATTTTTTTAGATATAAAGGAAACTTTGTTGTAAAATCCCCTCTTTTACTAGTCTAAGACAAAGTTTTAGCTTCCTCTCCTGGTTACATGAGATTACTTTCCAGAGGCATGTCTAGACAGGTGACAGCACATGTTGGCAAATGTGTTTTGGGGCTCTCAGGATCTGTAGTTCAGGGACTATGGAAGTGTTACTGGCTGTGTTTGAGAACCTTTGTCTCCTCTTTTATTCAGGGATGATTGCTCTTCCATGAATGAGGGCAAAAGGTGTGTTTGGCATTTTCCCTGCTCTCTACTACAGCCCAACTTGTTCTTGGAGAAAACAGAATCAAGGAACAAAAACAACTCTGCAGTCTCTGTGCTTTCTTTATGCATTGGGCAGGCTCATTCCTAACAGGACCAAATGTTAAGCAGTGTCACATCCCACCACCACTGGAAGGAGATAAGGAAGAAAGGGAAAGAGACAGCTGAGAGCTTTCAGTAACCCACTTGACAACACCTAACAGGAGGATTGGACACATCTGTATCAACTGTTCATGTGAATGTAATCTAAGCACACAAAGTGGGGACTTAGGAGCACATAAGGCACTTTCATGCCACCAGTGCTGAGGACAATCCTTTCTGTCAGAATGTCTATCAAAATTGGTCTTGAGGTTAGTCAAGAGGAAACATGGACAGTACCTCTGGGCTTGGTCTCTACCCTCCATAATTTTCTGTCGGGTTTAACAATCCCTGCTTTGCTGGTTCTCATCTGGGCAGCCATTGTGTATGTCCACCCAATATCCTTTTTAATTTTAAGAAGAATATCCAATCTCCCTTATAAAGTTGAAGGGAAAACACTTCAAGTCTTGAAGAGACTCTAAATCAGGAGGCATTTTCTCTCCTGACGAAGTCAGTATGCAAGACAAGTTCTTATGGGAGTTTGATTAATTAATTCCGATTCCTGTCCCTGGCCTGGCCTTAAAGAGCATGCCCATGAATTCCCAGTTACCTGAATTTCCACAGCTCTTTTGGATTGGGGCCTTTCCAAAGCTTGGTCCTTCACCTTTCTTTTGGATTCTATTACCTATCAAACATACTTCCAATAAGTTACACCCTCCTTTTCTTAAAGTTGTCCCACATCAATTTTTGTTGTTTACTCTCCCTCTTCCAAACCTACTTGCTCTTATCTTTCTCTTTTTCCTATTTTTTAAATCCCACGTTGTATATTGCTTTCAAAATAATCTCCCTACCCTACAGCTTATCCATCCTTGCTAATATCCCCAGTGTTTCTAATTCCTCATTGGTCTGTGTCTGAATCCCTCAGTCTTGCTTTTAACACTTTACATATGCTCTCTACACCTGCCTTCAAAGGAAGACAGTCTCAAAGAGTAATATGATATGGGAAGTAATAAAAATGGGGACTAGAGAAATCACACAGGGGAATGGGTGATTGCTATCTGTTTTTCTTTCTAATAAAAACATTAAGATGGGGGTGCATGGGGAGGCTCAGTCAGTTAAGCATCTGCCTCTTGATCTCAGCTAAGGTCATGATCTCATGGTTCGTGAGTTTGAGCCCCATGTTGGGCTCTGACCTGATAGCATGGAGTCTGCTTGGGATTCTGTGTCTCTCTCTGCCCCTTCACTGCTTGCATTCTCTCTCACCTTATGTAAATAAATTAATAAGTAAAAATAATAATGAGATGTAAGATCCTTTCATCTCATAACATTCTATGCTTTGAATTTTATCCCATTCTGATCTTTCTTATTGGCATTGTTTTTTTAAAAAAATCAATAGAGTAAATTTGAAAATCTAGTTGTCTTATTAAATGATTCATGAATAGGGCCACCTTCCATCTAACAAGCAGAGGGAAATGGAAAATGTTTATAGGAAGGAGGGTGTGGCAAGAAAGGTATAAGCAAAAGAAAAGAAAGAACTGTTTCAGGTAAGATCACGTTCCTTTAGGGATGTTACCATCTTCCTTCGGGGAATGGAGAGGGACCATGTGACAGATTACGTCATTGGTGCATATCAGAAAATTCCTGACCAGTTAAGACTTACATTTCTGGAGGAGGTGGATTTAGGTTAGTATTAAGCCCTTGGTTTGATGACATTTGGGGCCTGTGTTTTTTTATTTTTTTCTTTTTTTTAAGTTAATTTATTTATTTTGAGAGAAAGAGAGCACAAGTTGGGAAGAACAATGAGAGAGGGGAAGAGAGAGAATCCCAGTAGGCTCCACACTGCCAGCACAGAGCCTGATGCATAGTTGGAACCCACGAACCATCAAATCACAGTCTGAGGTGAACTCGAGAGCCAGATACTCAACCACCTGAGCACCCAGGCAGCCCAGGGACCCTGTGTTTTCTTTTTAACAGCATGCCATGAGAATACTGCAACTTGGGAAGAAAAGATGCGTATACATACACACGTGTGTGTGTGTGTGTGCGCGCACTCCAATCATTATGCCTCCCCACAATGAAGATTTTTGTCTGTAAAAATCTGAGTAAGCACTCTGCACACTATGTATATATGAAAAAGTACTTATAAAAATCATTGTGTATGTAGAGGGAATACAGTCACATTATATCACACGAGAGTGCCATTAATTATGCCATTTGACAATTCTATAATGTCTTTAAGCATGCTGTCCCAATCTTATTTAGGTAATTTCTCAGGGATTTTGCTTGCATACATTTAGTCTCTAGTATTATGCCCTATTATTTTTTTATCTATATATTGTACATTTTCCAATTCCATTGACCCAAGACATGTTCCGGAGTTAGCGGATCCAATAAAGGAGTCCAGGAGAGATCAGTTGCTTGCTTGAATGAAAAGCTGGTTGAAATGTTTTTGTCATGTGCTCATAAAACAGCAACACCATTCTTCAAGAGAAATAGATGCTGATATTTCAGTGTCTAATTTTGGCTTTTTTTTTCAATGGCTCAATGCTAAGAGTCATCCTAAAGCATTTGCTTTCCAGGTTATTTAATTTGCTCACACTTTATTTTCTCTTTTTTGTCCATTTAACTATTATCCATGGATTTGGAATATTATTTTTAAAGTCTCTTTGGGGTGGTTGGGTGGTGCAGTCGGTTAATCATCTGACTCTTGATTTCAGATCAGGTCATGATCTCAGAATTTGTGAAATCGAGCCCTGTGTTGGGCTCTTTGCTGAGCATGTAGCCCACTTGAGATTCTCTCTCTTCCTCTCTCTGCGCCTCTCCTGCTCACGTACGCTGTCTCTCAAGATAAATAAACATTTAAAAGTCCCTTTGCATTAAGGAAGTAAAAACATATAAATTGCTGTTGAATTGTTTTCATGAGAAAACTCAGTCACATGATGGACAGAAAGTATATTTCTCCCAACTATGTTTCTGCCTCACTTTTACCTTGTCCTTTTCATTTCCTCTGATGACTGTCCTCAATTTCTATAAAGGAATGACTGGCTCTGTGTTGTTTGCAGTGATCCTCTTTCCCATTCTCCATTCCATCTAAAAACATCTAAATTTACTTTTTTTAAAAGTCAACTTGTATCATCTTTTAACTAAAAATATGAATACTATTTTTCCCCTGGGGTGTTTGCAAGTGAAGTATAATTTACAATTATGTTAATACACCTTGCTGGCAAATGACCCATTCCATCCATTGCAGTGTAAGACATGTTAACTTTCTACTTTCTTTCCAGTAGACATGTAAGGTCATTGGGATTCATTTATTCATTAAATATCTATTGAGTGTCTACTATATGTCAAATACTGTGATAGGCATTGGTTATAATTGGTGAGCACAGTAAGGAACAGTTTCTGCCCCCTTTGAACTTGATAGGAAAATATGAATCAAATAATCATGCGTTAGTTATCTATTCCTATATAAAAAAATACTTTAGCACCTAGTAGTTTAAAACAACAGACATGTATTATCTCATTCACTTTCTAAGAGTCAGGAAACTGGAAGTGCAGGACACTTAACTGGGTGGTTCTGGCTCAGAGTCTCTTATGAGGTTGTAGTCAAGCTGTTAGGGCTGCAGTCTCTGAAGATTTGATGAGGACTAGAATATTTATCTTCATGCTCACTCATGTGGCTATGAGCAGGAGGCTTCAGTTACCATGTGAGCCTCTCCAAAGGGCTGTTCATGATGTGGTTTCCTTCAAAGACAGTAATTAGAGAGGGAGAGAGGGACAGAGAGAAAGAATAGCCAAGATGAAACTGACAGTCCTTTAAAACCAAATCTCAGAAGAGACTTCTACCATATTTGTCATACAAGTCAACCCTGGAGCAATGTGAGAGGAGACTACACAAGGATATCACTCCAAAGAGGCAGGGACTACAAGGATTAGTATCTGTTGGAGTCCCTGATTTCAATTCTTTAGAATATATACTTAGGAGTGGAATTGCTGGATCACATAGCAGTTCTATGGTGAATTTTTTGCTGCTTTCTGTAGCAGCAAGACTGGTTGTTCTTTGGAAAGTTTACTCTGGCTGCAGGGTGGAGACCCTATTAAAACAGTTAATAGTAGTTGCCAGTAGATTCATGGAAGGACCAGATGACTTTGTTGAGATGGAATTGACCTTCTTGAATATGGGATATGTATCAAGAAGACTTAAATGGTGCATAAACAAGAACCATGTATCATGGTCAAAAGATCACTGAGTATGGAATCTATAGTTATGCATCAATCTAGGTTGAATCACTCAGTAACTGGTAACTGTCTGGCAGTGTAATCTGATGGTCTAGGCCTTGGCCTAACTCTAAGCAAGACTAATGGCTTTTATTAATCCACGTTAGTCAATAGGAACCTGTGATTGGAAATTTGAATGACTTGGAAGACCATTAAATCAACTAGCAAAAGAACTTAGTACTCTGCAGGATCCTTAAGTTTAAAGGTTTTATGTGACCACATGCAGCTCATATATTTTTGCTTTGTTACTGTATATTTCAATGTGATAGAAGCATGTGAATTTAAAGGAAAGTTCAAGATTGTCTTTCAGGGAAAAACATGTTTCTTTTGCCCTCACTGCTATCATTTTTGTTGTTTGTCTTACAAATATGACAGGTAGTCATAGACATTTTATAAAATCTCTTATTAAAGGGTGAGCTAATTATCACATGTGCCTTTATTATCTTATTACATGTTTCATGCTCAGAAAGCATTTAGTAAATATCTGTTGAATGTGTGAGTGAATGGGATAGCGTTGAAAAAGGCCGAAGGTCCTACTGCTAATTTGGGAAGCTTTCTTTGTAAATTTGGTATGGGAATTAAGATGATGTTGCAGTAACAAACTTGAATTTTTAGAGAATAATCGTAGGAATATTCTAGGAGATGCTCAGAGTGCAGATACATCTTCTGTCTTCTTCCCTACCTAGAAGATGTCAATAATAATGTGCTGACTTGGCTATGTAATTGTCCTACCATAAAGGAGTTGTATATTTCTTTAACAAGCTGGAGGTCATGGACCATCTTATATTTCATTGTTTCTACTATCCCCGTTGGACAAACATGGAAATAAAGTTTGAATTTTATGAATTGATTTATGTTATTTTGGTACTAGGTGGGTTACAGTTGTTCAGAGTTATAAATATATTCATGCTTGGGCTCTTTATAACCAAGAGTATAAATTTTC
The DNA here is from genome assembly GCA_028646485.1 of Cryptoprocta ferox. Taxonomy (NCBI): domain Eukaryota; kingdom Metazoa; phylum Chordata; class Mammalia; order Carnivora; family Eupleridae; genus Cryptoprocta; species Cryptoprocta ferox. The sequence goes on along the minus strand of CM053574.1, from coordinate 37,021,144 downwards.
AAACTTCTTTCTCCAAATTTGGTCATTGAGCCAACTAAGATACCAAAATCATGGTTCTTGCCTTCACCTTCTCTGTTATCTAATCAGTCCTAGGCCTGGGGTTGGGGGAAGGAATTGTAGGTGTTAAAGAAACACTGCCAGGTGAGACCAGGAATCCATTCATTGTCTCTGAGAGAGAGTATTAGCTGTAGGAGTTTTTAGCTCCCCCAGATCTAGATACATTGATCACAGGGATTTTGGATAACAGGCTATAATTTTACCATTGTTTTTTTGTTGGTTGGTTTTATAATTTTACTGTTTTAAGCCCTGAACCAACCTCTTTCTCCTTTTACTTGCTTTTGTAACTCATAGGAAGAAAAAGACTTGTGGCTTGGGGAATAAATCACATGGTGAAATGAAGCCACTTTAGCAGAATGTTTGGTTATTTCTGAAGAAGTAGACCCTCTATCCCAGGGGCATTTTGTGGGGATATTGTTGGCCCAGATGCTGATATGGGCCCTCACTAACTGTCCTAAAGTTTTACAGAGCAGGCTGGCCTTGCTTAGGCTGTTCCTGTGTGTTGCATGCTTAAATCTCAAAAAAGTTTAGAACTATTGATGGCATGGCAGCATTTTTCCAGAGTCAATGAAAACTATAATGAAGTTTTAATAAAATGTGTCCTCTATATGTATAAAGTAACCATATATATTTTTTCAGTGAAAATATTCAATGCTTATATGCTTTATGAATAAAAATGGTCTTTTTTATAATTAAAATGTCATGATACACTAATATATGTATATTTGGCTGTGGTTTCTGAAACAAAACTTGGCATGCATGATGTGACTAGTAAGAAAATAGTAGTAGATATGGGATCCATATGAGCAAAAATTTGAAATGATTCTTATATATCCAGGACTTTTGAGCCCTGAGAATTATGTATGTGAATGTTTTGTTAATGTCAGTGTAAGTTTCAGGGATAAAGGCTGATTTATTCTTCTCTGTTTTTCTCCTCTTCTTCCTCCTCCCCCTCTTTTTGTCCAGTGGCTAAATAACATGTGGAGAAAAATTTTGTTACCTTTTCCATCCATTGGAATTAAAAGCCTTCAAGCTTCCAAGTAGGCCTCCAAAGCCTATAAGTTGCTGCAGGGCTTTGTCAACTCTGATCCACTCACAGAGCAGTTCTTCCACATTCTACTTATAATAATTCTGGGCCTCAGATTTAATCATAAGGTAGGTTTGTGTAAAGCCATCAATAACAAAGTCAGGGGACCAACTAGCTTCAAATGGGAGGTAAATTGAGGCAGATTCTGGTGGCCCTTCACTCATCCTGCAGCACAGAAAAATGGGAGCCAATGAGATTCACAAGGAATAAAATTTTGTGATTGAACAACCAAGCTCCCTGTCAAGCATAACACAGAGTAAAACACCAAAGCTACTGCCAAAGGCATTAGCTGGTTTCGAGTGAATTGAGTGCAAACTAGTAAATACTCAGGAGTCTGACGACTCAAAGTGCTATGTGAAACAAGTTCGGGAGTGACGGTTTGTATGAGCACAGGCCCCTTCTCCCTCCAGGATAATGACTCTCAGAAGCCTGGATTAGAATTTTATTTCAATTGGTCTCATTTTGCAACTAACAGTCCATAATGTTTATGGCATTAAAGGTTTTCTGTTCTGCTTCACCATTAAGTTTGAGTTTACAATATTAGAAATCTTATCTAGAGAAATTCTTTTATGTATTGAACCAAACACCTATGTATATTAGCAATGGTATAAGCAAGCTGATCTTTAACATATTTGAATATATTTAAATGAAAAATATAAAACCATTAAATTTTTTATGTTTTTAGACTTATAAAAGAAACTAGTATCTTTTTCTCAAAAACAAATACTATTTAAAAAATATTTTTTTGAGAGTGTCTGCACATGTGCATGAGTGGGGGAGCACAGAGGGAGGGGAAAGAGAGAAACAGAGAGAGGGAGAGAGAGAGAAAGAGAAAATCTTAATCAGGCTCCATGGTCAGTGCTGAGCCCAATGTGGGGCTGGATCCCACTACCCTGGGATCATGAGCTGAGCCAAAATTAAGCATCAGATGCTGAACCAACTGAGCCACCCAGGTGCCCCCAAAATTATTTTTTAAAGAAAATTCTCATCAGTGAATACAAATCAGCCAACATATTATTGGGAGCATACATCCTTTAAGAAACAAGAAAGAAAAGACTTTTATATATGGACTAATATTTAATTTGAAATACTAGATATTTTTCTTTTCTGTTGCTTTTACTTCCTTTATAACTAGAGTTGGGCTTGGTGCTTAGACAATTTTGACCTCCACTCAGCCCAGTGTGAATATTTGTGAGCCTTTGAGTAGAGCTAGGGCCAGCAAGCTGAAGAATACTTTGAGTTAAGCTCTATAAAGAGAGACAGGCATCCTGGGAGTGTGAAAAGGGCCTATATTTTGCGGTGGCTCTTCCAGTTATTTATTGCTGTGTAGCAAATCACTTCAAAACTTATTGGCTTAATACAAACAACTATCCATTAGTTTGCTAACAAATCTGCGATATGAACAGGGCTCAAAGAGAACTTATTTCTCTTCAGATGGGATAGTCTGAATTGCTGAAGATATCTCTCTCTTTATACTGTCTCTGTTCTTCTCCTCCTCATCTCTCCATGTGGCTCCTCAGGATGGTGGCTCAGATCTCCAAGGGTGAGTGTTTTGAAGACCAAGGTGGAAGCTTGCAAGGCCTTTTGCGATCCAGCCTTGGAAGTCATTCTGGATCTCTTTTGTTAATCCAACAGGTTACTGTCAAAGGTGGACAGTAAATGGTAAGGATAAATTGTAATCAGCAGTAATATACCAAGAGGGAAAGAGTCCAGTGCAAACTGAACTCAACTTCAGTTTGTACAGAGATGACTTGGTGTTTCAAATGGAGAGTGAGGGGATAAGATGGTGAGCAGGGTCTCAAGAGTGTCAGGAAAATGAAAATATTATGTCAAGCAGGAAGCAGGGGTTGGTTCCTGTGACACACATCTGGTTTTGCTAACTGGTGTTTCTGGAAGTTAGACTCCTACTTTCCCACAGAGGCCGAGAGACAGGGACCCTATTTTCTAGTATTGACTGAAACAATAAATTACTATGTCAGCCTAGAGTTTTCTTAGGCACTTTAGAAGGGTGAGCGTCATCTTAGAAATGTGGCTTTGGGCTATAAGAAACTGTTCTCGTGTTGTGTTCAAGTTTTTGTAGATCAAGGTTGAGGCTTGGTTGTGAAGGGGCTCAGAGGAGCCAACCTAGAGACTGGGGAGAGAATCTTTGTCATTATACAGACAAGTCTGGATTCATGTAGGAGAGGACTAAGAAAGGTGTGGCAACCCAAGGTACAGATTACTGGGGGACAACATTGAAGGTTACTACAGTGGTTAAAACAACACCTCTGGAACCAGACTACCTGGGTTCAAAGCTAGTTTGAGCTTTTTAGGATATGTAACCTTAGATAAATTACACCTCTTGCTCAAGTTTACTATTCTTGTCAGCAAAATGGGGGGTGACAGTCTCATCTACCACATAGATTGTTAAGAGCATTAAATGAGATAAATAGTCCTTGGTCAGTAGTATGTACACTGCTCAATAAAAGTTAATCTTCACCTTTGTTATATCACTTATAGGGTAATTTACATGATCATGTGAATTCTTTGGGACTACAGATTTTTCTATGTCACAGAAGACTGATGAAATATTGCATTCATCCTTGTCTTCCCTGAGTAGAATTGAGATTCCTATAGCTATGTATTTCCATGTCTCCCCTTTCCTCTTTACATATGGGAGAATGCTAAGAGAGGTGTTTTTGCCATAAGGTAAACTAGGGTGAGGCCATCCACTGTGCAAAGATCTCTGACTAGACCACAATGGACACCCTCCTAGTTGCATACTTGAACACAGAAGAGATCACTTCATGTGAATTTGAAATTTACACCTATGACCTTTGCATAAGCGATCCAGCATAAATGTACACATATAATTCGGCTCTTCTTAGAGACTGATATTGTGTGTTGGGCCTTTCATCTGTAGAACCCACTATAGGCAATTATTATGTATCATGTAACATATTAAACAGAGTCGATGTTACTTCAAAGCAAGAAACCTCAGTGTAGTCTATACTTTCGTTAATACATGTTTGATGTTGAGAACACTCAAGCCTTGAGTGGATTCAGTTAATCAGAGCTCAGAAATGCTCAGACCATAAAACAAGGGTTCCTTGAGTGCACCAGCTCTGACCACCCAGCAACTAAACTAAAATGACTGCTGATGGGAAATTTTTAAGCAACACAGATCAATTTAAATTTTGAATTACTTACCTAGGGTCAATGACATAGAAACACTCACTGTAAGATCACCTCCAAGCTGGGAAGAATGTGTCAAGAGCAGAATATATGAACATGTTTTTGTCAAAAGTAGATGCCTTTTGTCAAACCAACTTGCCTTATATATGACTTTCACCTAGAACTTAGCTGATTCTAGGTCACTTCTGGAAATGACAATTTAGGAAATCCTACTCTTGATAACAAATAACCCATGGAGAAATAATTATTTTCTCTCTCCCCTATCCCCTAAATGTCCACTTTGTAAGGCATTTCAACATCTTATATTTACTCAAGGACATAAAAGTGAAACAAACTGAGCTCTTAAAATAGTATCTTATACAATAGTTCATCATAATATTTCCATTTGACCTTACTAAGACACCTTCTTTTCTGTTACAGGAGCTATAAACTAGGTTCAGCAATAATACCGATTACCTCTATTTAAGTACACAGTTTCCCCCCACAGCTGGGGTGTAGAAGGCCTATCACAGTATTAATGAAGTACCTAAGCCCAGAGGCACCCTGAGTTCTAATAGACTTTGAAATAGGAAGTTCATGAATAATTCAGTGTTGAGGGTCCTCTAGTGGTGGGATTACTTCCCTTAGCACGACACAAATAAAATGTTCACTGTGCTTGATGTTAGAAGTAGGCAGACTAATGGACTGGAACAAAATGTGGGCCTTTGGATTTGTTCTAAGGCTTTCTTCAGTTCAAATAGAGACTGATGGAGAGTTCATGCTTCTTACTTTTGATAAATCACACAAGTAAGTTTGGTGTATACAATAATGTTGCAACTATTATTTTGTTGGAAAAATTGGGAAGTACTCAATCTGGTGGTTGTAATTACAGATTTAATCTTTCCTGATACTCCAACCAAATGATTGATAAGGTCACTCATCTAAAGGGAAGTCTGAATAATTGCTCTTAGGTGCACAGTAGGGAATTAGGGCCTTTGTCATGCATGGTGATGCAATTTCCATATATCATCATTCCTGCCTGGAGGGTTTCTTTTCTTGAAGTTTTTCATTTGGACCAGTCCCAGGGGTCTGTCAGCTGATTACCACATCAGTAAATACAGGTTTGACTTGCATAACAAACATTCGAGTCCTTTCTCGAGGCATAGGTTGAAAGTAGATTCCCATTTGGCAGAGGCATACTGGCTCCAGAACAGATTCTCTTTAACTCGTGAGAAACATAAGCTTTTTAAAACATGTTTTGAGCTGAATAGTTCCACTGAGGTCACAAGACTCTTGAGATACAATGAGGCAGAGCTTTGAAAGGGGAGGAGTATGATTATAATTTTTAGACCTGGCTTTTTATCCAAAAAATCTGCTTTTTAAAAACTTTTTATTATTTGTTTTTGAAAGAGAAAGAGAACATGAGTCGGCAGAGAGAGAGAGGGAGACACAGAATCTAAAGCAGGCTCCTTTAGAGCACAGAAGTGTCAGCACAGAGCCCAGTGTGAGGCTCTAATCTGTGAACCTTGAGACCATGACCTGAGCCCAAGTTGGACAGTTAATCGACTGAGTCATCTAGGCACCCCATTTATTTTTACCTGACAGAAATATAATCCCTGTATAATAATAACCTGTAACATCAAAAAAGATTATGCAAAAATAATGGTATCTTGGGTCTCCAGTTCAGGTGATTATTGTCAGCGAATTCTTGTTAGACTTTCCCCCTACACATAAATATTTCTGGGATGCCATAACAGGGTATCTTATATATGATCACAAACTAATTTATTGGCAGAGCACTTAGCTCTGTCTGCTTTGTTCTTTCTCTCTTGGTCTAGTTCCCACACAGCTTTTACCCAAGAAGCCATTGATAGGCTTCACTGTTTATAATCAGCCCTCTATTACGAAAGTCAAGGATCATCTACAGATCTCAAAATTCTCATTCTTCAGCTGTATGTTAGTCATGAAAGCTATACTATGCTGCAATAACAAATAAACTTCTCAGTCTCAAGAGATTAATACAACAGAAGTTTGTGTATCTTTCACACCACAGCCTGCTTTGTGCTACTTGGCTAGTCTTGGCAGCTTTCCTCTAATTGGTGACTCAGGGATCCAGGAATTTTCCATATGGTGATGCTGCATCTGAAACAAGTGGCTTCAGAGGCTATCACAGAAGGGCAAGGAAGCTTTGTGGCAAACACTGGATGGTCTACATTTTATCTGCTCACATTCCTTTCCTCAAAACCCAGTTCTAGGGCTCCAACCTAACTGCAAGGGCTGCTGTGGAAATGTAGTCTTCCCATGTGTCCCAGAAGAGAAAAATGAAATATGACTAGGTATATATGTAACACAGGGTCTACCCCAGGGAACCAGTGTGTTTCTGAGTTCTAGTGAGAAGTGGGGAGAACACAGCCTGACTTGCCTCCCACACTCCCTGCCCCTGCCACAATGATTGTGGCCATGCTGTGTCCCCACCTGGATCATGAAACAGGGCAGGTTGAGCTCAGAGTCTCACTATTGTTGCACTTATTATTTCTGGCTCTTCTATCTTAAACTGTAGAAGCTAAAACAATTCCAGGGGTCCTACATGTAATGGGATACCATGTTATTTTCCTAATCCTTTTCCATTCTGTGCCTGGAATTTCCATTCTGTGCTAAAGTCTTCCTTCCTTCCCTAATCATAAAGCCAGTTCCTGTTATGTTTATCTCTGTAAACAAATATGGGGGGAAATATAGGTGAGGTTGCTTTATCCTAACATCATTTGAGCCCCATCTCTGTCACCAAAAAGGGTTCTGTAACATGGGTTTTACCTCGTGTCCAGCCTTTTCAGAAGGGTATGGGACGTCGATGCAAAGATGGAACCACGGAGATATGGAGAGTTTGATTGGTTAAGATTGCTTTCAGCACCAAGTGACCTAACACTTAAGCAACAGTGGCTTAAAATGGTAAGAGTTCATTTTCCTTCCCTTTCTCCACCCCATCTTTTGTTTTTTTTAAAAAATAAGTCTGAAGGTTGGTATTTGTAGGTATTGGTTCTAGTCCTTCATGATTCTGAATCCAGTAATTCTGGAGTTTCCTTGTCCCTTTCCCTATCTTTGTCCACCATGGTTGCAGAGGCCATGTGATGTGAAATATTAATCAGATTGAGTACAGAAGCAGATATGAATTACAGGGATTAGCAAATATAAAATGTTACTTTTTTTGCTTTGGCAAAAATATTTTAATACAAACATTTCTGTTAGTAGTTTATGAGCTTATTGTTATTCTAAATAAAGAATATATATTTTAAATGCTTTAGATTTAACTTCCAATATAGTACATATTTAATCTACATACACAAAAGGTTTTTGGGAGGTCTCCAATGATTCTTAAGAGTATAAGAGGGATTCTGAGACCAAAAAGTTTAAGAAAAGCTGCTTCATAAAATAAGGCTTTATATTCACTGTATATCATGTGTATTACATTTGTTTTTCTGTTTATCATTTGGCTCTTGTTTACTGTGCTTTTAGTTATGGGAGGTTTTCAAAGAGTCTTTGAGTAAATTCAGAGTCAAGTCTGTGAATTTATCCCTACATATTCCCACAGTGTCTACTATTCTCATCTTTATATATTTTTGCTTAAATATCTTTTATTTGTATTTTTACTGCCTAAGCATCTAGTTTTTAACATACTTTAATACATAGATATAACAATTTTCTCCAAATATAAATATAGTTGTCTCAACCTCATTTACTGAGTAAGTTATTCTTTCCTACTCTTTTCATTTGATATATTACAATGTATATTCACTATGTCAAGAAATTTCAGATTTTCCACTGGTTCCTCTCTGCTAGAACTAGACAGACAACTCTCGTTTAAAATATAATTTTGACATCCACCTCTTACCAAAGGTGCTCATTTTCCTTTCCCATAATTTTATTATTTTTATTCACTTGTTTCTCAAGGTAAAATTTAAAGTAACTCTTAAGTTAAAAAAATACACAGTAATATGTTTCATGGGAATTGCATTGAAATTATGCATGCCTTTGGGGAGAGTGGACTTTTTTGTGCTTATAAGTCTTCTAGTATTCTTGACCATTAGTTTATCTTCTTCTTTAAAAGTTTTTTTTAATGTTTATCTTATTTTTGAGAGAGACAGAGTGTGAGCAAGGGAGGGGCAGAGAAAGGGAGACACAGAATCTGAAGTAGCCTCCAGGCTCCAATATGTCAGCACAGAGCCCAATGCAGGGCTCAGATTCACGAACTGCGCCATCATAACCTGAGCTGAAGTGGACACTTAACTGACTGAGCCTCCGAGGAGCCCTACCCATTAATTTATCTTCCTGTAAGTAGTCAGTATGTTTATATATTTTTTCTTATAAGCCTTGTACTTTTTTCCTAGATATGTAGGATTTTATTGTGGTCTAACTTTCTAAGAATATTTGGTTAGATACTTAAAATTCTCCAACCTTAAAATTAAATACTTAAAACTAATACTTAAAATTAACTAGCCTATTTTAAGAGTCCCTTCTTTCATCCCCAATTTCAAAAATTTTTGGTCATATTCCTCTATCCTGCATTAGAAAATCTGAGGGTGAATAATATTCCTTCCTAATACAAATTTCATATAATATTTGCAAATGAACTACTCTGCCCTCTATCTCAGAGTTTCTCTTGTTTCTGAGACCTGTGTTTTTTTTCCCAGCTTCCCAACAGTCTCATGTCTTTTTTTTTTTTTTTTTTTTTTTTTGAGGCTGTTAACTTTGAATTGCTCCAAAGGGAACTGAGCAGCTAAAATGCATGCTATGGATAACCTGAACTTTATGTATTTCCTGGACTGAAGGAGAAGTAAATAGAAGAAAACTTTTGCAGAATTTCAAATATTATTTTCTTAGTTTTCAAACATCATGCAAAATTGTCTGGCCTGTACTATTGGCGTGTTCCAGCCCTTTTGGAAAATATATAAAGTTAGACACTTTAGCCAAAACTTCAGATGTTATTTGGACTTTTATAAGAAGCCCTGAAAGAAATAATGGCTTATCTTAACTTGTAAATTTAGTTTTCTAGCAAATGGAACAAAGAAAGAAACATATTTACTATTATTTTTTTAGTTGAAGAATTGACCTATAGTATTGTATTGTTTTGATACTTATGTACATTACAAAATGGTGACCACAAGGTCTACTTCCCATCTGTCACCATACAAAGTTGCTACAATATTACCATATTCCCTATGCTGTACATTATACCCTGTATTTTATTTTATAACTGGAAGATTATATCTCTTAATCCCCTTCACCTATTTCTTCCATCCCCCTACCACTCCCATTGGGCAACCATCAGTTTTTTTCTCTGTACTTACGAGTCTGTTTCTGTTTTGTTGTGTTTGTTCATTGTTTTTTAGATTCCATGTATAAGTGAAGTTGTACAGTATTTGTCTTTTTCTGACTTAGCATAATACCTTTTAGGTCCATCTATGTTGTTGCAAATTGCAAGATCTCATTCTTTTTTTAGAGCTAATACCCCATTGTGTGTGTGTGTACGTGTGTGAACTACTCTGCATATATATGGAGACAACACACACACCCCACAGCTTCTCTACCCATGCATCTGCTGATGGACATTTAGGCTGCTTCCATATCTTGGCTGTTCTAAGTAGTGCTGCAATGAACATGAGATGGTATATATGTCTTCTCACATTGGTGTTCTCTCTCTCTTTTTTTTTTTTCAGATAAATACCTAGAAGCAGAATTGCTAGATCATACAGTTCTATTTTTAATTTTTTGAGGAACCTCCATGCTATTTCCCACAGTGGCTATACCAATGTACACTCCTACCAACATTGCCTCCAAGTTCCCTTTTCTCCACATCCTCACCAACACTTGGTGTCATTTTGATACTAGCCATTTTGAGAGATGTGAGGTGATATCTCATTCAGGTTTTGATTTGCATCCCTGGTGGTTAGCAGTGTTGAGCATCTTTTCATGTCCTGGTTGGCCATTTCCATGTGTCTTTTTGGAAAAAAGTCTACTCAAGTCTCCTTTCCATTTGTAAATCAAGCTTTTTCTTTTGCTATTGAATTGTATGAGTTTTTCATACTATCCCATTCAATAGGTGTTTGTGCTTTCTCCCATTATCTTTCTTTTCTCCTGTGTAGGATTTAATGGTTAGGGTGTTTGATGTGGAGCTTAGGTCTCTCAGCGCTTATGCAAAAGTTCTATACCATTGAGATCCTTTCTGACCATGGAGTGCCATGACTTGGTGTGGTTTCTTTCCTTAGTTAGATGATATCTCTGCCTCTTCTACACATCTTTATGCTGTTTCTTTTTGTGGAGGCTCTGTTCAGCCAGTTTTTAGGTTCCCTTTAGTGGGAATTATTCCAAATGAAGTTGTAGATTGTTGTGTCTATGGAAGGTGAACTCAGGAAATTCCTACACAACATCTTGAAAGGTACTTCAGAACTCTGTATTTTTAAAGATCTTATCAGTGTTAAAATGTTCAAACCAAACAACATGAGGTCTTTTATTAAAAATTTTAACTCAGTTAATGTCTAATGTGAAAAACAAGATGAAAGGCCCCAAAATACATTACTAAGCCCGATGTCACCAAACAGGGACTTGATTTAATTATAAGTTCAGTTGTCTCAGAAATGGAACTTTGAAACAGTCAGTCATGAATTGCCTGATCAACACCAATTAGATAACCTGCCTGAAGGACCCCTACCACTTACAGAAAAAGATAACTTGCAATAAACCCATTTTGCCTAGTGTAACCTCCTTGTTACTGATCCCTTCTGTCTATAAAAATATTTCATTTTATACAGCTTTTCAGAGCTTCTTTCTATCTGCTAGATTATATGCAACCTTATTCATGAATTGTTGAATAAAGTCAATAAGATCTTTAAAATTTAGTCAGTTTAATTTTGTATTTTATTTGGTGGCAGTGATAGGATCCAAAGGAGACTTCTGATGGCTTTGAGGACACAGTGAGAAACATAGGCATTGGTCCCTTTGAACCTTTTGAGTATATTTTCTTGCTATTTTGAGGGCCATGGGTAAGTTCTCCTTAGATCTAAGCTCTGCTCTTTTTTTCTATTGAACTCACAGTCTAACTGGCTTTCCAGTCTAGGGATAACAGGTCAATCTAGACTAATGGTAGTCTTTAATAGAGCACTACTTCTTAGCCCTTAGTCCACAGGCCCAGTCCAGGGATTTGTAGGTCACCTTGAGCTGGCAGAGAGTTCTACTTAGAACCCAAGTCCTTAACCCTTTGTTAGTCTACAATCAGCATCTGTTGGAGTCTCCTAGTTCACTCTGTAGCTGTGGTTTGGGAACTGCTGATGGTATGCACAGAGGGTATTTTCTTGGCCAATTCATAGTACATTCCCTGGTTCCTGCCAGTGTCCATAGTTGTGTTTATGTCATGTGCAGATTAGCAGGAATCCACAGTAACCAGGGAAAGGATTAATAAATCTATTGTTGATGGGAATCTCAGAAGTCAAAGCTAAAAAAGCAAAACAAAAACAAAACAAAAAAAACTTGGTAGTCGTGGGTCAAGCACTTAAAAACTGTTAAGGGTGCTCCTAATTCTAAGATACTTGTGGCACCAAATAATCCCAACCCAGTGGTACACCTCTCTTACATATTAATTTGGCTCCTAGAGACTCAAGGCTTTAGCTAAAGAAGTAGCTAAATTTCAGAGACTAGAGTAAACCAACTTCTGGCACAAGTGCTTATTTTATATGTCAGTACCATGGCCCTGGAAGCTGTAAGTATCTATGAAAATGGCAAAATTTGACTAAGACAGTCTAGAATTACAATGGTCATTTGGGGAATGTTCCAGTTAACAAGTGTGCTTGAAAGTAAGGGTTCTCAAATCAAACACACAGAATGGAATACCTATTTTAATTGGCAGGCAGAAATCTCAAAGGCTTCAAGATTCCAAAATACCTTCATTGAAAGATTCACTGCAAAAGGCTAATGAAACATTTAAGACAAGAAGTAACTAAAAGGCTGACATAATTTCTATTACTCTCCTCTATCCTCATTTACCCGAGTGCTCACAGTCTACTAATCCTCTATCTGAATTGCCTTTCTACCGTGAAGATACTAAAAGACTATAAACAAAAAGATGACCAAGTTCTTAAAACACCCCTATATCTATCTATCCTCAAAGTAGAGCCCCATATAGATTGTCCCAATATTGATGGGACTCTGAGGGATTCTCTAGTAAACTGCTCTCCATTATTGCCTTAAAAAGCCAAGGAGAAACTAAAAATTAATAGGAAACCATGCAAAAGGTTTGAACCCCATTTACTCTGGAGCCTGCAGAAAGGATCCTGGGAAGACTCACAGAAGCCAGCAAGTGTAAGAATTCTTACCAGAATAATTTCTTCCATATTTCTAGTGTCCAGTCATGGAAGGAAGGTAAAATTTCATGTCCCTTACTATCCAAATCCACATCACTTGGTTACTTGTCCTTTTCCCCCTAAGGATAACTATTGTTGTCTTTTTGTCTTGTTTAGTTTCCTGGGTGATGGGGTGTTCATGGGGTTCAGAGCCAAGGCCAAGAAAGAATTCTTGAAGATGTCTTTGGTGCAAAAAGATAATTTATTAAAGTATGGTGACAGTACCCATGGGCAGGAAGAGCTGCACTGGGGTGATGATGGGTAATTCATTATATAGCCTCAGGTTGGGAGGGGGTCAGGGATAGATTAAGTATCTAAAGGATTTTGGAAGCAAGGTTTCCAGGACCTTGAAGCACTAGCTGTTGCTAGGGAAATGCCATTTATTACAATTTAATAAAACCTCAGTCATGAGACCTTTCAGATGTATATCTGGGGGCCATAAGCTTGGAGTATGATTGCCAGCATATATCTTTGGGCAACTGAGGTAAAGGAAGTAGACTTACAGGATCCTTGATACAGTTGAGCTCCTAGAGGGAAGTCACTCTGCCGGTCTCAAGGACTTTTTGATGGGCTGTAGGCAGTAAGGTAATTTAATTTTTGATTTGCCTTAGTTTCCCACATTACCATGGCAAGCATTTAAAGCCCTTTCCTTTGTTCTTGGGTAACCAGGAGTGTCAGAGGAATATCCCACCTATCCCAGCTAGGGGGACAGGGCTGTGCCAGTCCGTAACTTGCCCTTAGCTTGCCCCATGTTCCCCCCATCACTGAGAACTTGGTTTGGGAACTGTTACGTGTGGGAGAGTCCCCCCAAAATATGGCTGGATAGAAATGTGGATTGCACTTCATTTGCAGGTAGGGTCCTATTGACTTATCAGATCTCAGGAAATTTGTCTAATTGGTTATTTGGGAGGACATCTGTTGGATTCATGGGGTCATTCAATACTGCTAGAAATATTTACTGTTGGTCCCAGCTGAAACCTGAGAAGATATATGTAAAGACTTTTATTAAGGTAGATTTATGGCCAAACTGGGAGCTGATATTGAGAGCCTGATAGCTCTTTTTCGGCTTTCCCAAAGCTAAAATAAAACTATGTACCCACAGGGGAAGAATAACAGTCCAAATACCAGCAGCTCTAAATCTATAATATAGAAATCTTTGATTTCCATCTTCATTGAAGATCTTCTTTCTGATATAAAGAAGCAAAATGAAGATAATGTAGTTGGATGTGTGGGCAAGTCCCTTAATGTCATTCAGGTTGTAACTCAATTCTTGAGGAATTAAAAATAACTGCCCTTGTGTTATAAATTGAGTGTTTACAAAAACAGAAATGCACCCCTAGAAGTAATTCAAAGGCCACCTATCCTTTTTACTAATCCCTAAACCTCCCCTATTCATCTCAAAGGGGCTGTAGATGTTGTAAAAGATCTGGATTTAGGGAACAAAATCCTTCTTGGTATAACCTGCATTCTTTCTGTGCTTTTTTTGTGATATAAATAGTGTATTAGATTTACTCTAGGAACCAAGGTAGTTCTTACCAGAAAGAAAAAAAAAAAGGCTAATTGAAAACTAGGCCTATGAAAGCCTTAAAGTTATTTGCCACAAATATTAGTGAAAATTTTAAGCCATTTTAGCAGGTCATCTTATTTCATCCACCAGAAACACAATGTGGATCTAACTATTCTTTTATAAACTAGAGAGCTTTGCATTATCAAAGCCATCTAATGGATAAAAGTTTAAAATAAAAGCTGTAAGATCTGTTTGTGTCTATTTGTTCATATATGTCTATGTATGTTACAGATGTGTGATTTTTTTTCTACCTCTGGATAGTAATGCCAAAAGTAATTTTTAGAAACCTCTATTTAACTGATTTAAAAACAAACAAGTGCTCTATAAATTAAGTATACTCTCAGAAACAAAACTAACTCAAATGTTTTTAAAGTCCATTTGATGTATGATAATCTGTAGTAGATTAAAGCTAATTTAAGCCTGTTGGTTTAATTAAAACAGGCATGTCTTTAGAGCTATCATAATAAGATATAATATGGGCATATAGCTTTTATTCATCCTAGGTTTACTAAAAGTCAAATAAGCTCATGTTTTCTCTGTTACAGAATTTGTCAGCAAGAAAGATGAGATTATAGCTGTTTAATGTCTCACAATATTTTTGTAAGTAATCTAAACATAGTTAGGAACAGGTAAGTAGGTGTAAGATGTTAGATGTAAATATGTAAATAGATATTATTTCATAATGATCTGTGACCCTATTAATCAAATACTAAAATGTTTTGACATTTTCCAAAATCAGCATCTAAATAAAACTTTTTTGACCTGAAACAGTGTTTCAAAATCTCAAAGGATTTGCCTCCCACTTGGTAAGATGTTAAACTGTTTTATTTCATATGTTAAATTACTTGGGAAGCATTATCAATAAAAAGTAATGCTAAATCTTCTTAGGTTATATTTGTATGGATGCATTTTACTAATATAAGTGTTTTAGAAATTACACCAAAGTCCTAGAAATCTGATACTGTCCTAGTATAATGTTATCAGTCATAATTCATTTATCTTAGAATTTTGTGTATCACAAAAATAACCAAATTTCCTTGTTAATTCCCTTATAATGAACTCCCATAAGATCTGTAACCATCAGCATTTTAAGTTTTTCTTGGCATTTATGTAACATATAATTTTATTCTGATGCTTTTGTAAAAGTTAGATTCATAGAAGGGATTCTACCAGGTACTCTTGACTGACTGACACTACTGCTAAATTACAAAGTGTCAAACCTCAGGTGCATACTTCACAACTGATCAAGTCTCTGCTTGATGTCTGGTCCTGTGTAAAGATGAAGACTTCAAAATCAAATTGGCTATGAAGAGGAGTAGCCAATATACTGCTTTCTTGGAGAAGACTGACCAATAGTGTTTATTCCTGTCCTTCCCTCTCTGATCATCCTCTTCTTAATTTCTATACTATGAAGATCTTTAAGATTATTTTGTCTACCTTTTGCCTTGCTCTGTCCTGGAAAGATAATGCTATTGTTCACTTATTTCGGGTCATTACAAACGGGTAATCCAACCTCAAAACAACTGGTAGGTTTGCCACCATGCTGGTTATCTTATAATTCTACCTATCACAACCTTTTCCCTGATTTCTAATACTTCAGTTTCTCTGGAACTCAGTCCCCTCTCCTTTATGTCAGACTCCCTAACCCTGGGGGTCCATTTCTCTGTCCTTGGTTAACTTGACATCTAGGCTTTGTCCAAAGAAAGGGACACAAGGCAAGGGTAACCGGAATAAAACTGCCTGTGATCTATAGATCCTTAAATTGTACAGGCCTCCGTGGCTGTCACTTTTCCAGCCCTAAGCCACAGACACAAATGGGAAATATCAGGATGCATTCATAATTCAAAATTAGCTATTTTTGGCAAATCCCTACTTCTCTGCCCAGGAATAACTATCATTAAGGCTATGATGAGAAATCTCTCCCAAATTCCTGAAGATTTTGTAGAAATCTACAAAAAGATGCTAAAGCAACAGCTTCCCAACAACAACAAAATCCCTAGTCTGTCTGCCCAAAACTGTTCTGGATACTAATGTAGCCCCTGATTATTTTTTAGTTGAGTAAGGAGGTGTTTGTGCTCTGGCTAACACTACTTGCTGCACTTGGATTGACCTCTTAAAGAATGTGAACTAAACATCATAACCTGAGAATACCCACAAAGAGATTCAGCAAAAAACTGTAGGAACTTCACAGCAGTGCCTTACATTTTTATCTCATTCTGAGAGTCTGATCAAAAGTGTGGGGAAGGATTGTTAAAAACAAGACAACAGGGCCCAAATGGAGTCACTTATGGAAGCCCTATGTCATCATACAAAGACTTACAGTTTTGGCTCTCCAAAAAATGGAATCTTAATCAGGACCTGCCTGATCAGCAGGCAGTTAGGTAATCTGCCCAATAGATTCCAGCCATCCCCTAAAGGAAAGTAAACTTGCAATAACCAACTGGCTTTTTTTTCCCCTAGTGTAACTTTCTTGTTCCTGCTCCCATCTGCCTATAAAACTCATTTTGTACAGCTCCTCAGGGCTCCTTTCCATCTGCTAGATTGGATGTTGCTTGATTTGTGAATCACTGAATAAAGCCAGTAACGTTTTTAAAATTTACTAATAATCCATGATGGAAAAATACTGTTCATTGATAAGGGGTCATGTTAGGAATAAAGACACCTGATACTATAATGAAAATTTTATAATAAAATAACTAGAAAAAATAGGTACATGACTGTAAAAAGTAGTCTCCTATAACTCATTGTGATTTGGAGAAACATCACAATGATACTCCAAAAGTAGTGACTGTTCATTATGATGGGTTCAAGTAATAAAATTTGTTTGGATTCTCTACTTTCAAAAGTAAGAACATATATTTTTAAAGTTTCTATCAGATAGGTCCCTTTTTAAACTAGAGCTTAAAGGTAACTATTTTAAAGTTTATTTTCTAAGTATATTACACATTATATAAAAATATACACACTGGTATAATAAAGTATTTACCATTCTCAAAAATTTAAGGGTGTTAGGTGTATTACTTCCTTGGAGGTAGACTACTCAACTTCCATAAATAAAGACAACTCCAACTCTGAGGTCTGTGTATTATAGAAAAATTATATATCATTAAACAATTTTTCCAAAGAATTGACTACTGTTGTAATGGCCTTGTTTACTTAAACAATTAAATTAGCATTTAATGAGAAAGAAAAGTTGTAGCCAATTAAAGACCAAAGTAAAAGACACACTGCATTCATTTTTCAGCAATTAATTGATAACTTGCTTACCATGGGTTATCTAACAATTAACTAGGGAAATATTTCTAGGAAATAGAAAGCATTAATGCAAATGTGTTCTTGATTTATTCTTTTCAAATCCATTTACCACATTATCCAGTCTGGCATAAGCAGAAAACCTCTAGCAAAGATTAATATTCAAAAACACCTCTAAGCCTTCTGGTGTTGGAAGCCCTAATTGTTTCAGCAACATAAATTCGTAAAGGAATTTCTAAAGACACTTCTCAGCCATCACAAGCATCAGAGTTATAACAAGGAGAATAAAGAGTTTTCTAGATGTTGATCTATATGTTGTCGATTGGCAGCTTTCAGTACATTCTCAGCCTGTGTGACTGCTGATATACTAATGCTCGCACACCCATGACCATGACCCTGCATGGTTATAGGTATCATATCTAAACACCACCTACACCACCAAGAAAGCATATTGCAAGTGACTATGAGAGACATCATTAACCTTGACTTCTATTTCATACTTTAAAAGTCATTTATAAATTTTTAATTTGACCTTTTAATGTCATGACCCAAATTGGGTCACTTTACTATATCATTACACAGTGATTGAGAAATGCTAAAGTAGAACTTACCTTTGTAAGTCCTTTGAGGGTAATCCACAATGTCTAGCTCTTCAACTAAAATTTTAAGGCTCATCCAATTGTCCAGGTGTTTAATTAGTGTCATCAGTATGATATTTGACTATTGTTCTACCAATAGTGGGGGGCAGGAAACATTGGTTTGGCATAAATAAAATATCTATATCAGAGTTTTTCAACTTCATCATCATTGTTATTTGGGGCAGGGTAGTGACTTTCTTGTGCCATGCTCACTCATGCATTGTGGGTTATTTGGCAGCATGGTTTCTACCCACTATATATCAATAGCAGTCCTTGAGTATGACAACCAAAATGTCTTCAGACATTGCCAAACAGCCCCTACTTGAGAAGCACTGTCTAGATCATCAAACAAGTATTCATTGCTTAGATGCACTTTGTGTGGTTATATAGGCAAAGCCCTGGGAACCAGTTACTCACATTGACTTCCTCTTATTTAACAAATCATGTACTTACATAATCAATTCTGGCCCTACTCAAGTTTTTCTTTGAAAAGAAAGGGATTCTTCATACATGAAAAATCACCTGAAGGAGGCCTGTTTTTCTCTTTCTCAGGGATAGCCAAATCAGGTATTTGACAAAGAAATTTATAGGTTGCTAAAAATTTGTAGCTCATTTTTTTAGAGGCAAATTCAATCTATTTGTCCGAATGAGGTGGCATTAATCACTAAGAAAATGTTTTTACATACACAAGATATCCTTATTCTGGGTTTTGGAAATACAACAGTCAAGTGTTCTGCAGGAAAATGAGTCTGGTGTTGACTCATAGTTCATCTGTTTATGATACTGTCTTCATCTGGGCAGACAGTAGAGAGAAATTACATGAGTTCTATTAAGGCTTAAACACTACCCATCTATCCCAATAGAACAGTCACAAAAAAAAGATAATTTTTCTCAGTATCACCATTACCTCTAGTCTGTGTGAAATTATTAGCTCCATCTACAGAAAACCAATGGACCATTTTAACTATTTATTCCACTCAAGTTGTCAAACTAAAACAGAGTGAAAATGCCAATAATTTACCGCTAGGCCTTAACACGCTTCTAGCACATCACAGATGGAAACCTAAACACATACTAGACAGCTTTCCTCAATAAGAGAAAAATAGCTAGCCAGACTAGGGTAGACCAAAATCTATGTGGACAACTCCTCACCACAAGAAATTCACATTTAGGTTTTCATTAAATATATTTTTTCCATCACCTTTCATGCTGTTAAGACTTGACAATACTAATCTTTTATTTCTGCACCATGGAGAGTCTAGCACTGGGTCTGGCACTGAAAAAGTATAGGCAACACAATATTAATTGAAGAAATGGATCAATAATAGCTAATTATGGTTTCATCAGATAAGACTGTGACTTATTGCACAGCAATATGACTTGTATGTAGTGAGGTAAGGAAAAACAAAATATGTAATTTTTTTAGTCTCAAAATTCTAAATAGACATTTATCAAAATAAGCATGTGCTTTATAGAACTGCATAAAGTATAAAAATGTAAGCAGAAACACAGGTGAGACAAACTAGAGAATGATTCAAAATGGTTTAAAAACCTACCTTAAATATCTTTTAATAAAAACAATTTAAATGTAACAGGCTTGTATAACACTTGTAAAATACAAAATTAGGTGTTAAGGAATTCTACTCTTAATTCTCATAATTTCATTTCCCAGATATAATACAGTTTAATATATTAGCTTACTTTACATAGAAATTGTTGCAGTCAGATCACATAATCCAGTAAATATATCTTACTCTTTAAAAATATATTATGAACACGGCTAATGTCTTAAATGTTCACACACATTCTTTTTAAGGGTTGTTAAGATTTCACTGAAATGCTCATACTGAGAATGGCATAATTGTATCCCTAGTACTGGCTATTTGGGGTATTTCAGTATTTTATAGTTTATAAAATATAATTTATAACTATGACCTTATTCAGAAATTCTCCCTATGCAAAACTCCCTCTCCCTAGCCAGTCCAAATATACCTTGAACAACACTTAAAAGTTTTATCAAGACTTTTTACTGTCTTTCATTTCCTGGTCAGTGTATATCCATCTCTATTTCCTTCCAGCCCATAGTCTTTGTAGAGGGCATTTGTTTTTTAAACTTACTTTCCAGTGGTCTTGACAATTAATTATAACAATAGCTATTATTGGACAGTTTCTGTGTTCAGGTTTCTTGCCAAATTAAACTCTTTAATTATCTCCTTTATTGCCATGTTAATGGACTCATGGACATGAAGTAACATCTCTATCCTCCTTTTGTTTTGGTTTCTCATAGAGGTGGTGTCCTGTGCATTTTAGGCATCCATTATACGTTGACAATTTTGCTAACCTGGCATAAACCTTGAAAAATGATTGTGTCCCTATGCAGAGTTATAACTAACTGTTCCCTAACTACTATAGATTTCACAAAAGCAGGTAAGAATGGGCATTTGGATGGCATTTATTCCAGGAATTGCAGTTTTCTCTGAATTGAATTCAATTGGAATTTCTCTCAAATTTTCCCAGTATTTCAGTTCATTGAATAAATTCCCCCTGCCCTCTCCATGAGCTCTAAGCAGTCAAACCTAACTGTTCAGATGGTCAGAAAGCCAAATAGGATGCAAATAAAGGCAAGGATAATTACAGTGAAATCTGAGGGCAGAGGAAGAAGCAGCTGTTGAGGCTGAGGAGAGAGGCTGGTGTCCGCCAGGGTGGCAAGGAGTGGGGTGTGGGGAAGGTGGCTGGGTAGTGAGTACAGCAAATGGGGCTGGGTTGAGCAGACCAGGGCAAACCTGAGGGACAGGACTGACAGAGCAGGGTCTGGGAACAGGGGCAGGGGGAAGAGTTTGTGGCAAGGCAAGGTGGGCTGGTGTCAAAAGCAGAAAAGGAAGTTAATCAGGGGAGAACAGGCTGACAGCAGCCTTGGATTTTTGTCATTTAGGTTACAGCTGCTGGCTAATGCAGGGCTTGTCTGGGGGAGACAGCTGTCAAAGCCTGATGTTAGCAAACCTCCTGCATAAGCACTATGCACACACAACCAGAGTCGAGTCTGACAGGGAGAACAAAATTGGTTTTTTCTTTCTTTTCTGTTTTGCTCATAATAATCTATTTCTTAGTATCTTGGATTTTACGCTTTGAATTCTGTAAGGGACCACCTAAGAAATGTGTGCTGTCAGATTTATAGGGTGGGAAAGATGCAAAAGAACTCTTGTGTTTTAAATAGGGTGAAGTTCTGAAGAGGGTGCAAACAGGCATTTGTTAATTCATGCCAAGGTGTTCTCTGTCTAGATAGAGTGTCTGGCCTCCGTTCAGTTCATGCTTTTTAAGATTCTGCACCCAATTCTGATGCATGGGTTTATGCCCAAACCACCAATCAATTCTCAGACACTAGCTGGGTGTCCCACAATTCAACTCAAATGTGACACCATCTACCCAGAGATAGCATCAGATTCCACAGGTTAAAGGCTCAGTCCCATAAGACTGCCCCCACTTCAGAAGCCAGTCTCAAGTCCAGGTAGTCAAATATACTGCTGACCAACTAGCTGTAGATGAGAGATTCCCACAACTCCCTCCTCTGGTTTGGTTAATTTAGAATAGCTTACATAACTCAGGAAACTCATTTACTCACTAGATTACTAGTTTATGACAAAGGATATTAAAGGGTAAGAATCAACATCTAGACAAAGAGATATATAAGAAGTTTCCAATAAAGGAGCTTCTGTCCTTGTGAAGTTGGGGGCCCAGCACATTGAAATGTGGAAACATCTTGGTTCACCAACTTGGCCACTCTCCAAACCCCTTCCTTTTGGTTTTGTATGGAACCTTCATTACTTAGGCATAATTGACTGGATCACTGGCCATTGGTAACTGATTCAACATCTAGCTCCCTCCCCTCCCTGGAAATCAAGGGGTAGGACTAAAAGTTCCAACCTTTAATGGTGATTGGTTCCCCTGACAACCAGCACCCATCTTTAGTTGCTTTCCAAAATGTACCTCATTGACATAACAGACACATTTGTGGCTCTTTTTACTTAGGAAATTCTAAGGGTTTTGGTAGGGTTGTGCCACAAATGGGGATGAAGACCAAATATATATTTTTTAAATCTTTACTAGAGCAAGCAAGCCTCAGAGAGTGTGGGAGAGGAGCAGCAAGAGAGTGGGCTAGAATTTTAAGCAGGCTCCATCCAGGCCCAGTGGTGAGTCCAGCCCTGGGCTTGATCCCACAACCCTCCAATCATGATCTGAGCTGAAATCAAGAGTGGGATGCTTAACCAACTGAGCCACCCAGGTGCCCCTAAATATATATTTCTTAATATAAATTACAATTTCACATGGGGCTCCTGGGTGGCTCAGTTGGTTAAGCGTCTGACTTCAGCTCAGGTCATGATCTCACGGTCCGTGGGTTTGAGCCCTGCGTCGGGCTCTGTGCTGACAGCTTAGAGCCTGGAGCCTGCTTCAGATTCTGTGTCTCCCTCTCTGCCTCTCTCTCTCAAAATAAAATGAAGACATAAAAATAATATAAAGACAAATAATAAAAAAAATTACAATATCATATTCTTTCAGCCTAAAACGTTTAATGTTGCTTTCTGGTTTCACTTTTCCTGCTAGAAAAACTACTAATGTGTTTTTTCAAGAGTGATATGGATGTCTGATGCCTTCATAGAGACCTTGTCTGTCTACTGCAAAAGGCCTAGTGTCCTGTTATGTACAGTATAAAACGCCTTTTTTTTAAATGCATGAGGCTCAGTATTGGATTTGTTTAAACTGCAGCTGACAGCAGCAGCGATAATCCTGTGTGTATTTCTTCTAGGAGTGCATTAATTATCTTCAGAACTGTCTAGCAGTAAAAAATTATGCGCTTGCATTTCTCTAGTTTGAAGCTCACTCGTCTCGTATTCTGGCACTGCTGCCTATGTTTGCCCCTGCCACAATGCACTTCCCATTTCTTCTCCATTCACACTCAATCAAAAACCAAACATCTGCAAAATGTTAACCAAATTTATTTACCTAACAGATATTTATCTTGTATCCCTTTTCTTCTAAAAATTTTTTAATGTTTTTTTTTTAATTTTTTTTATGTTTTTTATTTATTTTTGAGAGACAGAGAGAGACAGCGCGAGCAGGGGAGGGTCAGAGAGAGAGGGAGACACAGAATCTGAAGACAGGCTCCAGGCTCTGAGCTGTCAGCACAGAGCCCGACGCGGGGCTAGAACCCGTGAGATCATGACCTGAGCCGAAGCCGGACGCTTAACCGACTGAGCCACTCAGGCGACCCTAATGTTTATTTTTGAGAGACAGACAGGGAGGGTCTTTTGAGGATCAGAGAGAGAGGGAGACACAGAATCCGAAGACAGGCTCCAGGCTCTGAGCTAGCTGTCAGCATAGAGCCTGAAGCGGGGCTCAAACCCACGAACCGTGAGATCATGACCTGAGCCAAAGTCAGATGCTTAACTGACTGAGTCACCCAGGTGCCCCTGCATCCCTTTCTTTCATTCAACAAGGATTTTCTGCTAACTTAGATATGTGGAAAAAATGTTATTACGAACAGCTGTTTCTGGCAGATCATGCACCTAATTTATTCTTTTAATCACAATGCACTGAATGCTCTTTTTTTGTATCAGGTGCTGTGCTAGATGTTAGTAATATGGAGGTGAACAAAAACACTTTGAATGGTACTTACTGGGATGGGACTATCACCTAGGGGTAACAGCTGTAGACTTGAGGGTCCCCTCAGTAGGATAGGGAAAATATAGGATAAAATAGGCAGAGAAGGGAAGTTTAGGACCTGAGGTCCTTGGGTAGGGAAAATCACTTACTTTGGAACAATACTGGGAGTGTCTGACCACAGCAAAGCCCTTGGGTTTAAGGTTCCTCTTAAGAATACAAAGCACCACCTACTCCCCCTCAGGTTCCCCTCAGGAATTTGACAAAAGGCCTAACTAAATAGGACCATAAAAGTATGACCCACAAGGAAGAGTATGGCCATAGACCGCCCCTCACACAATGAAAACAAGCTAATCAAAAAGGAATGACTAGGCATTTGGAATTACCTAGCCATTAAGTATAGAACCAGTGAGGAAACGAGAGAAGGATTGGGGCTGACCAAAACCCCATAAAACAGAATCCCTCGCTATAGTCCATGGGCATTCACTTCTGAAGGACCCCTCTCTGTCAAGAGAGCATTCATACTATTCCTACATTCTGATCTTATCTTACACTCTAATAAACTTTTGCCTGCTGCTCATTTTATGTCTACCTCTTCCTTTGTCAAAGCAGCGCGACAACAAACCCTGGGTATTGAGGTAAAAAAAAAATCCTGCAACACCAGGATTCCTGTCAGTTTAAACTACTGCATCATCTCCCCATGGCAGGACTTCCAAAGTCATTCAAGTTTATCAGCAAGTCTCTGGGGAGTTTTGTAATTGTCACTCAAAGTGCCACCACTGATATATCCAAAGTCTGGGGCTAGGTTTTCCCAGTCATTGTTGTATATTCAGTGCGATCTGCTGGCATCTTGTGTGCAATCAAATCCAGACCCACTGTATTTCCTAATTAATCAACTACAATCCTTTTCCTTAAAAATAGATATTTTTAGTGATTAAATTGAGAGAGCCTGTGCACACATGTGTGAGCATGGGAGGGTCAGAGAGAGGGAGACAAAGGATCTGAAGCGGGGTCCATACTGACAGCAGAGAGCCTGGCATAGGTGGGGCTCCAAATCATGACCTGAGCCAAAGTCCGAGGCTTAACCAATTGAGCCACCCAGGCACCCCTACACAATCCTTTTCCTATAAGACAAGGAATGTACTCATAAAGGCTTATTTTCCCAAAGAATTTGTATGGGATCAAGGTTGTATTTCAAAACTTATATTTTGGTTTAACACTTGATAATGCTGTGATCTTCGCAGGAAAGCTTGTATGGTCTTAATACCAGCAGGCATGACATTTGACTATAATGCTCTGTAATCTTAGATGAATTTACTGGGAAGCTGGGCTCATTTTACTGTTTAGTTCTATGTAGCTGGGAGGCTGGCTCTTCACCAGGGATTGATGGACTCCTCCTTCCTATCAATCCCATTGGGTGCCTCGTAGCCTGCCCTCCCTCTCACAGTGGCACAGTCCCTTCTGTGTGCAAGGCACTGGGGAGAGAAAACTGGGTAAGACACAGCTCTGTCTACTCTAATAGGAGGACCCAGAAGAATGCACCCCACTTTCACATAATATAAAAATTCAAAAAATTACAAATAATAGCAAAGCCCTGAATACTAAGATTTCAGGATGGGATGGGGCTTAGTGATAGGAACACAAAGGAGGGAGTGATCAGCTCCCACAAAGAGACTTCCCAGAGAGGAGATACTTGAGCTGAGTCTTGTGAGATTAGTTGTAGACAAAGGAGTAATTTTAAGCAAAAGGAACAGCATGGAAAGAGACCAAGAGAAAGCATTTAGGAATGAGGCAGTATGCTTACATAACTGCACATTGTTTATTGATATCGATGACAGATAGAGGGCAGGTTTTGGGAAAGATGATGGAGGCAGAACCAAGATCATGGAGTATTTTGTACATAAGATTGCACAAAGGAAACTGGTGTCAAACATACACAAATAACAGATCTTACTTTCCATCAAGACTTTACTAATAATTAAAAATATATAATAGTGGGGGAGATGGGGATTAAGGAGGGCACTTGTGATGAGCACTGGGTGTTGTAGGGAAGTGTTGAATTACTAAACTATATACCTGAAACTAATGTTATGGTGTATGTTAACTGGAGTTTAAATAAATACTAAAAATGAATCACGATGTACATGTAATAAAGAGAAGTATAAGATTGTTAACACAGCTTCTCAGACCTTTCTTGCTGAGTTAGGACGTACTCTGGTCCAGTGCAATATATGGGGCCATTAAGTAATGTATGTGGCTACATTATTTACATGAAAAGAAGCTGTTCTGCAGTCACAATTTCAATTTTATACTCACATAGTTACATAGTTTACATGATATTTTCTAGAAAGCCATGTTCTCTAAGTCCATAGTATTCTAGGTTTGTTTACCATAAGCATTCCTAAACAGATTGGGTACATCTTGCTAAAAGCATTCCACTAACTTCTTCCACTAGCAAATGACATTATTATACTTGCCATGGGGTCTATTATTATGTTTTCATAATATAATAATATATTATATTATATATATATTATAATATATATTATATATTATATTATTATATTATTATATATTATATATTATATAATTAATTATATAATTAATTAATATATTATTATATATTATATATATTATATATAATATATATAATAAGAAAGCTATCTTCTCTCCTTCCTGGGCAATTGCCTGCCCAACCTCCCCACCCAGGAAAGGGAGAGAGAATGTTTCTCAGTATGCATTTAGACTACCATAAAAGCTGGTGTTGTTTATAATGTAGTCCGGAGACCATGTGAATCAACTGGCTCACCATGTAAAATGTATATACCTAAGCACTGACCAGGACCTAAGGAATCAGATCTCTAAAGGTGGGGACCAGGATTTACATTTTAAAGATGCTCACAAAAGATTCAAGAGGGTAATATAGAAAGATCCTGAATTCAACTCTTCCCACAGTCATAGTGAATCTACAGCTACATATGGAACTACTTCCTCTGAAAAAAACAAACAACTAAAAACACCAGAAAACCAACACAAAAACAAAACACAACAAAAAAACCCCAAACACACACAGTCGAGTGGGTAGGAGATGGTAGGAGAGGCTGGGACACAGTCTCATCATAGATCACCCCCCAGCTGTATGACCCACAAGGGGGAGGGAACTCATAATCCAAAACTTCCTATCAAGTGAAGGTTTTCAACCCCACACTGGGCATCCCAACTTTTAAGACCTGCACCTGACTCACCCCAGGGACTCATTCACCCCAGGGACCACCACAAAGGCAGCCAATTGAGAGACACCCAGATTTTATGTGAAAGAGGCTTATTTGCATATGTTAAACTGTCAATCAAAGGGCTAGGCATCTAACTTAGCATCTATCTAGAGGCCTGTTGACATACTCTCTGGGGTTGGAGGTTGGTGGGTGCTATCTTTGCCTTCATATTTTTTTTTTCAAAACGTTAGATTTATTTTTTCTTTATACTCCTTCTGCTTCACTCTTTTTTTCCCCAAGGAACATTATCTTTACACTTCCTCTCTACCTTGCTCAAGCCAGCAGGCCTCCATCTGCAATGCACTCTCCCACAGCTGCAGTTCAGAACACCAGTATCTCTTGAAAGAAATTTTCATACATATTTACTTCCTGTTTTTATGATTGGTGCCCCATTTTTGTAGGTGCCATTCAAGGGATGAACCTTGATCACCTGGCCCCTGAGGCCAGAGTAGCTTTCATTCCTGGGGCCCATGGAACAAAACAGAGCTCTGGGCAGACTACCACCCCCAGGGCACTGCACAGACAATAGACTGAAACACACATTCAGTCTTTCAAAAGGCTTATTTGCTTGTCCAGGAGCAGTGGCCTGAGGGCAGGCTTCTGGTATGGCAAACATCCTAGGGGCCTACAGAGGGGCTCTCAGGGAATGGAGGATGATAGACAAAAATCTTTGTGCTTCCCCTCTGCCTCACCAGTATCTCCTAGAAAAAAGCTTACACCATTGCTTATCTGCAGGTCCAATTTTTGTAACTGCCATGACAGAATACCTCCAGATCACTTGACTATAGTAGCCAGTGGGAATTTTCCTTGCAGTTCTCATAGGACTATAACCAATACTTTCTTAGATAGCTACCACCCTCAGGACATAGTAAGATGCAACAGACCCAGAAGCTCAATTTTTCTGTAAAAGAAGCCAATAGTTTATCATCAAAGCTATTGCCTGAGGGGAAAGCTTCTAATTATACACATCTAAGGGCTGACTGTGATCCTTTCAAGTGACCTGAGAGGGTAAATGCTATCCTTGTGCTCTCCCTCTACAATGCTCCAGGACACCAGTATCTCTTGAAGGGAACTCTTACACTTATCTGGAGCCCCAATTTTACTGACAGCCATCCAGGAGATACCTCCAGATTGCCTGGCTCTGAGGGCCAGTGGAAATACACTTGTAGTCTCACAGGACTAGAGATATTTGTATACTTTAAAAATGCTGTCTGAGATCTGGCTTCTAATGAGTCTCAATCTAGGTGCTGACTGACATCCTCCCCTGTGGGACATGGACAGGTTTCAGCATACCCTCAACTATTGGGAGCCACTAAAAATAAAACAGTTTGCTTAGAAAATCACAAGGGTGAGAGACTACCAAGAGCTAGGTCAGGGCTGAATGACAAGGTTCAACTTCTACCAAAGCCCACTCCTTCAAGACTGGGAGAGTTGGCTGCATCATCTAGCATAAAAACTGACATAGAGAGCAAACAAAATGAAGAAATAGAGGAATATATTCTAACTGAAATTACAAGATAAAACATGGGGGTAGGGGGAGGAAAACTAATGAAACAGAGGAGTGATTTAACTAATAAAGAGTTCAAAGTAATACTCAAATAGATAATCATCAAAATTGGGAAAAGACTTTATGAAAGTTGTGAGAACTTCAGCAAAGAGAAAATATAAGCGACTACCACATATAGGTCACAGACCTGAATAATACAGTAACTAACTAAAAAATAAGCTAGATGGATTCTATAGTAGACTAAATAAAGCAGAAGAAAGGAGCAGTGAATCCATAGGTAGGGCAGTGGAACTCACCCAATCAGACCAACAAAAAGAAAAAATAATGAAAAGTGAAGATAGTATTAGAGACTTATGGAACAACATGAAACAGAGTACTATTTACATTATAGGGGCCCCATGAGAAGAGAAAGAAATAGAGGCAGAAAAGGTATTCAAACAAATAAGACCTGAAAACCTCCCTAACCTGGATGACAAAATAGGCATCTAGATCCAGGAAGCACAGAGATTTACAAATAGAAAGGGACCAAAAGAAACCCACACCAAGACAAATTATAGTTAAAAATTTAAAAAGTTAAAGACAATCTTAAAGCACCAAATGAAAAAAAAATGTTACACATAGGGAAATTCCTATAAGACTATCACCATCTTCTTTCCTTCCTTCCTCCCTCCCTCCCTTCCTTCATTCCTTCCAGCAGAAATGTTGCAAACCAGAAGAGAGTAGTGGCACAATATATTCAAAGTGATGAAAGAAAAATAATAAAATTCTCAAAGAAGAATACTCTATCTGGCAGTTATAATTCACAATTGAAGGAAACATAAAAAGTTTTCGAGACCAAAAAAAAAAAACTAAAGTAGTTTATCACAAGCAGACTTACAGATACTATTAAAAAGAGTTTTTTTTTTTTTTAAGATTTAAAGGTGTTAATTAGTAGAAAGAAAACATGTGAAACTATAAACTTCACATAGGTAGTTGATTAATCATGTAAAAGCTAGTACAGGTTAAAAGACAGAAATAGTAAAATTAACTGTCACTACAATAATTACTTAATGGATATACAAGCTAAAAAGACATAAGTTGTGACATCAAAAATATCAACTTAAAATAGACTGTATAAAATATACCTTGTTATATGTAATACTCATGGTAACCTTAAAGAAAAAACCTATAGTAGATATAAAAAAAGATAACAAAGAAAGGCATTTGAGTTTGCCAATAAATAAAACCACAGAGGATGAGAGTAAGAGAAGTAGATAGGTACATAGAAGAACTACAAAACAGAAAACAAGTAACAAATTGGCATTAAGTATATAGCTATCAATAATTATTTTAAATGTAAATGGATTAAATTCTCTCATCAAAAGACACAGAGTAGCTGAATGGATTTTTAGAAAAAGACTCATCCATATGCTGCCTACAAGAGTCACTTCAGTTTTAAAAACACACAAAGACTGAAAATAAACTGATAGTAGATGATCTTCCATGCAAATGGAAGCTAAAAGAAAGTGAGGGTATAGTTATACTGGACAAAATAGACTTTATTATTTTTAAGTTTATTTATTTTGAGAGAAAGAGAAACAGAGCACACAAGTAGGGGGGGAGGAGAGAGAGAGAGAGAGAGTGAGAGAGAGAGAGAGAGAGAGAATGAATGAATGAATGAATGAATCCCAAACAGGCATAGAGCCTGATGTGGGGCTTGAACTCATTAACTGTCAGATCATGACCTGAGCCAAAGTCAAGAGCCGGACACTTAACTGACTGAGCCACCCAGATGCCCATGGAACAAAAAGACTCAAAACAAAGGCTGCAATAATGGGCAAAGATGTCATAACATGATATAGGGGTCAATCCAACAAGAGGATATATGTTTTAAAATATACATGCACCCAACTTAAGAACACCATAATATATAAAGCAATTATTAACAGACCTAAAGGGAGGACTAGACAACAATCCAATAATATTAAGGGACTCTAATACCTCATTTCCATCAATGGATATTATCCATACAGAAATCGATAAGGAACATCAACCTTAAACAATACATTAGACCCAATAGACTTAACAATATATACGTAACATTGCTCTAAAGGCAATAGAATACATGTCCCTCTCAAATGTACCTAGACTATTCTCCAGGGTAGATAATATGTTAGGCCACAATACAAGCCTCAACAAATTAAAAGACTGAAATCATACTAAGCATCATTTCCTACTACAATGGTATAAAATTAGAAATTAATTCCAAGAAAACTGGAAAATTCACAAATGTGTGAAGATTAAACAACACACTATATAAAAAATGGGTCAAAAAGAAATAATAAGAGGAAAAAAAATACCCCAAGACAAATGAAAATATAAATACAACGTACCAAAACTTACAGGATGTGGCAAAAGCAGTTTTAAGAGGAAAGTTCAAGAACTACAGAGACAATAGAAAAGATCAATGAAACTAGGAAATGGTTCTTGGAAAAGAAACAAAATTAAAAGGGAGGACTCATATATATATAAATTTAGAAATGAAACAATAGTCATTACAACTGACAGTACAGAAATACAAAGGACCATGAGAGACTACTGTGAACAACTATACACCAAGTAGACTACTTACAAAACACGAATGAATTCCTAAAAATGTACAACCTACCAAGAATGAATCATTTAAAAAAATAGAAAATCTGAACAGATCAATTACTACTAGTAAAGATGTTGCATCAATAATCAAAAACATACCAACAAACAAAAGTCTGGGACTATAAAGCTTCACTGGTCAATTCTATTAAACAGTCAAAGGATTCATAATAATCCTTCTCTAACTTACCCTCCCCTCCAAAAAAAGATGAGGAAACATTTCCAAACTCATTTTATGAGGTCAGAATTACCCTGACACCAAAAACATACAAGGATGAAATAGGCAAAGAAAACTACAGGGCAGTATCTCTGATGAACATAGATGCCAAAATCTTCAACAAAATATTAGCACACCAAATTCAACAACACATTCAAAGACTCATACACCATCTCAAGTAGGATTTATTTCTGGGATATAATAATGGTTCAACATATGCAAATCAATAAATATGATACACCACATTCACAAAACGAAAGATAAAAATCATATCTCAGTAGATGCAGGAAAAGCTTCTGACAAAATTCAACATCTGTTCATGATAAAGACTCTCCACAAAGACAGTAGAGAGGGAATATATCTTAAGTAACAAAGGCCAGGGGCACCTGGGTTGCTCAGTTAAGTGTCTGACTTACACTCAGGTCATGATCTCATGGTTTGTGAGTTCGAGCCCTGCACTGGGCTCTGTGCTGACAACTCAGAGCCTGGAGCCTGCTTCAGATTCTCTGTCCCCCCCCCCCCCCCGCTGTTCCTCCCCTACTTGCACTCTGCACCTCTCTCTCTCTCTCTCTCTCTCTCAAAAATAAACAAACATTTAAAAAATTTTAAAAAACAAAGGCCATAAACTTACATCATACTCAATGATAAAAAGCTGAAAGCTTTTCCTTTAAGATAAGGAACAAAATAAGAATGTCCACTTTCATCAGTTTTACTAAACATACTATTGGAAGTCCTAGCCAGAATAATTAGTCAAGAAAAAGAAGTAAAAGGTATCCAAATTGGAAAGGAAGCAGTAAAATTTTCACAGGTCATAAATGACATATACTATATTTACAAAACCCTAGAGACTCCACTAAAAATATTTTAACAAATTCAGTAAAATTTCAGACTATAAAATCAACATAAAAAAATCTGCTGCATTTCTATACACTAATAATAAACTATCAAAAAGAGAAATTATAAAATAATTCCATTTACAATGCATCAAAAAGAATAAGATACCTAGCAACAGATTTTTTTCCATTTTAGGGCTAAACTTTAACATAATGTCAAAGTTTGAACTCTTACACTTGAAAGAAACAAACTTAAAAATTACTGATTGATGTATTGATGTAAAACCATAAAATGGTTTTATGGAACTTAGGAATATGTTTATCTAGAGGTGAAACACCTATACACTGAAAACTGTAATGACGATCAAAGAAATCAAACAAGACACAAATAAATAGAAAGATATTTCATACTCATGGATTGGAATAATTAGCATTGTTAAAAAGTCCATACTACTCAAAGTAATCAAAGATTTAGTACAATCCCTATTAATTTTCCAATGTCATATTTTACTGAAGTAGAACAAACAACCTTAAAATTCATATGAAACTACAAAAGACCCCAAATACCCAAATCAATCCAGAGAAAGAACAATGGATGTAGGCATCATGGTCCTTGATCTCAAACTATAATACAAATCGATAGTTATCAAAACAGTATGGTATTGGCATAAAAACAGGCACACAGAGATCAATGGAACTGAATAGAGTACCCAGAAATTAACACATAATAAACATAAAGTATATGGCCAATTAATTTATGACAAAGGAGGCAAGAATATACAATAAGAAAAGGATAGTGTCTTCTACAAATGATGTTGTGAAAATTGGACAGCCACATTTAGAAAAGTGAAAATGGATCACTACCTTAGACCACATACAAAGATGAACTCAAAATGGATTAAAATTTTGATTTTAAGACCTGAAACCATAAAACTCCTAGAAGAAAACATAGGTGGTAAACAACTTGGCAATGGCCTTTGCAATGGTATTTTGGATCTGACACCAAAAGCAAATGCAACAGAGGTGCCTGGGTGTCTCAGTCAGTTGTACCCAACTCTTGATTTCAGCTCAGGTCATGTTCTTGCATTTCATAAGATCAAGCCCCGTGTTGGGCTCTGTGCTGACAATGTGGAGCCTGCTTGGGATTCTCTCTCTCCTCTCTCTCTGCCCCTCCCAGCTCACATTTGCACTTGTGCTCTCTCTCTCTCTCAAAATAAATAAATAAACATTAAAAAAAGTAAAGGCAACAAAAGCAAAAATAAACAAGTGAGACCACCCCAAATTAAAAAGCTTTTTTCACAGCAATGAAATATGAAACCAACAAAAATGAAAGTGCAATGTGCTAAATGGGAGACGATATTTGCAAATTATATCTAATAAGGGGTCAATGTCCAAAATAAAGAACTCATACAACTCATACAATAGCAAAAAAAAAAAAAAAAATCCAATTTAAAAATGGGCAAGGATCTGAGTAGACATTTTCTCAAAGATGATATATAGATTGTCAATAGGTACAGGAAAAATTGCTCAACATAGTAATTATCTGGTAAATGCAAATCAAAACAGTGAGATACTAACTCACACCTGTTGAAATGACTAAGACAAAAAGACAAGAAATAACAAGTATTTACAAGTATGTGGATAAAAGGGAACACTTGAGACTGTTAGTGACAATGTAAATTGGTGAAGCCAGTACAGAAAAGAGTATGAAAGCATCTCAAAAAAAAAAAAAAAAAAAAAACAACTGTAACAGAAATAACATATGTATGTTTGTTTTCCAGTTCTTGATATTTACCTCAGGAAAACAAAAACTCTAACTCAAAAAGATATCTGTATCCTCATATTTGCAGCATTATTTATAATAGCCAAGTTATGGAAACAGCCTAAGTGTTCATCAATGGATGAATAAAGAAAATGTGGTATATATATATATATATGTATGTATATACACACATATACACAATGGGGTTTTATTCAGCCATAAAGAAGAATGATATCATGCCATTTGTAACAACATGAATGAACCTTATGGACACTGTGCTAAGTAAAATAAGTCATACAGAAAAATAAACTGTATGAATCCACTTGTGTGTAGAATTTAAACACACACACACACACACACACACACACATATATATTCTCATAGATACAGAGAAAAGATTGGTGATTGCCAGGGCAGTGAGGTAGGGTGTGGGTAAAATGGTTAAAGGTGGTCAAATGGCAGAAAATTGTTGTTATAAGATAAATAAGTCATGGGAAAGTATTATATAGCATGATGATAATAGTTACTAATACTCTATTTCATATATGAAAGTTGCTAAGAGAATAGATCTTAGAAGTTCTCATCATAAGGAAAAAATGTAACTATGCTGATGGATGGTAAACTAGAATTACTGTGGTGGACATTTTGCAATATATACAAAATAGAATCATTATGTTATACACCTGAAACTAACATAATGTTACATGACAATTATAACTCAATAAAAAATAAGCTCACAAGATGATTCTTATGCAAGCTAACCATTTGATATTTCAGTAATACAAGTTGGAGACATTTTAAGTGAGTTTCAACGTTTGAACTGGGGGAAATTTTGAGATTTCCAGTTGCTTAAACTAAACAAAACTAGTATTAAAAATTGAGGAAACAATCTTGGTGATAAGAAATAAAATGTCTAGGTAATGGTGTCTGCCTATGACTACTGGAGTGAAAAATATTTTCTTATTCTAGTCAGAGCTCTGAAAATTCCATTGGCTTTGAAGAAATTAACTTTTCAGGAATACCCATTCATTACTAGGATTCTGTGGTTATTCTTCATGACTTATTGAAATGTATTATGATTGAAACTCTATCCTTTTATCCTACTAAAACAATTGAAATATGCTTAACATATTGCTTTAAAGCTAAGATTCAAATATTTTAGAGTGGATATTTAAAAAATACCCTTGTTGAATTATCTCTAGAAATAAACCCATTTTTCTTGGGTAAGTGAGTATAGAAGTGTTGCTTAAGTGAAAGAGGCATTAAGCACTAATATTTAGTCCATTGTTTGTTTTAGTCTGGTAGCAATGACAGAAATTAAAACTGAAGTAATGCTAAAAATAATTGTTATCTACAATATATTCTGACAGCCAAATTCATGAGCTTTATAGCTAGCCAGCCACAAATCAAATTCCAGAGCTACCACATTCTCATTGGATGACATTAGACAATTTAACCTTTCTGTAACCATCAGTTTCTACCTTTGAAAACTGGAATTAGTAATAAAACTTACCTTTAAGTGTTGAGAAATTAAAATGAGAATATCCATGCAATGCAGGGAAACCAAAGAAGTGTTGAGCATGTAGTAAGCGTTCAACAAGTGGTAATTACTGTTATTAGAGTCATTGCATATGTATGTGTAAGACATGTGATTTCAACCTACACACATTATTTCTTCTCTTCTGTAGTAGACAACATGTTTCTTTTCTTAACCCCTTGCCCCTTTCCCTATTCCATGTTTTCTTGGTAGAGCTGTGAATCAAGTTACCTCTTCTTTAAGAACTGTGCACATGACCCATACAAATTCACTCATGACCTCCCTTAAGTTGAACCTTAAGAAGAGAAAATATTTGGGGGCGCCTGGGTGGCTTGTTCCGTTGAGCATATAACTCTTATTTGGGCTCAGGTCATGATCCCAGGGTCATGGGATCGAGTACTGTGGCAGGCTCCACAGTTGACGTGGAGCCTGCTTAGGAGTCTTTCTCTCTCTCTGCTCCTCTCCCCCATTCACACTGTCCCTCTAAAATAAAATAAAAAATAAAGTAAAATAAAATAGAATACAAAGAAAAAATGTTTGGAAAATAAACATTTAGTATAATCCATAAAAAATTTTTCCACAATTTCTCCAACCTGGTTTCTTGATACTGAGTACATTTCTATCCTTTCTCAGATTTTATGGGGTACCCAGTTTACTTTAACACACTCATCTTCATTTTAAGTAGAACTTCTTTCTGATACTTATAACCAAAAATCCTCAATAATTATCAATATTCATGTTTCAGATGTGTATCAATTGACTCTATACTCTATAGAAATTTTTTATTTTCATTTGTGTACTTTTTTCCTACTCTTTCATTTACTGTTATTATGTAAATTTATTATAATATTAAATTATTTGATAAGCATCATTTTTATTTGGCAACTGCTCTTCTGCCATACAGTTCTACTGCACTTTACTTTTTTCCCTCTTTTGACATTTCAGCTATTACCAGTTTTTGCTTTTATGAATAAAGCAAAGGGATGTTGGATGACTAATTTCAGTGCTACATCAACCTCACCAACTTTGAATCTTCTGGTTTTTTAAAAAAAATTTTTTTATGTTTATTTATTTTTGAGAGAGAGACAGAGTGTGAGCAGAGGAGGGGTAGAGAGT
Organism: Cryptoprocta ferox; assembly: GCA_028646485.1. Lineage (NCBI taxonomy): Eukaryota > Metazoa > Chordata > Mammalia > Carnivora > Eupleridae > Cryptoprocta > Cryptoprocta ferox. The sequence continues at coordinate 36,984,473 of CM053574.1, read as the reverse complement.
GAGGGGACACAGAATCTGAAGCAGGCTCCAGGCTCTGAGCTGGCAGCACAGAGCCCGACATGGGGCCCAAACCCACAGACCATGAGATCATGACCTGAGCCGAAGTCAGACGCTTAACTGACTGAGCCACCCAGGTGCCCCTGAATCTTCTGTTTTAAACACAGATCAAATCAGGCCAAAGTGAGTAAAACTAGAAGTCCCTCAACCTCACACTAGACAGTGCCATATGACCTGAATATCAGACTTTCTCATATCCCCTTCAGGTTGCCCCACCAATGACATGTTCCATTTGTTTGGGGGCCTATCTCAAAAATATAGACAGATTTTTTTTAAAAATTAACATTTATTTATTTTTTAGAGACAGAGAGAGAGAGAGAGAGAGCAAGCAAGCATAAGCAGGAGAGGGGCAGAAAGAGGGAGACACAGAATCTGAAATAGGTTCCAGGCTCTGAGCTGTCAGCACAGAGCCCGATGTGGAGCTGAAACTCACGAAGTGTAAGATCATGACTTGAGATGAAGTCTGATGCCTAACTGACTGAGCCACCCAGGCACCCCAAGAATACATACAGATTTTTGAAAATGTTTTTATAATTTGCAATTATATATACATTTCAATAGACAAGTGTTGAATGTTTAAATGTCCTACCCCTATTGGAAATAATCTGTACAATTTTGAAAAAAATTTATACTATGACCACCACAGAAAATATTTCAGTGGTACTCTTTAGTTGCACCAACTCTGCCTATATTCTTAAAGCTGGCTTTGTACCATAGAACCCAAATACAGAACTAAAGAAGTTGAGAGAATCAGTCTTGTGAAAAGGTTGCACTAAAATATATTTCAGTAAACAATGATGACCAACAAAAGTTATCTTGTAATTATCCAAAATAGATCTATGACTTTGTCTTCCTTATACTTCAGAATTATCATATTTTTTATGCTTTGGAATCTCCAGTCTTTCTGAAACCTGAACCCAGAGATTATTACTTTTTCTTTATAAATATAGATATTCAGTGTTCTAGGTGGCTTACTATGCACATAAAATTACAGAAATCTATAAAAGTTCTTGTGGTATCCCATTTTTGGAAAAGGCACAGTGTAAGTTTTTATGTGAAGAGAGAGAACATGATTTGACTTTGCTATTATTTGAAGTTTCTTAAAAAGTTCTAGAAATGTTAATAGTACATTTTGTTAACCCAATTAAAGCAGCCTCTTGGAACATAATTCTGATGATTAGTATATTTACTGGGCATCATAAATTCATTTCAGTATTAAGTGAAATTCAAATTAACTTCATTATTTTCCCTTTGAAAAAATAGTAATACTTTTTATCTTTTGGGATAGTATAGCAAGACCAAGTGAATCCAATTTGATTTTGTGATTAAATTACTTTTCTTGGCATGTGTTAGCCCCCTGCCTTTTCCTTTTGATAGACTGATATTTTTCATTATTTTTAAGAATGTCATGCCCATGAACATGTCCCCAATTTCAACATAACATCAATGACCTGATTTTTTAGTTTATATTTTCACATATCTCTTCAATCACTATTACAGAGTATCGAATCCCTCGTACATTTAAAAAAGGTGTTTCTAAATGTTTGTTCACAAAACCCCTTTAGACTCCTAAAAATTGAGGACCCTAAAAAGATTTTGTTCATGTGAGTTACGGCTACTGATAGTTACCAATTTAGAAATTAAACCTGAAAAGAAATTGATTTATTCCTTAATTCATGTAAAACAGTTACATCTTAACATTAATAACATATGAAAACTATATTCTAAAGCAAACAAGTAGTGGAAAGAGTAGCATTGTTTTATATCTTTTTAACCTCAGCTGGACACATATCTATTTCTGACTTCAGTTTGTTTCAATATGTGGTTTTGGTTGAAGTAAATGAAGAAAATCTAACTACATGGGTAGTAAGACAAGGGAAAAGGATATGCCATTCAGAGGTACTTGCATGACCCTACTTGCATAAACATAGTTCCATAGAATTACCTATTAGGATCACTATTAGGATCACCTGATGAGGCCTCTATCCCCATACATTTGGCACAGCTGTCAGAACAAGGGAGGTGAAGTAGAACCTTGGGAAATAATTTATGTGAACTACTTGGCACAGAGTAGGCAGTCAGTCAATGTAAGTCATGTGGGAAGTTGCATATGCCTGCCATTAGAGATACCTGAACATACAGACCAAACCACTCTGACATAAGTATTATAAACTTGAAGGAGGTTTAAATTTGTTTGGCTATGTGTGATATTGTGATTTATACTAAGAAATATGTATTTGATCTTCTGTCTGTTCCTGGCACAGAGCTCCTGGAACCCTTGAAATTTCCTGTGATGAACAACATAAAAAGATCTTGTGTTATGCTAATAAAGTGACTTTTGGAAGGCATTTATGTGGGACCAATAATGTAATTATAGGGTTGGAACTTTCAGTCCCAACACCCCATCTTGGGAGAGGAAACGGACTAGAGATTGAGGCCAACTGTCAATGGCCAGTGATTTAACTCATCATGTCTATGTAATGAAGCCTTCATAAAACCCACAAGGATGGTGTTCAGAGATTTTCCAGGTTGGTGAGATTCAGGGATAATGGCACAGTTGGAGAGAGCATGAAGTGCCAAACCTCTTTCCCCATACCTTGCCCTATACATCTCTTCCAACTGATTGTTCCTGGTTATATCCTTTTATGAGAAACTGGTAACATAATGAGTAAAATGCTTGAATTCTGTGAGCCCTTCTAGCAAATTATTCAAATCAATGGGAACCCCTGATTTACAGCCAGTTGGTCAGAAGTCCAGGTGACAACCTAGATTTATGATGTGTCTGAAGTGGGGATGCGGCAGTCTTATAGGTACTAACCTCTTAATCTGTGAGATATGGCACTATCTCCAAGTAGTTAGGATCAGAACTGAGTTAAATTGGAGAACTGCTTGGTATGGGTAAAAACAAATAAACAAAAAAACCCACCAGAAACACTGGAATTGGTATGTGAATCACACTATACAAAAGTAGAACTACCAAAGCAATATGCAGAAATTGTCATACTTTCTATCATTTGGATGGATTCATAAAGCTCTTATTTTCTAAACACAAATAGACATAGCAGGTAACCCTTATGATACTTTGAGCCTGGTGTATCCACCACTGATAACTGTATGTTGCTGAATTGTCTCCAATTTACACAGATGTCACTCTTTGGCTTTAATAGCCCAACTTCCTAATTTAAGATACTTAAAAATGACCATGCTTTTTGAAAGAGTCCTGGTTTAGGAGTTTAAGAAATAATTCAGAGATGAGTTTATATATTTATTGATGAAGAATTATTTTTATGTAGCTCATAATCACAACAATTTGGAAACAACCCTAAATGTTCTAAAATATAGGAAATGTTTTTTTAGATATTTTATGGTAAATGGTATAATGAGATATTTTGCAGACATTAAAATGTTGTTTTGAAAGATAAGGAAATTCTCATAATCTAAGTACCTTATAAAAATGAAAGATATAAGCTTTCATATTCAAGACAACAGTTGTGTTGCTTACCTCAAACAGATAGGTTTATGGATATTTTGCTTTTAAATTATTTTTGCCAGTATTTTCCCTTTTTATTGTGAGTACATGATACATTATCAGAAAAAAAGAAGTTAACAAAATATTGGAAGAAAAAGCTAAAAAGAGCAAACAGTTGACTAGCCAGTGCAATTGAGAGATCAAAAACAATTCAAGAGGTATTAAATATTTAGCATATCAGCCTACTTTTCATTGACTTCTGTCACCCATGTCAAGCTTAGACTTTGTTAGTAATTTTTCTTCCACCAGAGTGCATTGTAATGGAGCCAATCAAAGCATATGTGCCCTGAATTTCTTCGAAGGCTGCCTGTCTCGGTTTCTGCCAGTTAGGTCAGGCTACATCATCATTTCTACACTTTGAGATTCCAGTAGCTTATTTCCACCCACGTAATAGTCAAGAAAAAATTCTGGAAGAATTTCTAGACTTTATGGAAAAATATTTCCTTGGACCCATCTGCTGTTGCTGCTGCAGCCCAAGGTCCCAATGGGATACAGGATATATTACATAAGGCTAGAACAAAGCATGTAGGGGTAGCCATCAATGCCCAATAAATTTGGTCTAATTTTTTCCCCTATATTCATACTCTGCTCTGTGAAGTGATACTCTGCCATCATGCTCCTGTAATAGCTACAAGGATATATGGCTCAATTCACTGTTGAAAAGAACTCTTTCCAGTTATTTGGATACTCAAAATACAGAATATAGCTTAAACATTTATTTACTCTTTAAGTCTGGATTCTATCCATCATCTGACTGCCTCTGTAGGAACACCCATATATCCTTCTTGCTCAACCCCCTTTCCTCTTTCTTTTATTATCCTTTTTCCTTTAGGTCTGGCTTCTTAATTCTACTCCCATCTCTTATAAATAAGCAAGAAAGCTCTATACTTGCAGTTGCCCCAACAAAATCAATTTTCTGTAGACCTACACATTATCTGGAGTGGACCTATAACATAAATTTTTCTCCTGCTAAAATTATTCACTTCCAGAATATATTTTGGAGTATAGTGAGAAAAATTTGGTCCAATGGTATACAGCACAGTTGTTTTTGAGACTCAAAAACAGCATTCCAATCAACAATCCAAAAATTTGTATGGAATGATAAAAAGACCCCGAATAGCTAAAGCAATCTTGAAAAAGCAGAACAAAGCTAGGGCATTACACTCTCTGATTTTAAACTATAGTACAAAGATCTAGTAATCAAAACAGTAGAGTACTGGAATAAAAACAGATACATAGATCAATGGAACAGAATAGATCTCAGAAATAGACCCATGCATATATGGCCAATTAATTTATAACAAAGAAGCCAAGAATACACAATGGGGAAAGGACAGTCTCCTCAATAAATTGTGTTGGGAAAACTGGACCACCGTATGCAAAAGAATAAACCTGAATCAGTGTCTTACACCATACAGAAAAATTAACTCAAAATGTTCAAGACTTGAACCTGAGAGCTGAAATTATAAAAGTCCCCCCCCCCCAAAAAAGGAAAAAAAAGGCAGCAAGTCCCTTCACATCAGTCTTGGCCATGATTTTTTTTTTGGGGGGGGGATCTGACGCCCCAAACAAAAATAACTAAGTGGGATTACATCAACTAAAATTTTTCTGCAAAACCAGGAAACCATCAACAAAACAGAAAGGCAAATTAATGAATGGGGGAAAGTATTTACAAATGATATATTTGATGAGGGATTAATATAGAAGTACATAAAGAGCTCATACAACTCAGTAGTCAAACAAACAAACCCAAAACAATCTGATTTTAAAACAGCCAAATATATGATTAAGACATTTTCCCAAAAAAAGACACACAGGTACATGAAAGGATACTCAATATCACTAGTCAGCAGGGAAAAATAAGTCAAAACACTGGTGAGCTATCACCTCATACCTGTTAGAACAGCTATTATCAAAAAATCCAAGAAATATGCGTTGGCAAGGATGTGGAGCAAAGGGAACCCTTGTGCACTGTTGTTGAGGACATAAATTAGCACAGCCTCTGTGGAAAACTGTATGGAGTTTCCTCAAAAAACTAAAAATAGAACTACCATATAATCTGGCCATTCCATTTCTGGGTATTTATATAAAGAAAGTGAAAACTCCAACTTGAAAAGATATACATACTTCCATATTCATTGCAGCATTATTTATAATAGCTAAGATACAGAAACAAGAAAGTGTCCATCAGTGGATACAGAAACAAGAAAGTGTCCATCAGTGGATGAATAAAGAAGATATGGTACACATATACAATGGGATATTATTCAACCACAAAAAAGAATGAAATCCTGGGGCACCTGGATGGCTCAGTAGGTTAAGCATCTGACTTTTGATTTTGGCTCAGGTTATGATCTCATGGTTCATGAATTCGAGACCCATGTGGGGGTCAGTGCTTACAGCGGGGAGCCTGCTTGGGTTTCTCTCTCTCCCTCTCTCTCTGTCCCTCCCCTGCTCACTCACACACACACACACTCTCTCTCTCTCTCTCTCAAAATAAATAAAGATAAATAAAGAAGAAACAATGAAATCTTGCCATCTGTAATGACATGCCTGGACCTTTAGGGCACTATACTAAGTAAAATAACTCAGATAGAGAGAGACAAACATCACATGATCTCCATTATGTGTGGAATCTAAAAATAAATAAATAAACGAGCAAAAAGCCAAGATCATGATATAGAGAACAGATTGGTGGTTGCCAAGGGTAGGGGTTGGATGAAATGGTGAAGTGGGTCACAATTTACAAACCTCTAGTTATAAAATAAACAAATCAGGGGGATATAATATACAGCATGGTAACAATCATTAATAATATTGTATTTCATATTCAAAAATTGCCAAGACAGTAGATGTTAAAGTTCCTCAAACAAAAAAATAATTTCACTTAATATGGCATCTTGGCTTCTAAAATCCCTCACTACTTGATTAAACCATGATTAATGTTGCTTAAAGAAGCATAAGCAGAATTTATTATTAATTTGCAATGATGGACATTTCTCCACAAATGCTGTGGACTGGTTTTCAAAAGACAATCTTTGTATTAAAATTTGGTGTTGAAGAACATATAGGCTTTTATGTTTGAGTTGAGGAGCCATATTTGAAACCAAACTTATGATGGAGATCTTATGTATATATACATTATTTTACATTCTCCAAATAATAAAGATACAATATAAATAATGAGAAAGCAGTATCATCTAAAATTAGCAATAATGGTGATGATTTTCTGTTAAAACCTTTGAAGATTTTCCTCCTGTGAAGGTTCAGGGCATTTGGTAACACATTTAAGAAGGAGGCTCCTCTTACCAAGAGACATGAACCAAAAATTATTTTGTATTATCCAACTGTCTCCTAATTGTGCTGTGCTACACATGTGTAACATGAAGACCAGCATCAACAGCATGGGCTAGCTAATGGAGACTGAAGTGAAAAGACATGGGGGTTCCTTGTAATACTGATCCACAATTAAGTCATTTTATTTGAGATTTGCCATTTGCACACAATACATAGAAGACCTTCTCAGAATGCTCAGTAGAATTTATCGGTACCCCTTTTATGATGTTAGCCATGTTCTCCTTTATAGCATAGCCATTGGTCTACTCAGTAGGAATAGAACTATGACTGAGCTATTGTGCTTTCCTCAGGACTGGACCTTTTGTACCCTGGGTGTTGATAAGCAGTGCTTCAAAGAAGGAGCATATTTGTTCATCGTGTGGAAAGCTCTCTGCATGCGAGTATGCTTTTATCCTCAAGAATCTTATAATTTAATGGGTATAACCTACTCTAAGCCTCAGTATCTCTCAAAATACAGAGATGTCAAAAGTCATAGTTAATTTGTTGTATGTTGCAAATAAAGTAAAGCAAAGTAAAAGAAAGTACTGTCCCACACAGATCTATTTAAGTTCATGTAACACCTAGGTGTGAATCATAAAAACAAACCCTTTCCTCTGGATAGATACATCCCTTTGCCAGGGTGTATACACTGGTGATGTGTGCTGTCTGTTTTTATGCCCCCAACTACCTGCTTAGTTGGGTGACCCCAGGGAACAGCCAACCATACATGTGTCCCTAATCGTTGCTCACCAATTTGTAAAGTAAAGGTTACATCAAGGAGCCAGACTCAAGATACTTATCCCTCAGGTATTAAAATAGTTTTAACTCATAGTACCCAGGACACATTTTTAAGCTCCTAAAATCCAACCAGAACTTAGGGACTTTTTAAGGCAGCTGGTCAGTTTAAAGAATGCTGTGTATTTCAAACCACATCAAAAATATGTTCATCACAGTCTTGTATAATTCTACAGCTACCCTGTGGTTTTTACCATTCCCTATCACCTAAATTCCTGAAGAAAGTAAATTAGTTCCTGGGGCACTTCCTAGTTCTCCAACACTCAACCACATCCTCAGCCTTGCCATAGACATCAACTATCATTAGAGAAACACTTTCTTAAACCTTTACATTTGTATTCCTCAATGCAATATATTGAAGATTCCAGACACACCAAGTAAGAAGTTTTGGTGCAGATAGCATAAAAAATGTAATAACCAAAATGTGCTCAACACATTATGAGGCACCCTGGTACCAGTTCTGTTTGGTGAAGAAACTGAGGCTCAGAGAAATTAAATAACTTGCCTAAAAGCACTTATACTAAATCTGTAAAACCAGAAGCTTCTGATGAGGAGAGCTAGATTTCAACTATTTCATTATATCTTCCTAAAGGCTAATATAATTTTATAAATTCAGAAGTCAGAAGCCTATGTTTGTCGAGATATGCATCTTATTTATATAGCAAGTGACTTCTCATGGTCTCATTGGATATCTCCCCATGATAAGATAAAGAAGATTCCATGATGGAAAAGTCATAATTACAGAGAGATGTTACATTGAGTTTAGACAAGCCGCCTTGAAATTTCTATCTAGACCTGCATGTTTTACCCTTTGTATATAAACAGAAAAAAATGAATCTTTCTCTTCTGTGTATCCCATATCACAATGAAAGACAATGCTCATACTTTCATAATGTGCTTCCTATCCCACCCCAGCTGAAATTTTCTGCTCTTAAAGATTCTGAGATTATGCAGGTGTTCTCCATTTGCTATCACTGGGTTTGTGTACCTCTCTTTCAAACTGGAGACTTACCTGGGTATGTTACATATAAACTAAAATATTCTCTATTATGATGTTCCAAATTGGACAAACACCATAGTTGTTTTTGGACCAGTATAAATCAGAGATGATAAGACTTGTTGGTGAATTGTGGTTTCAGTTTGTCATACACAGCTAGTTATGCTTCCTGCCTGATATAACTATGACAAATAGTTATATCAGGGAGATTTGACTTCACTGTAATATTTCAACTATGGACGAGATTTTTCCTTCTGAGGTGTATTGTTTTCTCACTCTCTTAATCAACCTCTGCACACTGGATTAAATGTAAAAACAATTCCCACTAAAAAAGAGGCAGTATTTAAGAATGATCATTTTTGTATTAAGTCAGACATTTAATTTAATCCTTACTTAGTGACTCAAAACTCTATGATCTTAGAAAATTACATAACTTCTCTGAGCTTCAGCTTCCTTATCTATTGAAAAGAGATTCAAAGGCTCAATTTGAAATGCAAAATATAACACCTAATTTATGTGGATGCTTGTGAAGATTAATTCAAATGTTTGTAGATGACATAGAAGATATCTGGCTAGTAAATTTTTAAAAACTAGATTCCATTCTCCCCTAGTGAGGGAGAACTTGACAGGACTATGTCTCATTTCTCTATATGACCCTGCTGCCTACTATAAGCACTGACACACAACAGTATCCTCATAAACATATTTTCCATAAATGGTACCAGATCTTTGTCTAAGATCTCATATTTTAGCTCTTATAAATTCTTTTTCCAAGGGAGCTAGGATGAAGGTAGAAAGGCCTTGTTTACCACTCAGTACCATATGTTAAATATTCCCATTATTTAAGTCACATCTTGGAATGACAGCCTAAGGTTAATGGCAAGAGATTACTGGAATTCATGTTCTAAATATGCATTTTGGGCACCTGGGTGGCTCATTCAGTCAAGCGTCCGACTTTGGCTCAGTTCATGATCTCACAGTTCATGAGTTCAAGCCCTGCATGGGACTCCCTGTTGTCAGGACAGAGTCCGCTTTAGATCCTCTGTCTCCCTCTCTCTGCTACTCCTCCACTTGCTCTCTCTCTCTATCAAATAAATAAACATTAAAAAATATGTATCTCATTTCCTGTGAGGGAGGAGGACTTGGGGGAAAATGCCTGATAAGCAGTTGAAATTCAACATCCCCTCCTTATGTGCTACAATTACGACTGCTATCAGTGGGTGTCAAACACGTGAGATGTGACTCTCAAGAGAGCAGACCCCACAGTTCCTTCAAATATCAATGGTAGTGGCATGACAGATCAGAAACAGTTACCTTCAGTCTTTTTAAATACATGTGACAGTCACATTTATACCAAATGATTTCAACAAGATTAATGTTATTCAAGTTGGCACCTAGAAATTAATCATTTCACCATTATTTTAGTATTAACAAGACACGTCAAAGGAATCATTTGATAAAGACTATTCACACTAAAATGAGAGGAGAAGCACAGATGTCAAAAGCTAATTATCAGTGGACAAATTACACAAAGGAGTAGGATATAAGTCTTAGAAACAGACTCCTTGCTTTTGGAAATCTCTCTTTCGGTTACTTTATCTGGGTTGTGGCCTTTCTTCTCTCAGCTACCTCTCCAAAACCAGCCAGAAAGTCATTCACCTTGATACTCCTGTTTTAGAGAGGCATTTTTAGAACCCAAATAAAATTATCATCATCATTACTGATAAAGTTTACCAAACAATTGCCATGTTATAGGAATGGTGCTGAAAACATATTATACAGAAATATTATTCTCCCCATTTTAAACTTAAGACAGAGAAAAAAATAATTTTTCCAAGGTCAATTTATTTACACAACAACTGGTTGTTGCTTTTTAAAATGTGTGTCTATTTTGAGAGAGAGAGAGAGTGCTAGCAGGAAGTAGTAGAGGGAGAGGAGAGAATCCCAAGCAGGCTCTGCCACTCAGCACAGAACCCAACACAGGGTTTGGTAGCACAACCGCGAGATCATGACCTGAGCTGGTATCAAGAGTCTAAGCCATCCAGGCACCCCAACTTGTTTTTCTTTTTACATAGATCAAAACTTTACCCTCAATGTTGTTTCAGGATTGTATTTTTCTATTATGAAATGTTCCTTCTTCAGACAAATTCAAGTTTCTCAAATCAAATGAACAGTAGGCAAGTGAGTGAGCCAGTAGGCAATAAAGTGGAAATTTGAATAGAGTGTCCACATTTCTTTGAAATATTGTATTTGTTAGTTTTATAATTCCCATTTGATTCTTTATCATTTGTCTTTCTCTGCTGAGATTCCCAACTTTTATTCATTATAAGTCTATTTTCCTATTAAGCATAATTATTGTAGCTGCTTTAAAGTCATTGTCTGTTGGGGGCACCTGGGTGGCTCAGTCATTTAAGTGTCCAACTTTGGCTCAGGTCATGATCTCACAGTTTTTGACTTCAAACCCCATGTTGGACTCTGTGTTAACAGTTCAGAACCTGGAGCCTGCTTGGGATTCTGTGTCTCCCTCTCTCTCTGCCCCTCACCCACTTGTGCTCTGTCTCTCTCTCTTTCAAACATTAAAAATAATATTAAAAAATAAATCATTGTTAATTCCAATATTTAGATGATTTGGGGATTGTTTTCTGTTTATTATCTTACTTTGAGTATTGGTCACACATTTATCTTTCTTTGAATACTGAAATAATTTTGAATTATATCCTGGATATAATGGATGTTATGTGTTGGAGTCTCTGGATTCTGTTATATTTCTGAGAAGAGCAAACAATTTTGCATTAGCAGGTTATTAACTTGGTTGGAATCAAAGTATAAACTCTCTCATGGACAATATCTGAAAACTCCTACCAGTTTTTTTATTCTAATCTAGGTTGTTTGGTGTCTGCCCTACATATATATGGTTCAGGGATTACCTGGAGATTTGGGAAGGGAATTTGGGGATTCCTCTATCTTCTTTCCACGACCCCTCTGCCCCAACTTCCAGAGATTGTGTATTTCACAAACACTGTCTCTCTGGTTCTTTAGACACCCTCTATAACTCTTACTGTGGATTTCCTCTTTATTTTCTATTGCTCATTTAAAGAGAGGTAGAGAAGGAGAGGGGCAGGGGGAGGAGGAAGGGAGATGGATGGAAAAGGAAGGAGGGAAGGAGGGAGAGAGAAACTTACTGAGTGCACTTTCCTTTCAGGTTTTGACTCCTTCCTAAAGTCTGCCTATTCTTCTTTACTCTTACTGGCTTTAGGAAACTGTCTCTTGTGTTTTGTCCAGAGTTTACAGTTGTTGTCCATGGGAGTTTTAGTTTGATAGGCACTTACTTGGCTATACCAGAATTCTCTTTGGAGAATATGAACAAGTTAGAAATATTCCCTTAACAAGCATAAATGACCATATGCAGATGTATATATACAGTTACAGATATACAATTCACCAATCAATTGTTGACAGTTAATGTATCTCTGAAATCTATACCTATGGTAGATCTCAGGTCAAGAATTCCTGATCCTAGTGCATGGTGATGAGGTTACAAAATTGAGTCTGATTTAGCCCCTATCCTCACAGAACCCTTGTTCTAGAGCAGGGATAAGTAAACTTTTTCTTAAAGGGCAAGACAGTAAAAATGTTAGGCTTATGGACCAGCCACATAATCTCTGTCATAACTTCTCAACTCTGCCATTATAAAGCAAAAGCATTCACAGACAATATATAAATGATGGATGGAACTATTGTAATTTCCAATGGAAAAATAAGTCACAGACCCATGGGTTGTATTTGCTGACCTTTGTTCCAAAAGAGCAATAGAAAATAAAGAGGTAAGTAGTGATTGGAGAAGGATTAAAGAGAAATTCAAAATAATGAAGCAGGAGAGACTGTGATTGCCCAGGGAGGATGCTGACAGTGTGACTTTGTTTAAAAAGCCAAAGAAAAAAGCACAAACCTCAGGCAATCTGTTTCATCTTTTTACAGCTAAGATTCAAACATCAAACAACAAACACCCAACAGTCAATCCTATCCCTGGTTTATGCATAAGAGTCATCTCTTCATCAGTTATACAAAATTTTAACTCGAAATCTAGCTTTCAATTAGTGGTCCCATCAGCTCCTCACTGTTCTGTAGCTATTGACAGTCTTTATTGTCTGCTGGAGTGTGAATGTATGGTGGAGGTGGTAGAGGGATCGATCATTTATTTATTTGCTTATATGGCCCTATATTGAGTGTTTTAATTATTACATAGTACTCACTAAATATAGATATCTGAAAAGATAATGGGGAAGAAATTAATTTAAATCAGTATAAAACAGTAACAATAGACTTTGAAAACAGGTGTACATAATGCATTAGTGTTCACAGAAGTAAAAAAAAATTAAGGTGCTGTCTAAATGAAAAGGTAAGTAAAAATTCCATAGGGAAAGAATATATAAGCTATGTTTTGAAGGACAGATACATTTTTTTAAACCAACCATAAAAACATTGTTTTTCTTGTTTTTTTTTCCTAACAATAAAAATGATACATGTTTACATGGGTAAAGATTCCCCAACCCTCTCTCCCTAATCCAAAAATGCTTCTATTTCTTTCTTGACTTCTGTCACTTCTCTCTAGGAGGAGGGAATACTAATTTGATGTACACTCATGTTTTAGTGGACAGAGTCACTGTGGAGGGCAAAATCAAGCACTCACATTTTCCTAAGTGGGAACATAGCAACCTATTTTAGCCAAACCTAAATTCCTGTTGGACTTTTGACTCTTATATTTGCAACCATTCAACTTAACCAAAAGGTTAAGAAAATTAAAGCTTTTTAAAAATTTTTTCTATCCAAGTGATGTATTGTTAAAAAAAATCTAACATTGTGTTTTGTCTAGATGCAGCATAGGTCTCTTGTATAGCACACTTGTTTTAATATCAAATAATAACCAAATTGAAGCCTCAAGCAAGCAGGGACTGTGGGAATGTACGGCACAATCTGCAGGAAGATGACAGTTTAAAAAATTTAAATGTCTCACACAAAGGCATCCATCAATAACATGGTTGTGATATCACTGCTCAATGCAATGTCCATATGAATATGTTGAAGTGAATACTCCTACAGGCCTAAACTCTCATTTGACTCTGCCTTGCAGAATAAAATAGGATTTTACAATATCTGATATAAATGCATTTAGATTCTGATGACCTATTGTTGAATATGACTGTCAAAGAATCAAATCAGGGTGCAGAAAGTGACTTTACGTTGGTTACCTATAAAGGCAAATTAAAGTGGGGAGAAGAGGCAATGTTGTGAATAATTCAAGGAAGTGAGGAAAAAATAGAGTTTGAGTTCTGAATTATTTATTTAGGCTTTCTAGGTTGATCCAATCCATCATGGTCATTATTCAATTTTACTTTTCCTGTGTAGCTGTAGGCTGTGGTATGTCCCTTCTGGTGTGATCCTAGTACATTCACAGCAAGGGGTCTGAATGGGTTTCCCCAATCTTCTCAATTGTATGCAATGATAATTATGGCAGGAGTAAACATTTATTGAACATTTATGTGCCAATCACAGCTCTAATGAATTTACTGCTCATTTATCCTTTATAACAGCCCAATGAGGTAGATATTAATGTTTCTACTTTATAGATGAAGGGAACAACACTCAGACAGCTTAAATATCTTGTATACCTAGCAAGTAGCATATGCTGAAGCCAAAATGCCTAATTCTAATTCTTGTTTTTATCAACTATACTATACTGAGGGCTTTAAAAAACTGGTCTGATTCAAAGACAACCTTGGTGTTGCTTTTAGTTCCCATTGTATTGCTTGGTTAGCAGCAACCAGAGTATAGCAGGAAAAGACAGCTATGAAACACACAGGACTGGATGTGGGATCCGCCTTCCTGAGAGGCTGCAGAGGAATCCGCTTAGCAGCCTGCAAGTACATGAGGGATGAACATGTTGCTTAATGCAAAATGGGAAGTTGAAGGGACTACACAGGTTAATTTCCCTTCTTTTCTCTCTCACCCATGGATGAAGATATGATCTTTTCAGTCCTTCTGGATAAGTGGTATGTGGCAAACATCATCTGCTGACTGTCCTCTTGGTCTGTTGGCAGCTTTCTGTCAAGTGTTCCCTGGCATGGAGTTCTGCACGTCATATGACTTTGCTCTTTCCTTGCCTCTTTTTATTCTCACCTTCAGTATCTTGGGCTTACATCTCCCAAATAAAATGTCAGAACCTTAATGGGGTGCCTCAGTGTCTTCTTAGCAGTCCTGGGCTAAAACAACAGTCAAATACACACATCTTACGTGCGCCAGATCTCATTCACAGTACTTCAGATATACTAACTAATTTAATCCTGACAACAAACTAGTGAGGTATTATCGTCATCCCCATTTCCATTTTATAGTTAAGGAAATTAGGATATAGGAAGGTCCAATCTTTCTAGGGAGCAGAAAAATAATGTTCTCTGAATGTTTTTGCACATGAATACGTAAGTGAGTAAATGGAAACTTGATCAAGAGAATAAAATAATCAGGAAAATTCCACTTCTAAAGTTCACAGGGTGGTGTCACTTCTATTATTATGTTGTTTGGTGGAGGAAAAAAAAGTTTCAGCCCTGGAGGTAGCAAAATGCACTGCATAAAGTAGACTCAACATTTACTTGTTAAAATAATGCATGTTTCCTAAGTCCAGGTGTTTTTCTTTAACAACAAATATAAAATATTCCTTTAAACATGTGAAGACCTAGAAGAGATGGAATAACATTGCTGTTGTATGGTTCCAGGAGCTCAGATTATGCGGGAGATAATGGTGGGGAAATGAATTTGGGAGATGCCTTGCCACATCTTTGCTTTATGTCAAATAGAGCTGAGGTGCTGGAATTCAAAGTTCCTTAGGGTTGCAAGACCAACAATAAACAAATAATAAAAGATACTGCCATGAAAACCAATATGTGGTCCAGAAAAATAAACAGCCAAGAAGTGAGCATCTTTTTTGTACCCTATGCATTTTCCTTGGCATGAGTTGATCTTTTGTCAATGATCTTTGTTTCCTATTTGATGTGACTGACTGTGCGGTGCAGTGGCCCCTATTCAAGTATTGATGAAAGCTTTGAGAGACTTGTGAAAGCTTAAAGATTTGATGAGGACTGAAAACAAGTGACTGGGAAATGCAAGTGACACAATATTGTCAACTATTAACTCAAACACCTGAGTTTTCTAATATGGTTGACATCTCAGATTTTCTCAGGTATTTCTGCACTTTTTCTTTTTTTTTTCCAGTTACTGCACATTTTTAAAGAAGCAAACTGATTTATAAAAGAATTGATATTGTGTGAACAATGGAATACCAGAGTTTAGAGTGAAATTTAAATTCAGCCTTTATTTTACTATATTCTAGATGGTTTCTTAAAAATTTTTTTCAACCTAAAGACACGATTTAAAAGCCTATTATTTTCCATTGCATTGTAATCAAACATCTAACCAACAAACCACTTCTACATTTAATGTGTAAGGGAAGCTATGGGTGTGTTCATTTCACCTTTGGGGAATTCTTACATATACTGTTAGGTGCCAGGTGAATCTTACAATTGTAGAGCTAGAATATGAATGTTGATAGGAATGATCTATAAGTCTTTCTCTGCTTAAATAGGACAAACCTCTTCACCCTTTTTGGTTCCTTTGCGAAATTACTTTCCTACTGATTAGGACTGAAAGCAGTTCTATCTCCCTCAACTGGCTCCTGCAATCTGGCCCAAGGGACCAATCTGAGGCTTATCTGGGTGAATGTAATGTCCCATAGCTCTGGTAACTGATATGGAACTTGGCATATACCCAAAGTCAAAAGCAATCATCGTCCTCTTTAGTATTTTTCTGCTTAAGCTAACAAGAAAGGAGGATTATTTTTATAACCGTTTATCCTTCCTTAGAGTTAGTAATTCATTATTACAAAAAAGTTCAGATGTTCCATTTGTTCGGGCAATTTATTTTAGTTATAACTTTCTATGTACTTGAGTATTTTATCCAAGATTCAAAGTAATCAGCATTAAGGGATTCAAAATATTTTTATCATTTTGTAATGCCTACAGTATCAGAAGTTATCTCTCCTTTTTCAATTCTACTGTCACTCACTCACACCTCCTTTGTTTTGTCTCCTGATCAATTTTGGCAGAGATTTGCTAAACTTTATCTATCTTTGCAAAGAATCATAGTTTGGTTTTGTTGAGAATACTGTATTATTACTTTATATATCATTAATTTCTGCTCTTCATATTTTTTTTTAATTTGTACTTTGGGATCAACTAGTTTGATTTTTGTAATGTTTGAAATGAATGCTTAATACATTTATATTTAGGCTTTTTTTTGTTTTCTATAGTACTTGAAACTACAGATTTCCCTTTAAGCACAACTTTAGCTGCATGACATTAGTTTTTATATGCCATTATCATTCAGTAAAATTTTTTCTAATTTCAATTATGATTTCTTATTTGACTAGTTATTTAGAAGCATGCTTCTTAATTTCTAAACATATGAATTTTCCAAGTTTTCTTTTTATTACTGATTATATGAGAGAATTATAATTGATTTTTTTTTAGATTTGTTGATATTTGCTTTATACTGTTATGAGACTGGGCTGTGTGTGTGAGTGTACATGTTTGTGTGTTAATGACTTAACTGTACACCAAAGGAATGTGCATACTGTAAGAGTTTAGTGTCCTATGTATGTGTCAATAAAACAAGTATTTTAAATGAGTTGTTCAAATCTTCTATATCCAGCATCCAGGCTTTTTTCTTCTATTTTTTAAATATTTTTCCCTTTTTGACTTGCTTGTGCTATTAATTATTAATAGAAATGTTAAAAATCTCCCCCTATGAAGGAGGATTTATATATTTAATTTATTAACTGTTTATTTTAAAATAATTATAGATTTAGAGGAAGCTACAAAAAGAGTACAGCGAGATCCTGCCTATACTTACCCGCTTTTCCCAATGGTTACATTTTACGTAACTAGCATATACAATCAAAACCAAGAAAACTGACATTGGTGCAAAGTATGCACACAGACTGTGTCATTTAATCACAAGTGTAGATCCTGTAACATTGATTCCGTTGCAATCAAAATACAAAACAATTTTATAATAATTAAGATCTCTCTTCTGCCACCCCTGTTATAGTCATATCTGGTCTATGCCTAACCTCTGCCAACCTCTAAGCCATTTTCCATCTATATAATTTTACCATTTTGAGAATGTTATTCTACTTGAATATTAAAGTACCCAACTTCATGAGTGGCTTTTAAAGCTCAACATAATGCCCTTGAGATCCATTCAAATTGGGTGCATTAACAGTTTGTTGTTTTTTGTTGCTGAGTAGCATTCTATGATGTAGATACACCACATTTTGTTTAACCAAACACCTATTCAGAAGCACATTTCTGGAACACCTGGGTGGCTCAGTCGCTTAAACATCCGACTTCAGCTCAGGTCATGATCTAGCGGTTTGTGGGTCCGAGCACCATATCAGGCGCTGTGCTGACAGCTGGGAGCCTGGAGCCTGCTTCCTATTCTGTGTTTTCTTCTCTTTCTCACTCTGCCCCTCCCCCAGTCTCACTGTGTGTCACTCTCCCTCTTGAAAATAAATATTTTTTTTAAAAAAAGCACATTTCCAAATTTGGCTGTTACAAAGAGAGATGTTATAAATGTCTGTGTAGAAGTTTTTCTGTGGGCATGTGTTTCATTTCTTTCTGGATAAACACCCAGCAGTGCAATTACTAGGTCATATGGTAAATAAATGTTTACTTTTTAAAGAAAGTCTCAACCTATTTTCCAAAGTGGCCATACCATTTCACATTTCATTCCACACAACGGATGACAGATCCAGTTTCTCAGCATCCTCATTAGATTTGACATTGTCAATACTTTTTAAGCTGTTCTAATAGAATAGAGCAAGATGTCTCCTCATGGTCTTCAAGTGCATTTCTCTGATGTATAGTGATGTTGAACACCTTTTCATGTACTTATCTGCCATCTGAATATTCTCTTTTGTGAAATTTCTCTTCATGTTTAATTGTTTGTGTTCTAATTACATTGTATGAATTTTTACTATTGGGTTTTGAAATTTTTATTGTATATTCTAGATAAGAGTCTTTTGCAAAATATGTGGATTACAAATATTTTCTCCCAATCTGTAACTTCTCTTCTTTTACCTTAATAGGATCTTTCACAGGACATTTTTTTTATTTTGATAAAATCTATTTTATTGTTTTTTCTTTTATGGAACATATTTTTGTTCTTGTATCTCAGAACTCTTCATCAAACTCTAGGTACCAGAAATTTTCCTCATTGTTTTCCTCTAAAATTGTTATAATTTTAAGTTTTACATTTATATCTATAATCCAACATAATTAGCTATTACAAAAAATGTGAGGTTTAAATGAAAATTCACTTTTGCCTATAGATATTCAATTTCTCAAGTACTAACTGTTGAAAAGATTATCCTTCTATTTAACTGCTTTTGCATCTTTGTGAACAGTTGACTGTACTTGTGTTGGTCTATTTCTGTGTGTTTGATAATAGTGTCAATTTCTTAAAATTTATTTTGAAGTTATATTGATAGTTAATACATATTTTAGGTCTTCCTCTGTATTCAATTTTTTAAAAAATATGAGGAGAAGAGTTAAGATGGCGGAGGAGTAGGGAGGGCCTAAGCTTGCCTCTTTTCTCAAACACAGATAGATAAATATCAAGTCGTTCTGAAAAGCCAAGAAATCAATCTGAGGACTATGAGAACAAAAGTACAAGTCTTTAAGTAGAATTATGAAGGGTAGGAGCTATGGAGAACTGATTTGGGAGAGATAAAAACTGGTGGCTGCAGGTGCTGTGAACAGGAGGAAGCACTACTTACGGAGACTACCACAAGGTATTAAAAGCAGCAGAGTGAAAAATCTTAAGTTTTTGAAGTCTGCCATCACTAGAGTTGCCCCTGGCTTAGTGGTGCTCCTATAGTGAAGGAGGATGGAGATCCAGGAGTAGATAATGTGGTCTGAGGATACCCTGGGTTGCAAAGGGAGAAACAGTTCCCTTATTTGGGGTGCATTTAGGAGTGGTGGCAAGGCCTCTCTGGGGATATAAGAAAGGGTGGCACCAATATGTTGCACTGCTCCCACACATAGAAACAGGGATTCCAGCTGAGGGCAGTGAGTTTTGGTGCCGCCTTTCTGCTCTGCTTTGCCATATACTCCCAACTTCTCCCCAGTTGTGCAACTGCTTTCCTCGGACAGGCCAATAAAAGTGTGGTGACACTCTACCCCAGAGGATCAGGGTGGGGCCATGCCCCCTCCCAGTCCCTAAAATTTGGAATTCAGAAACCCAGCCGTGCACCTTAAATAAAACAACTGTGACACAGGTTCAAGGCACAGATCAGACAGAAGCCACGGGCACAAGAGGATTGATTATTTGCTCTTTTGTGAGGTCTTCCTCAAGAGCTGGGGTGCGGGAAGTCCTTGGCTTGCTCCCAGGACTAGAGATGAGTGAAGCCATTGGCCTTCCCCGCCCCCTACCCGCCCCCCCCCCCCTACCAATCAGCACTGACTGACCTCAGGGAGCTAAACAGCCATCAAGTGGAGACCAGAGCTTCTTACACAAAGCCAAGATGCCCTGCCCCTCCATGCAGGTCCATCTCTACCAGGGCAAGCCAGCTAGAGAATCACTACAACACTCCCTTCCCACAGAAGACCAGAACAAACATCTCAAACACATCAAATCTAACATAGAGTGATGTAAAACTTCAGCTCTAGGGGAAATAGATCTAGCTTCCTTTGTCTTTTCCTTTTTTTTTTTCAGTTTTTTAAATTTATGTTTTAATTGTGTGTGTGTGTTTACATACAAATATAAATATAAATATATATACTTATTAATTATTTTTTGGATCTAGCCACTTTTAAGAGCAGAGCAAAACACACCTAGGATAAAGGCAGGTTTTTTGCTGTTTTTTTTTTTTTTTCTGGACAATATGACAAGATGGAGAAATTCACCCCAAAAGAAAGAACAGGAAGTAGAGGTAATGGCCAGGGATTTAATCAATACAGATATAAGATGTCTTACCTATAATTTAAAACAACAATTATATGGATACTAGCTAAGATTGAAAACACCATTGAAAACATGGAGAATCCCTTACTGCAGAGATAGGAGACATAAAACTACTCAGGCCAAAATTAAAAATGATATAACTGAGATGCAAACCTGAATGGATGTCATAACAATGAGAATGAATGAATCAGAGAAGTGAATCAGTGATATAAAAGATAAAAATCATGAAAAATAATGAAGTTGAAAAGAAGAGGTAAACATGTCTAATAAGAAGTTGCTGCAGCTCAGGTCAAAAGATTGTCACCTGATTTCTCCTCTAGGATTTTGATGGTTACCTATCTTAACATTTAAGTCTTTAATCCATTTTGAGTTTATTTTTGGGTATAGTGTAAGAAAGTGGTCGAAGATCATTCTTCTGCATGTTGCTGTCCAGTTTTCTCAACATCATTTGCTGAACAGACTCTCTTCTTTTCATTGCATATTCTTTCCTTCTCTGTCAAAGTTTAGGTGGCCATACATCTGTGATCCATTTCTGGGTTCTCTATTCTGTTCCATTGACCTATGTGTCTTTTTTTTTTTTTTGTGCCAGTACCATACTCTTTTGATGATTCCAGCTTTGTAATACAGCTTGAAGTCTGGAATTGTGATGCCTCTGACTTTGGTTTTCTTTTTCAACATGACTTTGGCTATTCTGGGTCCCTTCTGGTTCCATACAAGCTTTAGGATTGTTTATTCTAGCTCTATGAAGAATGCTGGTGTTATCTTGATAGTGATTGCACTGAATTTGTTGATTGTTTTGGGTAATATAGACATTTTAACAATATTTATTCCTCCAATCCATGAGCATAGAATGTTTTTCCATTTCTTTGTGTCTTCTTCAAATTCTTTCACAAGCTTTCTATAGTCTTCAGCATATGGATCTTTTCCCTCTTTGGTTAGGTTTGTTCCTAGGTATTTTATGCTTTACAATGCAATTGTATATGGGATCTATTACTTGATTTCTCTTTCTGCTGCTTTATTATAGGTATATAGAAATGCAACTGATTTCTGTATGTTGATTATTACTAGACTTGTCTCTGGAAGCAAGGGAAACAAAAGCAAAAATGAACCATTGTGACCTCATCAGGATAAAAAGCTTCTGCACAGCCAAGGAAACAATCAGCAAAACTAAAAGGCAGCCTATGGAATAGGAGAAGGTATCTGCAAATGACATATCTGGTAAAGGGTTAGTATTCAAAATCTATAAAGAACTTACCAACTCAACACCTCTCCCCAAAAACAAATAATCCAGTAAAGAAATGGGGAAAAGACATGAACAGACACTTTTCCAAAGAAGACATCCTGATGGCTAACAGACATCTGAAAAGATGCTCAATATCACTCATCATCAGGGAAATATAAATCAAAACCACTATGAGATACCACCTCACACCTCTCAGAATGGCTAACTTTAACAACTAAGGAAACAAAAGATGCTGGTGAGGATGCAAAGAAAGGGGAACACTTTTGCACTATTGGTGGGAATGGAAACTGTTACAGCCACTTTGGAAATCATAATGTAGATTTCTCAAAAAAATTAAAAATAGAGCTACCTTAAGACCCAGCAATTACGCTACTAGATATTTATCCAAAGGATCCAAAAATGATTTGAAGGGGCACATGCACCCCAAATGTTTATTAGCACCCCAAATATTATAGCAGTGCTATCAACAATAGCCAAATGATGGAAAGAGCCTAAATGACCACTCACTGATGAATAAGTAAAGAAGATTTCACTCAGCAATCAAAAAGAATGAAATCTTGCCATTTGCAAAACATGGCTAGAACTAGAAGTTAATATGCTAAGCAAAATAAATAAGTCAGAGAAAGAAATATACCATAATATTTCACTTGTATGTGGAATTTAAGAAACAAAACATATGAACATAGAGGAAGGGAGTGAAAAATAAGATAAAAACAGAGAGGGAGACAAACCATAAGAGACACTTAAGTACAGAGAACAGACTAAGTGTTGCTGGAGGGGAGGTTGGTGGGGGGATGGACTAAATGGATTTAAATAAAATTTAAAAAATAAGTAGGTAAGTAAGTAAGTAGGAAAGAAAATAAGAGGGAAACAAAGGTATTGGATCACAAATCTATACTTAAGTAACTCAGTGACTTCTTAAAACATAATAACGTAATAACATGAAATAACATATGTATCATAGGAGTCCCAGAAGATGAAGAGAGAGAAAAAAGGGAGACGGTTTATTTGAGTAAATTATAGCGGAAAACTTCCCCAACTTGGGGAATGACACAGACATCCAAATCCAAGAACAACAAAGAACTGCCATTCAATGCAACAAAAGCCAGATATCACCTAGACATATTGTAGTCAAATTCCCAAAATACACAGACAAGGAAAGAATTATGAAAGAAGCATGGGGGGAAAAAGTCCTTAACCTATAAGGGAAAACAGATCAGGTTAACAGCAGATCTGTTCACAGTAACGTGGCAGGCCAGAATGGAATCGCAAGATATATTCAATGTGCTGAATGGGAAAAATATGTAGCCATGAATACTTTACCCAGCAAGGCTGTTTCTTCCCAAACAAAGAAAAAATCAAGGAGTTTATAACCACTAAACCAGCGCTGCAAGAAATTTTAAGGGGGCCTCTGAGTGGGGAAAAAACCCAAAAGCAACAAAGACTAGAAAGGAACAGAGAACATCACCAGAAACACCAGCTTCACAGGTAACACATGGGCACTAAATTCATGTGTTTGAATAATCATTTTGAATGTAAATGGACTAAATGCTCCAATAAAAAAACATAGGGTGTCTGAATGGATAAAACAACAACAAAACAAAACAAAACAGAAACAGAAACAAGACCCATCTATATGCTGCTTACAAGAGACTCATTTTAGACCTAAGGACACCTGTAGATTGAAAGTGAGGAGATAGAGAACCATCTATCATACTAATGGATGTCAAAAGAAAGCCAGAATAGCGAAACTTTATCAGAAAAACTGGATTTTAAAACAAAGACTGTACCTATAGATGAAGAAGGATATTATATCATAATTAAGGGGTCTATTCATCAAGAAGATCTAACAGTTGTAAATATTTATGCCCCCAAATTAAGAGTACTCAAACATATAAACCAATAACTAACATAAAGAAACTCATTGATAATAACGTAATAGGGACTTTAACACAGCACTTATAGCAGTGACAGGTCATCTACGTAGAAATAAAAAGGGAAAAATGGCTTTAAATGATACACTGGACAAGATGAACTTAACACATATTCATAACATTTCATCCTAAAGCAAGAGAATATACAATCTTTTAGAGTGCACATAGAACATTTTCCAGAATAGATCACCTATTGGGTCACAAACCAGCCCTCAACAAAAACAAAAAGACTGAGATCATTTCATGCATATCCTACCACAATGCTTTGAAACTTGAAGTCATCCACAAGAAAAAATACAAAGATACAGAAAAAATAAAGACCACAAATACATGGAGGTTAAAGAAATCCTACTAAAGAATGAATGCAATAACCAGAAAATTAAAGAAGAAATTTTAAAAAAAGTACATGGAAGCAAATGAAAATGAAAGCATGACAGCCCAAAATCTTTGGGATGCAGAAAAGGCAGTTCTAAGAGATAAGTACACTACAATATGGCCTACTCAAGAAGTAAGCAAAGTCTCGAATATACAACCTAACCTTACACCTACAGGAGCTAGAAAAGGAACAGCAAGTAAAGCCTAAAGCCAGCAGAAGAAGGGAAATAATAAAGATTAGAAGAGAAAGAAACAATATAGAAACAAACAAACAAACAAACAAAAAAGCCCAGTAGAACAGATCAAAGAAACTAATTAATACAATGGATAAACGCCTAGAAAAGAGAAAAACACAAATACAATCATTAATGAAAGATCACAACCAAGACCACAGAAACACAAATAATCATAAAATAATATTATGAAATATATGCCAATAAACTGGGAAATCTGCAAGAAATGGACAAATTCCTAGAAACACATAAACTACCAAAACTAAAATAGGAATAAAAATAAAACTTGAACGGACCCATAACCAACAAAGAAATTGAATCCATAATCAAAAATCTCCTAACTAACAAAAGTCCAGGGCCAGACGGCTTCCCAGGGGACTTCTACCAGACATTTACAGAAGAGTTAATACCGATTCTACTCAAATTGTTCCAAAAAAACAGCAATGTAAGGAAAAGTTTCAAACTCCTATAAGACTAGCATTAACTTGATTCCAAATCCAGACAAAGACCACACTGAAAAAGAAGAATTACAAGCCAATATCCTAAATGAAATAGGATGCAAAAATTCTCAACAAGATACTAGCAAATTGAATCTAACAGTATATTAAAAGAATTATTCACCACGATCAAGTGGGATTTATTCTTGGGCTGCAGGGCTGGTTCAATATTTGCAAATTAATCAACATGATATATCACATTAATAAAAGAAAGGGTAAGAATCATATGGTCCTCTCAATAGATGCAGAAAAAGCATGTGACAAAATGCAACGTCTATTCTTGATAAAAACCTTCAACACAGTAGGGATAGATGGAACACACATCAATATCATAAAGGCCATACATGAAAGACCCATAGCTAATATCATCCTCAATGGGGAAAAACCAAGAGCCTTTCCCCAACAGCTAGGAATAAGACAAGGATGTCCACTCTCACCATTAGTTTTAAACATAGTACTGGAAGCCTCAGCAATCAGATAACAAAAAGAAATAATAACCATATAAATCAGCAAGGAAGAAGTCAACCTTTCACTATTTGCAGATGACATAATACTCTATGTAGAAAACCTGAAATATTCCACCAAAAATTGCTAGCACTAATATATGAATTCAGAAAAGTCAATGTACAGAAATCTGTTGTATTTCTATACACCAATAATGAAAGAACAGAAAGAGAATCAAGGAATCAATCCCATTTACAATGCACCAAAAACTGTAAAATACCTAGGAATAAACCTAACCAAAGAGGTAAGAGATCTGGACTCTGAAAACTATAGGACATTTATAAAGGAAATTGAAGAGGACACAAGAAAAGGAAAAGCATTCCATGCTCATGGATCAGAAGAAGAAACACTGTAAAAATGTCTATGTAACCCAAAACAATCTAGACATTTAATGCAATCCCTATCAAATTACCACCAGCATTTTCCACAGAGCTAGAAAAAACAATCCTAAAATTTATGGAACCACAGAAGTCCCTGAATAGTCAAAACAATCCTGAAAAAGAAAAGAGAACCTTGAGGCATCACAATTCTGGGCTTCAAGCTATATTACAAAGCTGTAGTAGTTACCCAGACAGGATGATACTGGCACAAAAACAGACACATAAATCAATGAAAAGAACAGAAAACCCAGAAATGGACCCACAAGTATATGGTCCATTAATCTTTGACAAAGTAGAAAAGAATATCTCATGGAAAAGAGACAGTGTCTTCAACAAATGATATTGGGAAATATGAACAGTAACATGAAGAAGAATGAAACTGGACCCCTTTCTTACACCATACACAAAAACAAATTCAAAATGGATGAAAGACCTAAATATGAGACTTACAACCATCAAAATTGTAAAGGAGAACAGAGGCAGCAACCTCTTCGACCTGGGCTGGAGCAACTTCTTACTAGACATGTCAACAAAGGCAAGGGAACAAAAACAAAAGCAAAATCAACTATTGAAACTTCATCAAGACAAAACGCTTCATCAAGATAAAAAGGAAGCAATCAACAAACTAAAAGGCAGTCTACAAAATTGGAGAAGATATTTTCAAATGCCATATCTGATAAAGAGTTAGTATACTAGTATACTCGTTAGCAAACTCAACACCCAAAACACAAATAATCCAGTTAAGAAACGATAGAAGACATTTTTTCCAAAGAAGACATCAGATGGCCAACAGATACATGAAAAGATGCTCAACATCACTCTTCATCAGGGAAATACAAATCAAAAGCATGATGAGATATCACTTCACACTTGTGAGAATGGCTAAAATTAAGAAAACAGGAAACAATGCATGTTGGCAAGGATGCAGAGTAATGGGAACCCTCTTGCAGTGCTGATAGGAATGCAAATTGTTGTAGCTACTGTGAAAACAGTAGGGATGTTCCTCAAAAGGTTAAAAATAGAACTACCTTACAATCCAGCAATTGCGTTTCTAGGTATTTACTCAAAGAATACAATAATACGGATTTGGAGAGTGCATGCATCCAATGTTTATAGCAGAGTGAAAGAGTGAAAGAGTGAAACTATGGAATGAGCCCAAATGTCCATCGACTAATGAATGGATAAAGAAGATGTGACAAACATATATATATATATATAATATACATGAAATATTACTCAGCCACCAAAAACAAAACAATGAAATCTTGCCATTTGAGATGATGTGGATGGAGCTAGAGTATATTATGCTAAGCAAAATAAATCAATCAGAGAAAGACTATTGCCATATGAATTCACTCATATGTGGCTTTTATTAAACAAAACAGAAGAACATATGGGGGAGGGAAAGAAAAAAGAGAAAGAAACAAAACATAATAGACTTTTAAAGATAGAGAACAATGTGAGGGTTGATGGAGGGAGGATGGTGGAGGATGGGCTAGATGGGTGATGGGTATTAAGAGGGCATTTGTTATGATGAATGTTGCTGTATGTAAGTGATGAATCGCTGAATTCTATTTCTGAAATAAATAATGCATTTTATGTTTACTAACTAGAATTTAAATAAAAATATACTCTTTTCCTTTGATGGTTTTTTTGCCTTAAAATCAATTTCCTTTTATATTGATACAGATATTTCAACTTTGAAAAATTTATATTTTTTCAATAAACCATTCTTTTGTGTAATTACAAACTTTCTCTTTTGTAATATTTTAGATATCCTTCTTACAAACACATGTGGCTAGAATTTTTATTAATTCGACAATTTGTGCCTTTTTTTTTAACTTTCGAGAGAGTGTGAGCAGGGAAGGAGCAGAGAGAGAGGGGAGCAGAGGATCTGAAGTGGGATCTACACTGACAGCAGTAAGTCCAATGTGGCACTTGAACCTAAGTTATTAGATCACAACCCAAGCTGAAGTCAGATGCTCAACCAACTGAGCCACCCAGGTGCCCTGACAATTTGTGTCTTATTAACTAAAGCATTTAATCCATTTAAAATAACTAGTATTGGGTATATTTTTCTATCTTATTTTGTTTTCTCAACTGGTGCACTTTTTTTATAGTCTATTCTTTGCATTTATTATATATTTTCTTTTTTTATTCCATATTTCCATGTAGTTGTTTGAAAGTTAGCCCTAATGTATTTTGTTATATTACTCTGGCATCTTAACAACTTAACCTTAATTATGAAAGCTAATCAATACCTTTACCCCCTCAAACACAAAGCTTTTCAAACACCAATCACAATTACTCTCCCTCTCAATTTATACACTATTGTTGCCTATTTGTTCTTATTGTTTTTGTCTTATAAAATTTTGTTATATACAGTCAATATTTTTTTAGATTTACCTGAATATTACATTTATTACTCATGATTATTTCTTATATTTTATATCTTTCATCTAGAATCCTTTTCCTTCTGCCCATACTACATTTTTCTGAATATAAGTCCACTCATGGCAAATTATATCTTTTTATTCAACTCAAAAGGTCTTGATTTCACTTTTGTTTTGAAAGTTATTTTTTATTGGAAATCCTACCCATAGCAATTAGGAATGAAAAATAAATGAAATGCATCCATATTAAAAAGGAAAAAGTAAAAGTCTCACTATTTACACATGATATAGTATTAGATATAGAAAGCCCTTAGGACCCCATTAAAAAACTATTAGAACTAATAAGCAAATTCAGTAAAGCTGTAGGATACTAAACTGAGACACAAAAATTAGTGGTGTTTCTGTACAATAATAATAAACTATTAGAAAGAGAAATTAAGAAAACAATCCCATTTATAAATGAATCAAAATTAAAATATCTAGAATAAATTTAATCAAGGAGGTAAGAGAACAGTACATTGAAAACTCTAAGACATTCACAAAAAAAATTGAAGACATAAATAAAGATAAACATACTCGATGCTCATGCACTGGAAAAATTAATATTGTTAAATGTTCATACTACCCAAAGCAACCTACAGGTTCCATCAAAATTCCTATGGCATCTTTCACAGAAATAGAACAAATAATCCTAAGATTTGTATGAAACCATAAGGACTCTGAATAGCCAAAGCAATCTTAAGAATAATAACACTGGAGGCATCACACTCCCTGATATCAAATTATACTAACAAACTACTGTAGGAGGAGGAGGAAATAATAATAATAATAATAATAATAATAATAATAATACAAGTATGGTATTGGCATAAAAACAGACACACAGGTCAATAAACAGAATAGACAGCCCAGGAATAAACCCACATATACATGGACAAATTAATTTATAAAAAATCAGCCAAGAATATAAAATGAGGGAAGGACAATCTATTCAATAAATGGTACTGGGAAAATTGGACAGCCACATGCAAAAGAATGAAAGTGGACCACTATCTTACCACATACACAAAAATTAACTCAAAATGGTTTAAAGTCATGAATGTACAATGTGAAACATTAAAACTCCTAGAAGAAAATGTAGATGGTAATTTTTTTGACATTGGCCTTAGAGATTATTTTCTTTAATTTGACTCCCAAAGCAAGGAACCACAAGCAAAAATAAACAAATGGGACTATATCAAACCAAAAGTCTTCTGCAAAGCATTTGAAATCATTCACAAAATAAAAAGGCAATCTATTGACTAAGACAAAATATTTGTACATCATATATCTACTAAGGAATTCAATATATAAAGACCTCATACAACAAAACAGCAAAAATATAAACAATTTAATCTAAAATAGTGGTCAAGATCTGAATAGACATTTTTTTCAAAGATGACCAACGGCATATAAAAAGATATTCAACATTATTTATCCTCAGGAAATGCAAATCAAAACCACAACGAGATATCGTTTCACACTGTTACATTGGTTATTATCAAAAGAGTATGAAATAACAAGCATTGGTGAGGATGTGGAGGAAAGGGAACCTTTGGGTGTTGTTGGTAGGAATGTAAATTGGCATACCATTATGCAAAATAGTATGGGGTTTTGTCAGATATTAAAAACAGTGTTCCAATTCAAGATGGCAAGGTAAGGGAATCCTCAAATCTCTTCCTCACTTGAACATAACAAATCTATAGCAACATATGGAACAATTTCCTCTGAAAAAGACTTAAAAACAGGCTGAGTGACTCATACACATTAGTTGAATGAGAGAAGGCACACATCAAAGTGATAGGAAAGACTGGGATACAATCTTGCCATAATCCCCATTTCTACATGGCACAGTGCCCCCAAAGTCAGGAGGGAACTCAAATGCTAGAGGTTCTCCCTGAGAAGTGAAGAGTTTGCCCTGCCATGCACCTCAGAGACAAGCCCCCAAAACTTCTGGCTTAGAAAACAAGTGGGTCACTTGTCCATGAGCCCCACAAGTCTAAAGCAATCTGAGAAATGGCTCTTAAAGGGTTTGTGTGCTTGGATTCACCCAGCCTGGGGCCCAGCCCAGAAACGGCCATCTAGAAGCACTCAGACTTTGTGTGGGACAACCTCATTTCTGTGTCCTGGAGCTTTAACAAGAGGGGCAGGCTTCACATTTGGCAAACATGTAAACATCCTCTCAGTAAATGTAGGCTAGTGCACACCATCTTTGTGCTTCCTCCTTGCCTTGATACAGCTCGCTTGTATCTCTCAGATGAGAGCTTATATGCTTGTCTGGAGCACTGATTTTTTCAAATACTTCCCAGTAGACACATCTAGATTACCTGGTCCTGGTAACCAGCAGGGCTTGTAAAGATTATATATATTTTCATACATTAAAGGCTGTTGCCTGAGAGTCTAATTCCAATCACCCTGATTTAGGTGCTGACTGAGATCCTCTGCTTTGGGACACTGATAGGTCTTGACACTGCCTAATTACTGGGAGCCATTAAAAATAAAATAGTCTTCTTGGAAAATCACACAGGTTTGAGAGAAACCCAAAAGCTAGGGCAAACTTGAACAATAAGGTTCATCTCTATGAAAGCTACCTCCTTCAAAACCAGCAGAGGTAGCTATTTTATCTAATACACAGAAACCAACACAGAGTCAAGCAAAATGAATAAACCAAGAAATATATTCTAAGCAGAAGAACAAAATAAAACCCTAGGAAAACACCTTAATGAAATGGAAATAAGTAATTTACCTGATGGTTATAAAATTGCTCACCAAGCTCAGGATAAGAAAGGATGAACAGAATAAGAACTGCAACAAAGAGAGACAATGTAAGAGAGTACCAAGTAGAAGTCACATAGCTGAAGAATATAATAACTAAACTGAAAAATACATTAGAGGAGTTCAACAGCAGACTAAATGAAGTAGAAAAAAGGATCAGTGAATGCAAGGACAGGGCAGTGGAATTCACACAGTTAGAGCAGGAAAAGAATCATAAAAAAGAAAGTGAAGATGGACTAAGACACTTACGGGACAACACCAAGCAGACTAAGTGCCCAGAAGGCGAAGAGAGAAGAAAAGGAGTGGAAAATTTATTTAAAGAAATAATGACTGACAACTTCCTTAACCCAGACAAGGAAAAACACAACGAGATCCAGGAAGCCCAGAAAGTTTCAAATAAGATGAATCCAAAGATACCCACAGCAACATATATTTGAAATGTCAAAATTTAAAGGAAAGAATCTTAAAAGCAGCAACAGTAAAACAACTTGATACAGGCAAAGAAGCCTTCTTAAGGCTATCTGCAGAGTTTTCACCAGAAATTTTGTAGGCCAGAAAGGACTGGAATGATTACTCAAAGAAGAGAAAGAAAAAATAATTCAACAAATAATACTCCATTCAGTAATGTTATCATTCAGAATTGAAGCAGAGAGAGTTTTCCAGATAAGCAAAACCTAAGGGAGTTGATAACACTACTGACTTTATAAGAAATGTAAAAGGGACTTGTTTAAGCTAAAGGAAAAAAAAGTACTCATTTTTAACAAGAAAACACCAGAGTATAAATCTCACTGGTAGAAGTAAACATTTAATCACTTGTAAAGCTAGCATCAAAGTTAAAAGACAAAAGTAGTGAAAATAACATAGCTACACAATTAGTTAAGGGATATGCGAGATAAAAAGATGTAAAATTTGACATCAAAAACAAACTGGGGTGGGGAGAGCAGAAATGTGAAATGTAGAGCTCTTAAATGTGTTTACATTTTTGTTGGAATCAACTTAAAGTAGACTGTTATAAACATAAGTTGTTAAATGTAAGCCTCACACTCATTCCAAAGCATAACCTAGAGTATATACACAAAACATAAAGAAAAGGAATCTAAGCACTAAAGATGGTTGTCAAACCACAAAGGAAAAGAGCAAGAAATAAAGGAACAGCCAGAAAATATTGAACTAAATGGCAATCAGTACATATCTATCAAGAATTACTTTAGGGGCGCCTGGGTGGCTCAGTCGGTTGCGCTTCTGACTTCGGCTCAGGTGATGATCTCACAGTTCATGGGTTCAAGCCCCGCATCGGGCTTTGTGCGGACAGCTCAGAGCCTGGAGCCTGTTTCCGATTCTGTGTGTCCCTCTCTCTCCGCCCCTCCCCTGCTCATGATCTGTCTCTCTTTCTCTCTCTCTCAAAAACAAATAAATGTTAAAAAAAATTTAAAAAAAAAAGAATTACTTTAAATTTGAATGAATTCAATTTTCCCATGAAAATACATGGAGTGGCTGAGTGGATTAAAAGAAAAAGATCTGTGTGTGTGGTGCCTAAAAGAGACTAATTTCAGATGTAACAGGACAGACAGAAAGTGAAGGGATGGAAAAAGATACTCCATGTAAATGGGAACCAAAAAATGCTGAAGTAGCTGTACTTATAACAGACAAAATAGACTTAAAGACTGTAATAAAAGACAAAGAAAACCATTATAACATGATAAAGGGCCCATCTAACAAGAGATATAACATTTATAAATATTTATGCACCCAACCTAGATGCACATAAATACATATGGCAAATATTATCAGACCTAAAGTGAGAAATAGACAGTAATATACTAATAGCAGGGGACTTTAATATCTTACTTATGTCAATAGATAGATTATCCAAACAGAAAACCAAAACCAAAAACCAAAACAGAAACATCAGCCTTAAATTACATGTTAAACCAGATAGACTTAACACATAAATACAAAACATTCCATTCAAAAGCAACAGAATATTCATTCTTTCAAACATACCTGGAATATTCTGCAGGATAAATCATGTTAGCCTACAAAACAAGCCTTTTAAATTGAAGAAGACTGAAATCCTATCAAGTGTTTCTTACAACCTCAATGGTATGAAACATCAATTACACAAAATTACATATCAATTACCAAAAATATGTAAAACGCACAAACATGTGGAGATTAAACAACACAACCAATGGTCAAAGAATAATCAAAAGGGAAAGAAATTTTGGAAATTTATGGAAAATTAATTTTGCCAAATTAATTCATGGAAAAAATGGAAATACAACATTCCAAGAGTTATGGGATACAATAAAAGAAGTTTTAGTCTAGACATTCATAGTGATTAATGGAAACCTGAAGAAACAAGAAAGATCTCAACTAAGCTAATCTTACACTCAAAGAACTAGAAAAAAACAACAACGATAAAGTACAAGTTCAGTCAGAGGGAAAAAAATACCAAATCAAACCAGAAATAAATGAAATGGAGATTAAGAAAACAGTAGAAAAGATCAGTGAAGCTAGGAGCTCATTCTTTGAAAAGATAAAGTTGACAAACCTTAGGTAGGCTCACCAAGGAAAATAGCAGAGAGGACTCAAAATCCAAAATTAAAGAAGAGACATTACAACTGATACCACAGAAATACAAAGGATCATTAGACTACTTTGAACAATTATATCCTAACAAAGTAGAATAAATGGATAAATTCCTAAAAATATACAACCTACTGAGAGTGAATCATGATAAATAGAAAATACGAGCATGCCAATTATTAGCAAGGAGATTGGATCAATAATCAAAAACCTCATAATAGGCAAAAGTCCAGAACTTTTTTTCTAGGCTTCACTGAGGAGTTCTATACCAGGCATTGAAAGAACACTATTCCTTCTCAACTCTTACAAAAAAGAGAACATTTTACAAGTCCAGCATTAGCGTGATACCAAAACAAAGAATGATGCCCTAAGAGATGAAAATTATAAGCCAATATCAGTCATGAACATAGATGTATAAATCCCCAACATTTTGTTATGGCTGAATCCAACAATAGGTTAAAAGGATCGTACACTGTGATCAAGTGGGATTTATTCCAGAAATGCAAGAATGGTTCACTGTACACAATTCAATCTACTCGATAGACCATTTTAACAAAATGAGAGATAAAAATTAGGATTATTTCAACAGATACAGAAAAACCATTTGACAAAATTCAACATCCATTTATGATAAGAACTATCAACAAAGTGGGTATGAAGGTAATGTATCTCAACATTATAAAGGCTATGTATGACAAGCCTACAACAAACATGATACTCAGTGGTCAAAGTTGAAAGCTTTTTTTCCCCTAAGATCAGGAATAAGACAAAATATGTGCACTATTGGCACTTTTATTCAACAGAGTATTTGAAGTCCCAACCAGAACCAGTAGGTGGAAAAAAACAGAAAAGAAATAAAAGGCATTCAAATTGGAAAGGAAGAAGTTTAGGGGCACCTGGGTGGCTCAGTCAGATAAGCGGCCGACTTCAGCTCAGGTCATGATCTCACGGTTAGTGCTTTGGAGCCCCGCGTCCGGTTATGTGCTGACAGCTCAGAGCCTGGAGCCTGTTTCAGATTCTGTGTTTCCATCTCTCTCTGCCCCTCCCCCATTCATGCTCTGTCTCTCTCTGTCTCAAAAATAAATAAACTATTAAAAAATTAAAAAAAATAAAAATTAAATTTAAAAAAGGAAAGGAAGAAGTGAAACTGTCACTTAAAAATTTTTTTTTAATGTTTTATTTATTTTTGATAGAGAGAGAGAGACAGTGTGAGCAGGGGAGGGGCAGAGAGAAAGGGAGACACAGAATCTGAAGACAGGCTCCAGGCTCTGAGCTAGCTGTCAGCACAGAGCCTGACGCAGGGCTCGAATCCATGAGCGTGAGATCAAGACCTGAGCTGAAGCCGGACGCTCAGCCAACTGAGCCATCCAGGCGCCCCTAAAATGTCACTTTTTGCACATGACATGATACCAAAGATTCCTTCAAAAATCTGTTGGAAATAAATTCAGTAAACTTACAGGGTACAAAAACAAATCTGTTGCATTGCATTTCTTTATACTAATAATGACAGAGAAATTAAGAAAATCATCCATTTACAGTTGCATCAAAAAGGAATTTCTGGAAATAAATGAAACCAAGGAAGTAAAAGACCTATACACTGAAAACTATAAAAAATTAATGAAATAAAATGAAGACATAAATAAATGGAAGATATTCCATCCTCAGAGACTAGGAGAATAGTGCTAAAATATCCATACTACCCTAAGTAGCCTACAGGTCCAATGCGAACCTTACCAAAATTCCAATGGCATTTTTTATATAAAGAGAACAAACAATCCTGAAGTTTGTATGGAACCACAAAAAATTCCAAACAGTCAAATCAAACTTGAAAATGAAGAGTAAACCTGGAGGCATCATGCTCTCGGATTTCAAACAATATAACACAGCTGGTAATATAGAGTATGGTATTGGCATAAAAAACAGACATATATATCAATAAACAGAATAGAGAGACAAGAAATATACCCATACATGTATAATTATTTATGACAAGCATGTATAAGAATATATAATGAGCAAAGGACAGTCTCTTCAATACACAGTGTTGGAAAAATCAGACAGCCACATATCAAAGAAAGAAACTGAACCACTACCTTACACCATACAAAAAATTAACTCCAAATCGTTTAAAGATGTGAATGTAAACGTGCAACATAAAAATCCTAGAAGAAAACATAGGTGGCAAACTCTGTAACACTGGTCTTGGAGATGATTTTTTGAATCTGACCCCAAAAGCAGTGGCAACAAAAGCAAAAATAAACAAGTGAGACTATATCAAACTAAAAAGCTTCTGCACAACACATGAAACCATACATGAAATGAAAAGGCAACCTACTGAATGGGAGAAAATATTTTCAATCATATACATATGGTCTCTGACTTAGGATGGTTGCAGATATCCAAAGGAAACAAAAACTCTAACTTGAAAAGATATCTGTACTTTCATGTTCACAGTAGCATTACTTACAATAGCCAAGATATGGAACCAACCTGTGTCGACTGATGTATTATGGATCTATCTATCTATCTATCTATCTATCTCTATATAGTATTGTATCAGTATATATACAATGGAATATTAAACAGCCATAAAAAAGAATGAAATCTTCCCTTTTGCAATATGGGTAGACCTTTAGAGCATTATGTTAAGTGAAATAAGTCAGACAGAGAAAGGTAAATACTATATTGTATCATATATGAATCAAAACAAAACAAATAATTGAACAAACAGAAAAGTATACAAGCTCATGGTTGAACACATTGGTGGTTACTAGAGGCAGGGATGGGGAGGGGCGGAATTAGTGAAGGCATTTAAAAAGTACTAACTTCTACCTATAAAGTAAATAAGTCATGGAGATATAATGAACAGATTGGAGACTGTAGTTAATAATATTGAGTTGCATATTTAAAAGTTGTTAAGAGAGTGGCTCTTAAAGTTTTCACCACACACACACACACACACACACACACACACACACACCACAATTATAACTATTTATATGGATGGATATCACCTACACTTGTGGTTATCCATTTTGAAGTATATATAAATACTGACTCAATAGGTTGTATACCTGAAACTAATATGACATATGTCAAGTATCTCTAAATTTATAAAAATATTTTTTGGATGGAGCACACTATTCTAAGTTAAATTAATTACAATTAAATTAATTGGAGATATATTTCACTCCTGGCTTCTTCTGCTGCTTTTAAGATGTCAGTTATCAGTTCAATGGTCATTCCCCTTATTTTAGGTTCTTCTGTCTTTGTGTCCTGAGTATTCAGTATGATGTGTACAGAAGTAGAGTCTGTTTTTTATTATTTCTTTCATTTTTCTCATTGTGGAATCAATAAATTGTCTTCCATCTGTTATTAAAAGTTATTTTCTGTCATTTCTTCAAATATTGTGTTCTTGGGGTACCTGTGTGGCTAAGTCAGTTAAGCATCCAACTCTTGGTTTTGGCTCACGCCATGATCCCAGGGTTATGGGATCAAGCTCTACATTGGACTACGCTACACTGGGCATGGAGCCTGCTTAATATTCTCTCTCTTTCTGCTCCTTCCCCACTCACACTCTCTCTGGGTCTCTAAAATTAATGTTTATCTTCTCATCTTCTTTGTACTTTTGGAACCCTGGTTAAATGTAATTCATATATTTCTATTCCATTTTTGGTCCTATTTTTTAATTGTTATTTTTTCTATCACTGTATGTTCTTTTTGGTTCTTTTCTTTGCCTCCAAAACTGCTTAGTCTTTCTGAAGTCTCTTGTGCTCACATTTTTAATTTCTTATTTCATTCAACATGTTCATCATTTTCTTTTATAATCCACATTTTATAATTCTAATACAGATTTTCTTTATTGCTCTTGGTGCCACATTTTCTTTGCATTTTGTAATTTTTATAATTTTGTGAGAATTTTGAGGCCTCATTTAAAAGTGAATTCTCCCAGAAAGAATTTTAATTTATTTATCACAGGTATGTGGGTGGCACCAGTATACCTTAGCCCTCAAGATTAGTCTTGAGGTTTTTAGGGTCAAGCAAGAGGGACAAACTTGGCTTCAAACTCACATAAGTCTAACGTGAGGATATAAACTTTCAGAGTGGATTTTTATCTCCTATACTTTGTACTACATTTTAAGATGGGCAGTTTTCTTTGCAGTCCCCTACAGAGCTAGGTTTACTTCTCATTTACCCTAAAATGAGTTTCAGCTCAATACAGTTGGTTCCTATTAAACTCTCTTTTTCTCTGGCTCCTTGCTTGGGGCTTGTTCTGTCCTGTGTGACCTGAGAGGCTGGGACAACTAAAGCTCGGGTTCACCAAGTTCACTAAATGCTATCAAGTTTAAAGCCAACTTCAGTCTCTGCTTTTATTTAGCTTTTGGTCTTTTATGTCTTTCTTACTCTGTTTCAGCTTACTTATACCTTTAAGCAGATTTATTTAAAATATTTTATTCACATACTACACAGAAACTGGGAACAACCCAAATATCTATCAACAGAGGAAGGGATAAGATGTATTGCATTCATGCAATAGATCACACTGCAGCAATATACATATATAGATAGATAGATAGAGAGAGAGAGACAGACAGACAGATAGATAGATAGATAGATAGATATAGCATATATATCTAGGGGCATCTGGATTTAAGTACCTGACTTCAGCTCAGGTCATTATTTTATGGTTCATGGGTTTGAACCCCATGTCAGGCTCTGACAGCTCAGAGCCTGGAGCCTGCTTTGGATTCTGTGTCTCCCTCTACCTCTCTCTCTCTGCCCCTCCTTGGCTTGTACTCTGTTTATCACTCTCAGAAATAAATAAACATTAAAAATAAATAAATAAATATATCTACAGACACAAACAAATTACACAATATAGACAAGTCTCACATTTTGCTGAGTGGAAAAAAAATGGACACAAAACAATGCATGTTGCATAATGCCACTTATATGACATCCAAGAAGAGGCAAAAGCAAACAGCGTTAGTAGAAGCCACATTACTGGTTACTATAACTTGGTGGTTGGGGGGTGGGGTTGTTGGTTATTGATTAGGGAGGGCCATGAAGGAAATTTCTGGGGCTCTGGAGGTGTTCAAGGTCTATCTGGTGATGGTTACAGAGGCATAAAAACTCAGCTAGCCGAATACTCAGGATTAGTGCACTTTACATGCTTTAATGTATATATGTTATACCTCAATAAAGTAAAAGAAAAATTACCTCCAATTTTAGTTGGTTTGGCCACAGTACCTCCTTTGCCTTACTACTGCAAATAAAAAGCCAAGTGCTTTACAAATATAAGGGGTTTATATTCATTACCTACATTGCCACTATAAAGTAGAAGATTGGACAGTTATTTAGAGAAAGCAATGAGAATATAAAATTACCACTTCTCCCTTTTTGGCAATAGAATTTTAATTTTTTTTTATCATAACAACTCCACATTTCATTTTGCTTTTATAGTCAGTATCTAAATGAGGGGAAACATCTCATTGAGAAAATGTATTAAAATAAAGTATTAATATAATTGCAGATATAATTCCTAAAGGTATAGTAAAGCTATCATTTTTGTAACAAAAGTCTTGAAAATGAATGTACTTTTAATTCTTTAATGAATGCTACCATGAAGACCACAGGCAGTTAGATCTGAAGGAATGTGATTTTCTAATTAATCTAATTAATTTCTAATGCTTCATTTCTAGATACTTGTATCCTTTCTAACACTGCATATGCATGCACTTTTTATATCTAAGTGCAACTCATCTATAAACTAAATTTTGTGTATAGCACTTTATTAATAGAGAAGATATATTTTATTAGCACAAGAAAGGAGTAGTTAAATCTGTATATTTACTTATTTAATAGCCACTGTTTACACATTTGCTAACAGGTTCATTAATTATTTTTGGAAATGAAGAGCATGAAGAGGGCAACAAATTGTAGATGATGCAAGATGCTTATCCTTAGTATAGTGAAGCTTGCAACTAATTTGTTATGGGTGGAATGAACCATCCATCTTATAGATCTTTGTCTCTCTTGGTACATTTATCTAATATATAACTGAATCTCAATAATGTTGGCCAAGTCAATAAACAATAATGATAGCCTACCCTTCCTTTTAAATCATATATATTTTTAAAATTATGTCCCCAAACTCTCGAGTAAGTTTTACAGTAATATAAAAGAACAATATTATAACTACTATTTTTATGGATAAATATAAGCATGTACTATTACCATTTTTTAAATGTTTATTTATTTATTTTGAGAGACAGAGAGAGAGAGAGAGAGAGAGCAAGAGCAGAGGAGGGGCAGAGAGAGAGAGACAGAGACAGAGAGAATTCCAAACAGGTTCTGTACTGTCAGCACAGAGCCTGATGTGGTGGTCGATCTCATGAACTGTGAGATTATGAACTGAGTAGAAATCAAGACTTGGATGCTCAACCAACTGAGTCACCCAGGCACCCTTTTGTTACCATTTTTTTTAAAAGCAAAATGCCTCAGGGTCAAAGAGGAATACTTAAGTCAATGGAAACCACTGGTTAACCACTTGATCCCTAAGCATTGAAAACTGAAATCAACAACTATTTCCTAAGGCCAATTTGTATAAGGCATTCAACTGGATGTGAGGACACTTAAGATGCCACTTCAGTCTACTTGGGAGGTGGGCCCCTTGATATTAGGTGGTCCCAAAGATAGTTTTGGTATGATGCTGTAAGGAGATCCTAGGACAAAAAATTGGTCTCTTTGACTTAACAACTGAATGACTATGATAGCTGCCAAGGAATGCTACAAATTTATTAGGGTGTGGAAGTTAGGAGCTAATATTTTTGGGTAATTTGTTTGCTTCTATTTGGTTCTTTCTTCACCTAACTAGAACCAAGCATGCCTATACTTTGGGTTTTACTGCATAATTTATTCATATTTCTTTGATTTTCTTGAA
Source organism: Cryptoprocta ferox (assembly GCA_028646485.1). Classification (NCBI taxonomy): domain Eukaryota; kingdom Metazoa; phylum Chordata; class Mammalia; order Carnivora; family Eupleridae; genus Cryptoprocta; species Cryptoprocta ferox. Next base: position 36,943,779 of record CM053574.1, on the reverse strand, counting down.
GCCAAAGATGGATATGATAACCGCCAGTTGAAATTTAGAAGCACTACTTTTGCTGTACTATAGGGACCAACTCTGCTTGAGGAGACCACGATCAATGACCTTTTTTAAGGCATAATTTCTATATGCCTTGTTTTTCATCAACCTAATAATTGGGATGACATTATTGATCTCACAGAGTGGTTGTTCTAATTGAACAAGATTATAGTCTATTTCAAGTGCCTTATACTTTACCTACAAGATAAAAAAAGTTCATAAACATTAGCTATCATCATTATTAACTTCTTCTTCATTATCTTTTATATTACTAAGGAGTGGCTATGAGTCTAGACCTTTGGAGTCATACCTGAGATCTTGCCCTGGATCTGTCACTTGAGAGATACACAACCTTGAAAAATTACTTTCCATCTCTCATCCTCAGTTTTTCTATCTTCATATTGGGAATAAAAAACAGCCCTTAATGTATTTAGTTGCTCTAGTAATTAACTGAGATGATACATGTCATGACTTTAGAGCAATGCCTATACCACAGAGTAAACGCTCAATCAATGTATGTGATGATGATAATGCCATCTGTCTATAAGACAGTAAATATCTCAAAAGCAGATTGGTCATCTCTATTGTATGGTTCATCTCTGAATGCACAGGGGCAGGTATTGAAGAAGAGATACAGAGGAGGGATGAAATCAGAGAGCCTTGCATGTCATGGGTACACTTTCAGATCAAGAAAATAAGGGGAGAAGAGGAGAGAGAGAAATTGATTTGATTAAAAGGACCTTGTAGAGAATCATTTACTACAACTCTTTTTACTCCAAAGAAATCTTGCCCTGTCCTTTACAGAGGAGTTTTACCAAATCAGCCAGGCTTAGAAAACATTAATGATGGAGGAATTTAATTACAACAACTCCTTAGAAAAACACACGTATGAATCAAGACATTTATCACGTAATTTTAGGTCTAAGGGTAGCTTTGGTGCAATTACCTGGATATTTGCACTAGTATCTAATTTTAAATGCTTTCATTCTTAATGATGTCCCTGTGAACTGGCTAAGGTTAAGTATACGTAGAGCTATCAATATGGTGGCAACAAGGCCTCTGGCAAAAGGTAGCCGAAAAACACCAGGGAACAGTGACTTAATTTGTGGATTAGTTTTGTCTTCCTGCCAGTCGCAGACTTTCATTGTCATAGTAAAGGGCAATTTACAGAACTTATTGGTTGCCCTTTTTACTTACAATCTTAGCTTAGAAATATTTCCTAACAACAAATGCCTCTGTGTCTTTGTCTTGATGACAAAAGGCCTTCATTAGGGCCTTTATCACTCTCCTGTCTCCTATTCCTCCAAATCCTCCTTAATCTTAATCTCACTCCACTTACCTTGTTCAATAACAAATGTCCTATGGATAACTTCAAATGGTTATCAGATAACCCCTGCCTTCCTTCAAAGCATACAAGGATAAACTCCATCAGATGGTGAGAAACAAGAGGAGAGATTTAATGCTGGAGGGCTGAATTCTCTTATCTCTTCAACAGCTTACCCTGATTTAGAGGATTCTCCCCCTCCTTTCTATCACTTACATATTCTCATGTCTAGAAGGCAAATCTAAAAAGGACACACTAAGGCTTCTCACTATCCTGTGTAGCTGGTGTACTGAAGAAATTAAATCACTAGGAAAATGAGTGGAGAGGGACGGTAGTCATTGTGCACCTCCTGAAAGCACTATTCATCCTAGACATCTTGTTGTGGGGGAAAATAGGTTACGCAAAGAAGTAAAATACATTTTTTTTTTCTTTTTACTACTTGACTGCTGAATGCTTTACAGCTTTGTAATTTGCAAAGAGTGGTTCAGCTCCTTTTGTGCCTTACTTTATCACGCTATATAATTACATCTGTTAAAGCCCAGCATCTATTTTGCTTTTTGTGCATGCATACAGTCCATCATTACAAGTGACACTTCTCTTAGATGTTGCTAGTTGTTTAGCACTTTGATTTTATATTTTTTCCCTATTAGTACCAATCACAGTAATCAGTTTTACAAGGCATCTTTTTATTGTGACTTGCCTTACTTCCATAAAGAAATGATGATTGGAAAAAGATACATTATAAAGTATGTATGCAGAGCTTTCAAAACAACTGTTTCTTTTTCTTCCTTTCTTCCTTCCTCCCTCCCCTCCACCCTCCCATCCTATCTGATTTCTTTTGTCTCCTAAGTGTTAGTACATTTTATACATATTAAATTTGAATTAGTGGCCCAAACATTGAAATGGGGAAGTTTCATTTGGAGTTGAGTGAAAATGGCTCTTTTGATTGGGGTGATGGGGCAAACAGGGCCTAACACTCCATTTTGAATAGTTCCTATCCTTCCTTACAGGCTCCCTGACAGCTTGCTTGGTTAATTTATACTCCCTGCCAGAACTGTGAGGGCATTTGGAGTCATGATCCCTATTATATGCTGAATCGAGAGTTGCTATTCCTTTGTTTTTGCTTCAAATTGAAGACCCTTCATACACACTAGGTACCCCCAAAGGGTGAAACCCATCTGACAAGCTTTATTCTTTCCTTAACACTCTTCAACACCTTATGTTGAAACCAAGGCACTCCTACTCTGTGACCAGGAGGGTGAATTACCTGGCACTTTTGGGAGACTATATATTATTATAGAGTTACAAGCCTACCTGTGTTTGGTCTCATTGACACAAGTACCCTACTCCCAGGAATGTAAAGCCTGATTCAAAAAACAAAAATATATTGCTAGAATGATATTTGTTGTAATGTCTCTAATAGCCAGGAAGGTTTTAAAATGTTAATTAGGAAGACCATGTTAAAACATGAACATGTTATGTGAAAAGGGCAAAAGCAAAATGGCACACACATTATTACAAGAACTAAGCCTCTAGGAATATGTCAAGATATAGAACGGCTGGCCAGGTTAAGCGGTTGTCCTTTTTTTCTTCTCCTCTTTTCCCCTCAAGACATGTAAACTACTATGTGTAAATGAAATCACTTAATAATTATTAAGCCTACAAATTTCTTCTCCCTTTGACCATGGAGATGCAGTTGGTGTTCATCAAGAAAAACATGTCTGGAAATGTAAATGTAGCAAATGCCCCCAAGAGAATTGAAAACTTCAATGATGGGAGGAAGAAGCTAAAGCCCTCTCACTCTTACTTAACAAATCCAAACAAGCAGATTGTTGAATGTGGGTTCTCTTATCCAGTAAGTCTTGGCTATCCTAAGATATTGTGTAGACTGCCATTTTTGAATTGTGAATGTACTGCCTTAAGACTCCAAAAAAAAAACAAAATCAAGAGATACAATTTCATATGATCATCTCAATAGAGGTAGACAAAACATTTTACAAAATTCAACATCCATTAATGACAAAAATTCTTATAAAATTAAGTACAGAGGAACATACCTCAACATAATATGTGAGGTAATCACAGAATAGTCCATATGTGACAAGTCCACAGCTAACATTATACCCAATGATGACAGGTTGAGAGGCTTTCCTTTAAGATCAGGAAAAAGACAAGGGTGCCCACACTTATCATTTCTGTTTAACATAATACTGGAAGTCCTAGCCAGAGCAATCAGGCAAGAATAAAAAATAAGTGACATCATAATTGGAAAGAAAGAAGTAAAATTGTCTCTATTTATAGATGACATGATTTTATATATAGAAAATCCTCAAGAGTCCACCAAAAAACTTTTAGAACTACAAATTCGGTAAAATTCAAGGTACGAAATTAACATACAAAAATTAGTAGCTTTTTACATAGAACAGATTATCTGAAAAATAAACTTAAAAAATTTAAAAAAGAAAAAAGAAAATGATTCCATTTACAGTAGTAAAAAAAAACAATGAAATACTGGGGCTCCTGGGTGGCTCAGTCAGTTGAGCATCTGATCTGACTCTTGATTTTCCCTCAGGTTATGATCTCACTTTCATGGATTCAAGCCCTGCATCAGGCTCTGTGCTGGCAGTGTGGAGCCTGCTTGAGATTTGCTCTCTCCCTCTCTCTCTCACCCTCCCCCACTTACATTATCTCTCTCTCTCTCTCTCTCAAAATAAATAAACTTAAAAAATTAAAAATATAATATACTTAGGAATAAATTTAGGCAATGAAGTAAAATGTCTTTAAAATGAAAACTATAAAATATTGATTAAAAAATCAAAGACACAAATAGAAATATACCTGTGTTGATGGATTACAAAAATTAGTATTATTAAAATGTCCATACTACCAAAAGTCACCTATAGCTTCAAGACAATCCCATGAAGATTCCAATGGCATTTTTTTACAGAAGTAAAGTATACATGGAACCATGAAAAAACCTCAAATAGCCAAAGCAATGCTGAGAAAGAACAAAGCAGGAAGCATCTCACTTCCTGATTTCAAACTGTATTATAAAGCTATGCTAACCAAAATAGTATATGGTGCTGGCATAAAAACAAACACATAGGCCAACAGGAAATAATTGAGAGCCAATAAATAAATCCATGCATACATGATCAACTAATATTTGACAAAAGAAACAAGAATAATTAATGGAGAAAAGACAGTTTCTTCAATAAATGATTCTGGGAAAATTGGATATTAACATACAAAAGAATGAAACTGGACTCCTATCTAACACCACTCACAAAGATTAACTCAAAATCAATTAAAGAATTAAATGTAAGAATTGAAATCATAAAATTCCTAGAAGAAAACCTAGGAAAAATGATCTTTGGCCTAGATCTTGGCAATGACTTTTTGGATATTATACCTAAAACATGAGCAACAAAATAAGTGGGGTTATATAAAAACTAAAAAGCTTCTGCACAGCAAAATAAATAACCAACATAATGAAAATGTATTTTACAGGATGGGAAAAACGTATTTTGCAAATCAAATATTTGATAAGGGATTAATATCCAAAATATACAGTAAATTTACACAACTCAATAGCAAAACAAATGATTCAATTAAAAATGGGCAAAGTCCCTGAATGCAAATTTTTTCCAAGGAAGATCTACAAATGGCTAATGAATGGGATGTGAAAAGGGGCTCAAAATCACAAACGTTAGGGGAATGCAAATCAAAATCACACGGAGCTATTACCTTATGCCTGTTAGAATGGCCATATCAAAAAGTCAAGACATAACAAATGCTGTTGATGGTGTGCAGAAAAGGAAACCCTTGTGCACTGTTGGTGGGAATGTAAATTGGTATAGTGGAAAACAGTATGGATGTTCTTTAGAAAATGAAAAATACAACTACCATAAGACCCAACAACTTCACTTCTGGGACTATAGCTAAAGAAAATTAAAACACTATGTTTGAAGCTGTATCTTTACCCCCATGCTTATAGCAGCTTTATTTACAATGGCCAAGACATGACAACAACCTATGTAACCATCAATGGATAAATGGATAAGGAGGTTGAAGTGTGTATCTACACACACACACACACACACACACACACACACACAAAGGAATAGTACTCAGCCATTAAAAAGAAATCGTGTTATTTGAGACAACATGAATGGACTTTGCCAAACTCATAGAGAAAAGAGATTAGATTTATGGTTACCAGAGGTGGGGGGTGAGTAGAGTAGGGTGAATTGGATGAAGATGGTCAAAAGGTACAAGCTTCCAGTTAAGAAATAAGTAACTACTATAGATGTAACGTACAACATGATGACTATAGTTAATACTAGTATATGGTATAATTGAAGGTTGTGAAGACACTGGATACTAAAAGTACTCATCACAAGGAAAATTTTTTTCCTTTTCTTTTTTAAAATATACATAGAGATGATGGATATTAATCAGACTTATTGTGGCAATCATTTCACAATATATTTAAGTCAAAGAATTGTACTGTATACCTTCAACTTATATAGTGCTATGTAACAGTTATATTCCAATAAAACTGATAAAAGAAATTCAGCCCCACACAACACACACTTGCTACTACTGGTTTTTAAGATAGTAATAAAAACTTACTTTTAGCATTTTGTAGGGTTTTTTTTTAACATGCTTAAACATATGTTCATTTTAGCAAGTTTCCATGAGTCCTCAGAAATGCTTAACATAACTATCTTGGGTTTTCTCACTGATTCTGAATTCTGGTTTTCATACATGGAGTCAAAATCTTTAAAATTCTTATTGTTGAAAATTTGATTTCAATGCAATGTACCATTTTGATGATGAACTATAAACTTAAAAAGACTTTCCTTGAGCAAAGTCAGATCTCAGAAAGGAAAAAAATGAAATGTTGGTTTATAAATATGAGCAGTAGGTACCTATATTCTTTCTCAGTAGAGCTATGTTTAAATTAGGAATTGAAATTCTCAGAAGGAGATTGCTTGGCATATATAGAGAAGTATTTAAAACTGAAGTCACTTTAATGAAGTAAATACAATATCATCATTAAGTGTGTGCTATACCTTGGATGTCCAAGAATATTCATCTACAAAAGCATATTAACTAAGACATTTTTTTCTTGGTTCTCTAGTAGGGGAAAAAGAAACCAAACTACCCAAAATCCACTCTCCCTGATTCTGTTTCCATTTTCTTTTGGCAAATTATTCTCCATTATTAATCTGTTTGAGGTGGTGGGAATGTCATAATGGCTTAGCCCATCAGGAAGTTCCAACCTCCTGACCACCATGAAATGGCTCAAATCTACTAGAACAAAGGAAATGCCAGGAATTTGTTGGACTTTAAAGAAAAGAATGGAGTTCTTCCCACTGGGATTACAGAATTTCATATAAATGCTACTATGGATATAAGAAATTTGACATGGAAGATTATATAGAAGAAAGAAGAGCCCAGAGATGAGAAGACAGCCCTTAGTTTCAACCAGGCCCAAAACAAACCAACCTTGTATATTTTAGTTCAGTTCCCCTTCTGGCTTGATCCAGTTTGAGCTCATATTTTTATTTTGCCAGAAAAAGGCCTGATTTATATAGCATTTCATATAGCTGTCAAACTAAAGGGAAGCTCAGAAACAGACCCTGTGAATCTATTTTTCTGTTCAGAGAATTTACATCTAAAGAGGGGAACATCATTTTCCAATAGAAAACAACTGATAATACATGCACCTTCTCTTCTACTATTGTTTTAATTACCAACTATGGAATAAACTGAAGACCACTGAGTAATTTTCAAGACACTTAGATATATCTGCAAATCCCTTAGTCTCAAAAGTGTGTCATCTAAGTATTTCTTTTAACATCAGCTGCCATTTATAGGTAATATTTTACATTTACTCATTACTGGGAATGTTTTTAATTTCCCAAGCTCAAATGTACTATGGCAAGAGGACGATTTCACAAAAACATATAACCAAAATAAATTATTTTTCTTGGTTCTCTTGTAGAAAACTCTCTTGTTTGTTAAGTCTCGGGTAGCATGTGGGAAGAAGCCTTAAATCTCAACATATGATGCTTATGTGGATAGTGAAAATTGATAGGAGTGTGAAAAGGAAAAGGGCAACCAAAAATGAAAATAGTTTACAAATTATCTTTGCTAGCTTCCTGAAATTCAGTAAATTTTTGGGGCAAAAAACAAAGAAGAGTTTTATAATTTATTTTTATGTTGGTATTTAGAAGTATTAAGAGATGGGCTAAGTCTACTGGGATAATACGAAGTACAGCACTGAGAGTTATTCAGATGATTAATCCCAAAAGAAAATGATTATGGAAAAGGAACATAAATTTTGGAGAGAATTATACTAGCCATGCAAATTTATTAAATCATCTTTATAACTTGGTCATTTCTCTACCACTTTGCCAGAAAGAGGTTCTGGTTTGTAAATTTTCCAACAGAGCCTGATATAGTACAGACTTAATAACTGGTGACCATTATCCTTACTACTATTGTTGATATGTTGACCAAGTGAGAAGAAAAGGTATCTCCCCTTTATACTTATCATATATAGCATATGTTATATGTAGGTAGCATATATTATATATATATGTGATTTCCAGATGATATACATTACATATATTTACATACATATATATTATATACTTTGTTTTTATATAGTGTGCATTATACATATAATATGTATGTCCATATTATACATAAATATGTATATTATATATATATATATATATGCATTATAATTCCCAGGTTATATTCACATAGTTTAACCTGTATTTCACAGGTTAATGCAGATGGCAGTAAAATCTGGAGAAGTTGGTAGTTGGGGGCAGAAGGTTTAAGCAAAGAAGAAAATGTCTAGAACAACTATCATGGAATGTTTGCTGTTTGGGTCTGTATGTACCAGCCTGTGTCAGCTTCATTTCTCTGTGATGTGCATGGAGTCTCTGTGCAGAGATCTTTCTCCTGTGTCCAGGGTCCATTACTTGGGGCTAACCAATCCCCCAGAAAACAATCATTTATCCTTTTTGCATTTATTTATCCTTCACACTCCAATAAGCCAGTGTCCTATTACCCCATCCCCTTTTAGGGCACTTCTGTAGATTTCCTCCCTCAGGCTTACATATCCAGTTCATTGTCAAAGAACACTTTTGTTACCTGCTCAACAGCTAATCCTCATTTAAGAGGTCTGAAATAAGGGCTACAGAAATTTCTGCATCTTTAGGGTATTTTTATTTATATAATAGTTTCAAGGGTACTGCACTTTTTGTTTGTTTGTTTGCCTATTTTTGTTTTTTTCCTACCTCACTGGTTATTTTCTCTTTGTCTCATTTGGTGGTTTTCTGTTCAATTTATGATTGTTCTCTTCCTAAGTAAAGTTATCATGTCACAGGGCTATAATGCCATTGTAGGCTGACTCCCAATTTTATTTCTCTAGGCTTGACTGCTCTCCATCTCAGGGCTCAACTGTCCAGCTGACATTGGCACTTGACTAATAAGCATTTATATATATAAAATAGAGTTACTGATTCCCATGATGCCTAATCCCCCATCTATTTCTTCCTTAGAATTCTTCATCTTAGAAAACGACACCACCGGTAAAATCAAGTCAAAAAACATTTATACTGTTATCATTTTAACTGGAGCCATTAGCTCTCAACTTAAAAAAAAAAAAAAAGCTTGAATGAAACTACCTCCTAACTGTTCTTACTTTCTGACTCATGCCCTTGATACAATGTTCTGAGTAATCAATAGTTTGTTAAAATGTTCAGAAGATCAAATAATCCTCCCGTATAAAACTTTCCATTGACTCTCTATCACTACTAGAATAAAACAATGACTCCTTCTATTTCTAGTAAACAAGTGGTCTAGCTCAACCTTCAACTACAGCCCCCCTTATTTCCATTCTCTATTTCTAGTGGCTCTACCTTCTTTCTCTGCCTCAGTCATAACACCTTAACTCCTATTTTCAGGGCCTTTGCACTTGTTATTTCCCGTCCTGCAATGATCTCCATTTCTTCCCATTGCTGAGTTCTCCTGTTTAAGGTCTTGTTTAATTGTCAGAGAGGCTTTCTCTATGACTCCACCTAAGGTAAGAACACAGTGATGGTCTATACACATTACCCTGTTTTATTTTGATGCATTTCATTTAATATCAGTTTAACTACAGTAAATAAGTTTTCTGTGGTTGTTTAGAAATGATTTGCTTATTTTTCGGCCTAATACTAGTGAAAATATTCTCATTGTTGAGAGCAGAGAGCTTGTTTGTCATATATTGTGTTCCCAATGCCACAATCTATGCCTAATACATAGGAGTTCAAAAAATACATTCCCTAAAATGAATAATGAATGAATGAGTAAATGAATGGATGTTTAGACACTATTACAAATCAACAGTTGGGGGATTTGGCCTAGTCAGAAAAGTTAGGAAGTCTTCCAATTTGAAGTGATATTTGAGTAGGTTTGATGACACTGTAACAAGTTCAACAAAGTTGAACATTTCTGGCAAGAGTGATGGCATATGCAAAGATTCAGTGGTAAGAGGAAGCATGGTGCACTGTGGGAACAAAGGACTCATATGGACATGAAGCTCAGCAGCCAAGATGACTGGAGGTACAGTGCAAACTTTGTTAGAAGCAAAACTGTATGTGGAATTCTAATACATCCTCAAAGCTCACGAACATGTCCTGTCCCTTTTGTTCTTTGAGGACAAAAGGGGACATATATATATATATATATATATATATATATATATATATATAACCAATTAAAAATTGATAATTTGGGAAGGTATAAATTCCCAGCAAAGAAGACTGACTTCCTGCAATTTGCTTATTGGGCTATACTCCTCTGGAAGGAGGTGCCTACTTCCTGTACAATGTCATGTCCAGGCCTGCCATACTAGGAATTTGGTACTAGAATGTTCTTGGGGAGCTATGGTGGCACCACTGGGTTGGGTGTTGGACCACATGGACTTTCATCCCAGGATTGCTATGTAAGATCAATATCCTTATGCTTCAATGTTAAAACACATTGGAACCCATTAGACTCATCTACTTCTATGGCTCATGCATACCCTACCTTTCAGAGCTCCAACTTTTGGTGGGAGGGGGGTAAGGGGCAGGAAAAGCAGCAGAATATAGAGCCCATATTTAATTTCAGAGGAATCAAGACCAGAAACTGAATCCTAGCTCTGTTAGTTATTACCAAAATGACCATGAGTGAAGCATCTCACCTCTTAGAGGCTTCAGAATTAAATGAAGTCATGTATTCCCAGTCCTGAAATAGTGCTTGATAAAGAGTGATAGCATAATTGAAATTAATGCTATTAATCATTATTATTGTTGTGGTTATTAATCTTACCTTTCTGTGAAATTTTTTTCTAATCAAGACTTAATTCTGTGGCCAATCTGTAATGGTGGTTCTTGACTGGGGACAATTTTGTTGCCCCAGGGAACATCTGGCAAGGACTATGGACATTTTTGTTGTCATAACTCAGTGGATACTATGGGCATCTAGTAGGTAGAGATCAGATATGTGGCTAAAAGTTATAATGTACAGGATAGTCCCTTGCCTCACCCAACAACAGAGAAGTATGTGACACAAAATGTCAATCATGCTGCAAATGAGACACCCTGTATGATATATATATATTAGTCACTGTAACTCTCCCAATGTAGCAGAAAGCTTGGGGACTGGTCTGTTTCCAAATTTACTTACCTTCCCCGGCTCCCACTGACTCAAGCAATTACACTTTGCCTGAACACAGTAGGCAGTATATGATATGTTGAATAATAGAATGGAGCAAAAGGAATGGTCTGTCTCCCCCTACCCCAAACTCAGTTAATTTTTGAAAGAAATATTTGGTAAATTGAGAGTACATCTGTAGTTAGAACTCAGATTACAAGGTTTCAGAATTGAATTAAATTGGCCTTTCAGTCTCCTTCCCTTACTTTACTAAGTGTTTAGAAGCAGGAGTAAATTTTAATAACTGCAAACCTCGTAGGCAAAAATTTCATCTCCAGCGCATGCCACCAGTTTAGCTACAGTGTAAAATTGTTACTTTATTTGTTCTGTTTAGATCCCTGCAAGACAGGCACATTTGGAAGAGACTTTTCTGCTTGAAAGACTGTTGCAAAAGTGGCCTGTCATACTCTTGAAAGGGAGGATGCTGACTTAGGGGAAATGACAATTTCATGTACCCTAAGGTTTAAGAAACTCACCAGAAGTCAAGGCAGAAGCCTATTTTCAAGAGGCAGAGAAGACCACTTAGGTACTAATGAGGATAATATGGGCTGAAGTTTGTCCTCCTCATCCCTGGCTGCACATAAGAATCACCTGGGGAGATTAAAACCTTACAAATGCCTAGGCCAGCCACCCCCCGCCCATGATTTTAAGCAAAATCTCTAGGTTGAGTCTAGGTAGCAGAAGGTTACAAAGCTCCCCACCTGCTTTGTATATACCCAGGGTCGAGAACCCCTGGCTTAAATGAAGAAATAAATGACTGTTACAATAACATCTGAGCGATTTCAGAAAGCTCTACCAGGCAATATTGCTGGGTTTTTAAATTTGCAACAATAATAAATGTCTTGGTTTACAGGGAACCAACAAATCTTATGCATCATTAATAATATTGCCTTACATTTGTGTTTTCATTGTCAATTTTCAAAGACACATATATACTTAATTCTAAGAAAGTAATCGGAAAACACATTACATTTTTTTGGTGGAAAAAAATGAACTCAGAAAGCCCACTGGACTTACCCAAATTCAAGTTGGTTGGTTCCTTCCTTCTTTCTTCCATTCATTTATTTCTTCAATAACATATATTGAGTGTCTATGTGCTGGAGGCTTGCAAGTTAACTACTTCTGGAATTACAGTAGCAGGACCCCGAATTTCAAGCAAGAGGAGGCCACAGGGCAAAAGGAATGTGGCATCATCAAACAACTGAAAAACAGGTTTCCTGTGAAAAGTTTTCTGTCATAGGGTGCCGTGACAGAGATCTTACAGTTTTTAATCCACTGGAATTGGTATTATCTGCTCTACACAGAAGGAGCTCCTCCTTTTTAGCATTTATGATCTCTTCTCTCCAATTCAGGCAATTAAGCTCTGTTTTCAACACAAAGTCCTCTTTGTTAGACTTTGCTCATCCCACTGTGGTGCTGAATATCCTCCACAGGTTCCTCTGCTCCAACCATCAGTGTTCACTCACCTCCCAGCCACTCTATTGAGCATGTGACCAAGGGCTGGCCAATCCAGTTTCTCTGTTTATAGTGATTGGTCTAAATGTGGGTATGTGTTTCCAGTGTGGCCAATCACAGCTCTTCGCTTGAGGACAGAAGGAGGCAGTATATCTAACTTGTGGATCTTGAGCTGGGAGATGCCTTGTCTGTTTTGTCTCTTGAAGAGAGAGTTGTCTGTGGCAGGAAACACTAAAGTCAGCTACAAAGAGGAGGCAGACAAGCAGAATCAAGTGGTGGAGAGAGTGGGAAGACGAACTATATGGGGCTGTGCCCTGGATCCATCTGTGCCTTAGATTTGCCAATTATATAAGCTAATAAATTTCTCTTGAAGTTTCAAGGGAGAATGAGTTGTATTTGTCAGTTTTGTAACAGAAAATAACCTGATTATTACACCTCATGTCTTAAAGACTTAGAGCATTTGAATATAGTTTTGCTTAACCAGTTTCAGCTTATAATGGTGCTGTCATATATAACTGAAAATCATAAGGACAATCCTTCTCCAATCATAGCCTTTGGCCTTGGCTACAAAGGTTATTCCTCTAAGGATCATGGGGTATGAAACATTTTAGTTCAGTGATTCTCAAACTGCTGTACCGGACTAGCAGCATCAGCGTCACAGGGGAATTTGTTAGAAAAGCAAATTCTCAGGCCCCTCCTAGGATTTAATGAATTGGAAACTCTAGGTGGAGCCCAGCAATCTGTGGTTTAAGAACCTCACCAAGTGATCTTAATGCATGCTTAAAGTAGAGAAGTAATGTTGTAGAATCAAAGAATGCCCTCCCTTTTTATGAGAGGTATTTAAAGCATATTTTGGGTAAAAATATTTAAAATGTTTGTTACACACACAAACACACAGACATCTTCCTTGTCTAGCTAGTTTTCCAGATTTAGACAACCTGGAAATGTCTTAAATTACTTTCAATAATGACAATAAAGAGTGAAAATAATAGTAGCTCAACTTCATTGAATGCCTATTATATACTAGGGATAATACCACTTTCTTTATATGTATTATTTCCTTTTTGAAAGTTGGGACAGTGGAATTCTTTTGGGTTTGCTGTCTCGCTGAAATGAATTCTCAATACTTTAGTAACAATCCCTGGATTAATGACTCCATAGGTACATCTCCTCTATTTATGGGATGAATTTTTTTTGTGGCCCCTCTTATTTTCTCAGAAGAGATATCATCATTTGAAAACAACAGTGAAAAATGTTTGATCGTGAATAGGAGAAGCTTTTGTGAGGAAATTAGGAATGGAAATTTCTTGCAAATAATTTTCCTGTTATAATATAAGCATGTGCGGCCCAGGTGGAATCATGGCACAATTTACAAGCCATCTGTTATAAATATGATAACTTGAAGATAATAATAATAATCTGATACTGTGGAAAGGGAATCATACTTTATTTATCTGGTTGTTGTCATTTTCAACACTTGAAAAATTAGAGATTCTACTGTAGTAGTCTTAAATGCGGATTCATACCAGCCAGATGAGCATCCTAATAATTACCTGAGGGCTTGTGGAAAGTACACTTTTCCGACTCTGAATCAGATGATCTGGATGGAGCCCAGGAATCCATACTAAATGAAAAGGGACCAGGGACCTTCAGGTAGACCAGCGACCTCTCTAAATCAAGATTATTGGTTTACAAACTGTGCACTGATTGTTTGGGGGAATCATCATAAAGGCTATGGGCATTCTGTAAATGACTGGCACTTGTATCTGTTTTATATTTTGTATTTTGGCGTGAAGTTTTATTTAAAGAGTTACTGCAATTATTTTTTAAAATCGCCATTTTGGTTTATCTTTTTGTTTAGATTTAGAGGGGGATTGGGACTGGAGACCAGGCCTTCTGCCTCCCATTACAGTGTTCTGCCTCCAGAGAGCCAATAAGGATCAAATACCATTGTGAGAAAAAGTTTCCTCAGCATTTTCTAGCTTTCCAACTATAAGGCAAGTTTAGAGATATGATAATTTGGTCAGGTTCTATATGACTTCTAACTTGGGATACTATTTAAAGTCTGACCCTTTCTGAACTTTGCTTGTTCATTCACAGATATCTACTGAGAGGTTACATGGCTGCTGTGTGCACACACCCATGTCTTTTGGGTGATAGCTGGAGGGAAAATAAAGGTGTAGTAAGTTTAGGATTTAGAAGCAGAGAAACTTGCACTTTTCTTTTTTCCTTTTTTTGAGGTCTCCTCTTTGATTTGAAAGTGTATCTTTTTGAAGAGATATACTAGAACAGAGTTTTAAGATTCCTGTCCTGGGGAAAAAGAAAAAGAAACCTTATTTTATAAAACTTTAAAAGGGCCAGTTTCTGATATTGAGATCTCAAACACTGATTTTGGAGAAGACTGAAAATTAGTCACTGACAGACACAGATATCAAGATATTTAAGGCAGAGGTTCATAAAACAGGATCTATGGGAAAGCAAGGAAGAGATTTGCAAGTATGTACATATAATCTGTGTAGAACCTTCATCCTCCTACACCTAACCTCCCCCGCTGCCCCCACACACATATTATGTCTCAGAGAGGATGTTTCTAAGTTTCCTCTGTAAAAATGAGACAAGCAATAGAAAAATAATTGTTATGGCCTCTCTTACTAACTGGGATACCTTCTGTTGATGGCTACATACGTCCATCCAGTAATCCACAAAAGGCTGGTTTTGTGCTCAACAGATGACTACAGGGCCATATGAAATTCCTTTCCTTATACAGCATTGCTAGTTTTGTTTTTTGTTTTGTTTTAGTGAAAAGAAAAGATACGTTAACCTAAAGTAAAAAATAAAGTAGTTTTACCAAAGGTATCTCCAAGTCAGGGTGTTAGAAGCTGTGCCTCTTGTTTAGATAACATGTCCCATTATATTATCCAAATGAAGGGTGTAATAACTCAGAATTCTTCAGAGAAACAGACTCAATGGGATGTTCATATACAGAAATTTATTACAAGAAATTGGCTTACATGTGTACAGAGGTGGGCAAGTTCCAAGACCTGCAGGGTAAGTCGCCAAGTTGGAGACTACGGTGAGTCAATGGTGTAGTTCCTGTGAAATCCAAAAGCCTGAAAGAGAGAAGAGAGTGGGTTTTTTAAAGGCATCCAGCTAAGTAGAAAAATGATCAGAACATCACATGTGGGCAGACTCAAAGGTTAAGTGAAATTGGTGAAAGTGTTCTAAATTATACTGTGCTTCTTCATACCCTAGTGTTAGGAAATTAAAGTCACAATAGTATTTAAACTATTTTTTGTGTACTTTAACCATCAGCATTCATAAGTTTGCCCTTAAGTAGTTTCACACAACTTTTCAAATAACTGTATGGAAGCCAAAGAAATCACATTTGCCTATAAATTATCCCAGAGCAAAGAGAGATGATGATGGAGGGGACTTGTTTTCATCATAGCACAGTAATTTAATTTTACTTAGACCTGTAATATATTGTTCCTATAATGGTCTCCCAGCCCCAACTTCCAGCATGGAGCCCAGGACGTAGTTGGGTGCCTATGTCTGATGAAATTCTCTGTTGGCCCAGGAGATTATTTCTAAACACCTTTATTCTTTTGTGCCTGTTCCATAAATCCTTATACCAGCACACTTTGAATGTGGTATAAGTATCAACCCCCAAATAAGAAAGTAGATTCTGACAGAGCTATATAATCAAAAGTAATTTTCCTGTTGCAAGTATTCCACAAGGAAAAAAAGAACACAAAGTTGTTCAGCTACTTCCATTGTCTTACATTAGTATTCTTTTTTGAGAATTTTCAGATAAAGCTAGGGCAAAGCTGAAATAATAATATCCTGTATCATTTTATTTTTTATTTTTGTACTTCTCCTCTAACTTACTGCCTGTCTCTTTTCAGTGTTTCCTCCCATCCTTTTATATTGCCTGCTGGGCCATTCTTTTCTCGAATCAAACAGTTGAATTTTCTTATTATGTTTCAAATATCTTGAAGATGCTCCCGTGTTTCCAAAAATCCTTGCAGCTAGGCAACAGTCCTATGAGCTCCAGCCCACATGGAAAGAAAAGAGGGTGTGTAGCTTGGAAGGCCTGGAAGAGGAAGCAAAGTCTTGTGTGCTAGGATCCTCTATCTTCTCACTTTACTTTGGAGGTGAGTGACCGCAAGGTAAAGGTAAAGGCAGGTCACAATAGAGGCATATGGAGATTTTCAGAGAATATGGTGCAAATTTGTCTTCCAATAAAAAAAAAGAAAAAGAAAAACATAAGTTTTAAAAATTAAATCTTCAGAGAGGAAGTTTCTCACCCCAAATCAGGGCACAGCAAATTCTAAGCTTAGAGATACAGATGCAAGTGTGATGCTTTTTAAAGTTGGCCGAGAGAGGTGATAAACCAAGGTATCACTGATAGTCAGGGATTCACCTGGCTCAGAATGTGGGTGCCAGTGCTACTGGAAAGTTGAGGAGGAAAGCCTAGGACATATTTCTTGCACTGAGAGTCCAAAGGGCCACTGAGGAAGAGGGATTTGCCTTATGACCTAGATCACATATTCTCTATACTGCTGCCAAAACTCCTTGACTTGGGAATGCTGTGGCCAAAAGTACAGATGCAATATGCCTGCATGACTCTGGAGAGAGCTGATGGCACTCCCTTGTGCATCACCTTCCAACATAACTAGACATAATGATAACAAAAGCCAACCTACATTGCATGCTTAATATTTGTCAGGCACATTGTTAAGTGCTTTGCATACATGATCTCACTGAAACTTCCCAGCAATATAGTGAGCTATCACTACTACTACTTCACACATGAGGAGATGAAGTTGAACAATATGAAGTGCATTGTCCATTCAGCTAGAGAGTGTGGGAAAAGGATATGATTCCAGCAGAACCAGCTACATAATTTGCAGGATCCTTTGTTAGGAAATATTTTTATCTTTACCTTTCAAGCAGCTTTGTTGAGATATAATTGATAACAAAAACTGCATATACTCAATGTATACAACTTGATGTGTTTGGAAATATGTATACACCTGTGACACTGTCACCAGTCAAGGTAATAGATATACCCATCACCACCAAAAGTTCCTTGTGTCTCTCGGTTTTGTTTTTGTTTGTTATTTTGTTTGTGGGTGCGTGTATTTGTATATGTATGTGGTAAGAACACTTAACATGTATCCTGTATCATGTGACAAATAAAAATTAAAAATACAAATACAATACAAATACAAACATAATTATACAGTATTGATACTGATATTGATATCAGTATCAGTACAACAGATCTATAGAACTTACTCATCTTGCATAACTAAAACCTTATACTCATTGAACAACAACTCATTTTTCCCTCTCCTCCCAGCCACTAGCAACCACAATTCTGTTCTTTCTTCTATGAGTCTGCCTATTTCAGCTACTTCCTAATTTGAATCTTGAAATAGTTGTTCTTCTATGACCGGCTTATTTTGCTTAATATAATGTCCTTCTGGTCACTACATGTTAACACAAATGGAAGGATTTTTTTCTTTGTTGAGGCTGAGTAGTATTCTATTGTATGAATATATCACATTTTCTTTATCTCTTCAACTGTTAATGGACATTTGGATTGTTTCCCTATTTTGGTTAATGTGAATAATGCTGCAATAAACATGGTGATGCAGATATCTCGTTGAGGTAAAAATTTCAATTATTTTGTATATATCTCCAGAAGTGGGATTTCTGGATCATATGGAGTTATAATTTTAATCTTTTGAGGAATCTCCATACTGTTTCCCAATAGCAGCTACAACATTTTACTTTCCCATACAATAGTATACAAGGGTTCCACTTTCTCTACATCTTCACCATTGTTTTTTATCTTTTGGATTTTTTTTTTTGTTTTGATAATAGCTAATGTAACGGGTAAGGTCATACATCATGGTGGTTTTGATTTGTATTTCTCTGATAATTAGTTATATTGAGCAATTTTTCATATACCAGTTGGCCATTTTTATGTCTTCTTTGGAGAAATGTCTATTCAAGTCCTTTGCCCATTTTTAATTAATAAATAATTAATTGCTTTTGAGTTGTAGGAATTGCTTATATATTTTGGATATCAGCCCCTTATTATATATATAGTTTGCAAATATTTTCTCTGATTTTGTAGGTTGCCTTTTCATTTTGTTGTTTCCTTTACCATGCAGAAGTTTTTTAGTTTGATGTTATCCTACTTGTCTATTTTTGTTTTTGTTGCCTGTGTTATTGGGATCATATGCAAGAAATCATAGCTAAGACCAAAGTTAACAAGTTTTCTCTCTATGTTTTCATCTAAGAGTTTTACAATTTTAGTTCTTACATTTAAGTGTTCCATCCATTTTGAGTTTAATTATTTTCTATGATGTAAGATAGGGGTCCAACTTCATTCTTTTGTATATCATTATCCAATTTTCCCAATACCATTTATTGAAGAAACTATCCTCTTCCCATTGTGTATTCTTTGCATTTTTGTGGAAGATCAATTGACCATATATGTGTGGATTTATATGGGGGCTGTCTATTCTATTCTATTGGTCTATATATCTGCCTTTATGTCATGTCATATTGTTTTGATTACTGTAGCTTTGTAATATTTTTTCAAATTGAGAAGTTGGTGGCTCCACCTCTGCATTTGTTTCTTCAAGGTTACTTTGTCTATTTGGAGTCTTTGTGGTTCCATATGATATTTCTGTGAATGATGCCATTGGAATTTTGATTGGGATAACATTGCATTTTTAGGTCACTTTGGTAGCATGGGCATTTTAATAATATTAATTTTTTCAGGGGCACCCAGGTGGCTCAGTCAGTTAAGCATCAAACTTTGGCTCAGGTCATGATCTCCCAGTTCATGGGTGTGAGCCCCGTGTTGGGCTCTGTGCTGACAGCTTAGAGTCTAGAGTCTGCTTCAGATTCTTTCTCCCAATATCTCTCTCTCTGCCCCTCCCCCCTCTCAAAAATAAATAAACATTAAAAACTTTTTTAGAAATATTAATTTTTTCATTCATGAACATGGAGTGTCTTCTCATTTGTGTTTTTTAAAATTTCTTTCATCAATGTTTTATCATTTTCAGTGTACATATATTTCATCTCCTTGGTTAAATTTATTCCTAAGTATTTTGTTATTTTATATGCTATTATAAATGAAAGCATTTTCTTAATTTCCTTTTTTGGATGGTTTATTCTTAGGATATAGAAATGAAACTGATTTTTGTATGTTGATTTTGTATCCTGCAAATTTACTGATTTATTTTAATAATTTTGTTTATTTGTTTTTGTGGAGACCTTTTTCTTACCTAATTACACTGGCTAGGAATTCCAGGACTGTGGTGAAAAGTATTAGCAAGCATGGGAATCCAGATTTTGCCTCAGATCTTAGAGAAAAATATTTGAGTGCTTTACCATTGATTATAATGTTAGTTGTGGGTTTTTCTTACATGGCCTTTATTATGTGGAGGTAAATTCCCCCAAACATAGTTTGTTGAGTGTTTGTATGATAAAACTGTGTTGAATTTTGTTAAATGCTTTTTCTGCATCTATTGAGGTGACTCTATGATTTTTATCCTTTGTTATGTTAGTATGATAAATCATATTTATTAATTTGCATATATCAAACCATCCTGGCATCTTAGAGATAAATATCCCACTTGATCATGGTGTATAATTCTTTTAATGTGCTGTTGAATTTGGTATACTAGTATTTTATTGAGGATTTTTCTGTCCATCAAGGATTTTGGTCTGTAATTTTATTTTTTATAGTGTCTTTATCTGGCTTTGAAATGAGAATACTGCTGACCTAGTAAAATGACTTATGGAGTATACCTTCCTCTTCAATTTTTTAAGAAGATTTTGAGAAGGATTACTCTTACTTTTTCTTTAATTGTTTGATAGAATCCACCAGGGAGACCATTTGGTCCTCCTTTCTTTGGATTTTTTTTAAATGCTTATTTATTATTGAGAGACAGAGAGACAGAGCGAGAGCAGGGGGAGGGTAGAGACAGAAGGAGACACTGAATCTGAAGCTGAGCTGTCAGCAAAGAGCCCGACGCGGGGCTCATACTTACCAACCGCGAGATCATGACCTGAGCCGAAGTCGGCTGCTTAACCAACTGAGCCACCCAGGCGCCCCTTTTTTGATGTTTTTGTTGAGAGGCTTTTACTACTGTTTCATTGTTCATACTCGTTATTGGTATGTTCAGATTTTCTATTTTTTTAAATTTTTTTAACGTTTATTCATTTTTTGAGAGGCAGAGAGAGACAGAGCATGAATGGGGAAGGGGGCAGAGAGAGAAGGAGACGTAAAACCCAAAGCAGGCTCCAGGCTCTGAGCTGTCCACCCAAGTTGTGAAATCATGACATGAGCCGAAGTCAGATGCTTAATTGACTGAGCCACCCAGGCACCCCAGATTTTCTATATCTTCATGATTCACTCTTGATTTGTTGTATATCACTAGGAATTTATTGATTTCTTCTAGGTTATCCCATTTTTTTGGCATACAATTGTTCATATTAGTCTCTTATCCTTTCTATTTCCGTGGCATCAGTTTATTTATTATTTTATTTATTTTAGTTTTCTTTTTTCTTAGCCTAACAAAGATTTGTTAATTTTACTTAGCTTTAAAAAAACATCTTTTTGTTTCATTTTTTTTTCTCTTGCTTTTATAGTTTGCATTTCACTTGTTTCTTCTTTGATCTTTACTGTTTCCTTCCTCTCCTAATTTAGGATTTAGTTTGTTCTTCTTTTTCTAGTTCCTTGTGATGTCAAGTTAGGTTGTTAATTTGAGAGCTGTCTTATTTTTAAATGTAAATAAAGTGCATTCTTCAAGTTGAAACTAAGAGACACCAAACAGCCACATGAAAGACTATAAAAGTATAAAACTCATTGGTGGGGTGCCTGGGTGGCTCAGTTGTTTAAGTGTCCAACTCTTGACTTCGGCTTAGGTCATGATCTCACGGTTCATGAGTTCAAGCCCTGCACTGGACTCTGAACTGACAGTGTGGAGCCTGCTTGGGCTTCTCTCTCTCCCTCTCTTTCTGCCCCTCCCCCTCTCAAAATAAATAAACTTTAAAAAGTAATGGACACCTGTGAAACTCTTCTAGTTTTATCCTATTTCTTCCTTCAAGAAGGAAACGTACCTAACAAAAGGCTCAGAAAAAGAATTTTTTTTGATGCCAACTTCTCAAGGGAATCTTGTGTCCTCAAATCCACCATTATTTTAAAATTTTTTAATTAAAAAATTTTTAATGTTTATTTACTTTTGAGAGAGACAGAGAGAGAGAGTGGGGAGGGGAAGGTCAGAGAGAGAGGGCGACATAGAACCTGAAGCAGGCTCCAGGCTCTAAACTGTTAGCACAGAGCCTAAAGCAGGGCTCAAATGCACAAACTGTGAGATCATGACCTCAAATGAAGTTGGACACTTAACCGACTGAGCCACCCAGAATAATGCCCCAATCTGTCATTATTTTAAACCTTTAAAATCGACCATGCCAGATTCTGGAACTCCCAGTATCAAAATATTAAAATTAAAGGTTACTAGTACTTTCTGTACAAGTCCTATCTTTCCTAAGTACACTCTCAGGAACAGAGGTCTATAACTGGCCCCAAACACAATATAGCACTTCTCAGGACACAGTAAGAAATCAAACTTGGAACTATCAGGTTATTCACAGCTATTCCTGTTAATAATAACAGGGCTATTAGAAAACAAAAATCATGGTGGATTTGGAAACTATTTAGCTTTATAAATTCACTCCAACGTAACTAATTAATTCTCTACAACATGTCCTTTTATTCTTTTCTGACTTTTCCCTTTTATTTATGCCTAACCCAACACTCTCTTCTCTCTTGCCTATCTACTCTGCCTTTCTATATGTCAACCTCATCTCTTATAAAGTCCATTCTCGTCCTCCTTTTTTCTCCCCCTCCTTCCTCTGAGTTATTTCTTCTTCCTCTACCAGTCTGTAGTCCTGGGAATTCATTTACCCCCCTCTAAGCCTCTGAGAAGATATTCACTTCCAATGAGATATCAGTGTTTTACATTTGGGGCATTTTATTCTGGTATTCATGTAACTTTCCAGTGCAGACACAGTGAGGTCCAACAAGATATATTAAAGTGTACATGCCCTCTGAGGCACTGTGTAAATCGAATAAAGTATTTTCATTATCACAACTTGAGTAGCAGCAACCAGCAGTAGTCTGCCCTTGATGTGTTTATTCTCATCTAGACCTGATCATGCATTTATGAGTTAATATTTAAATACTACAAGACTTGTTTTTTTAGTATATTTGAAAGTAGTAAAGTGATGGTGATTTTATCTTTCTATTTCCATTACGGGGGACCACAGGTGGTGTCTGCTGCGGCCCAGACATGCACCTTACTGGAAGATGTCTGCTATTTGTATGGATGTTGCTTGGAGCTATACACTGCCAATGAGAGGAAGTGCTATGCTCTTAGTGTCTGTAGGGATTTTCTTGTCAGTTGTAGGGTCTCGAATACCCCAGGAAGACCTCAGCAAACAGTTGTTCCAAGCAGCTTAGTCTTTTTTTCCTCTCCTTTCATTTTCCTTCATGTTTTATTTACTCATTTACTTATTTTGAGCCTCTATGGGACAAAATATCTTATTGGGGCTAGTTTTGCTCCAAGAAAGGTAAGACTGTTGAAAAGAACTATACCCATCAAATTTCGGGGAGGGAAGGGGGAAGAAGAGGAAGGTTACAACAGAAAGTACCGTGGTGATTACAGAAATAAACTAGACAAGAGACAAAAAAGATTTAAGAGAGGACAAGGGCTCTATCATCCAGTTTTCTCTCACTTTGAAAAGCATACCAATACAATTTTACCTATTTCAAGTAGATTCTAAACAGTATCTTCTAAATTAAAAATGTGGGGGGGGGGAGGAAAGGACAGATAGAAAGAAACACGTTTTGCGTTAAGTACACCTGAACAATTAAATAACCGTGGGTGGGAAGAAAGGGGCAGAGGAGCAGATTTTTGCTTTTTAAAAAGTAATAATCTTAGTTTTGTTTTATAGTTGAACCATGAGTCAACATTTTCAAATTGGTAACTAGTTTTTTTTTTTTTTTTTTTTTTTTTTTTTTTTTTTAAGATTTTGAAAGTGAAAGGAATCTATTACTGGCTTTATTACCATGATGAAATATTCTAGGCATTCTTATGCCTGAGATTTCAATTTTACACAAGGCACTTTCAGCTGCAATTGCTGGAAGAGATTAGTTTATGAGATGTGAGCAAATTCAATTTGAAAAAAATTTTGTAGAGCTTTTAGTCTGTGTATAGCACTGAGCATCAGGGAATGTACAAAGGAAGACATCATGATGTGGCATTTGACCAGCAAGGTGGAACAATTCAGAGGCAAAATGAAACAGCTGGTGGTGGGGATCAAATGTGGCAACACTGTAATTACTGAGAGTGAGCCAAGGAGGGACGGATTGTGTCAGGTAGAGTGAGGCTTGAAGACATGTCAAAAAGTGGGGAGCGTGGGTGGCTGAGTCAGTTAAGCATCTGTTAAAGTTCAGGTCATGATCTCGCAGTTTGAGTTCAGCCCCGCATTAGGCTCTGTGCTGACAGTGCAGAGCCTGGAGCCTGCTTCAGATTCTCTGTCTCCCTCTCTCACTGCCCCTCCCCTACTCCTGCTCTGTCCTTCACTCTCTCAAAAATAAATAAACATTAAAAAAATTTTTTAAAGAAATGTTAAAAAGGATATGAAGGTTTCGAGGCACCTAGGTGGCTCAGTTGCTTAAGCATCTGACTGGATTTTGGCTCAGGTTGTGATATCATGGTTCATGAGATGGAGCCTTGCTTCAAGTTCTGCACTGGTGGCATGGAGACTGCTTGAGATTCTCTCTCTCTCTCTCTCTCTCTCTCTCTCTCTCCCCCCTCTTTCTCCCCTCCTCCTCCTCCCACTTGTGCACGCTCTCTCTCTCCCTCCCACTTCTGCTCTCTCTCTCTCAACAATAAATGAAATAAACTTAATTAAAAAAAGGATATGAAGGCTTCAACTTGGTAAAGAAAGAGCCCTGTAGGCCAGGGAAACAGCTTCAAGCCAGCCTGAAGGTGGGTAAACTCCACCTGGAAGGTACAGTGTGAGCTGCTGCCACATGTCTTAGATGGTATGAGCAAGTGAATTCTCAAGCTAGTAAGTCATAGGTAAAAATGAAATTCTGTATGTAGAGTGCACACTTATTAAATATCTAGTCTAATACTGGGTGCCCCTTGACCAGTTGAGGCTACAAAAATAAGTTGGATTTGATAGTCTAGAGTCTCACTATCTCCTGGAGGAGCCAAACAAATAAGTCAATAATCACAATATAATATACACAGTAATAGAGGTTTTAATATCTCCTAGTGGCAATAAGAAAGGGGATCATCTAGGTGGTGATTGCTAGAAATAAATATTGTTTCTTTTTCATTATAGTGTTCAGATCAGAAAACTGGATTCAGCTAATTTTGTATGGATGTTATGGGCACAGTCCTAAATGGCAAAGATGTGATTGTTCTCCCTATAAATCGTGTTCTAATGTGTTCTGACTCAAAAGCGTGATCCTTTCATCTGGTCTGCTCAGCCTTAGCATCGTTGCTGACAGTTGGGGGGTTTGACAAACTTAGGAAGGAAAAAAAAACCCTGGAATCAAAGAATGTTTTCGACTCTAAGGATGCATTTACTATAGTACACACCCCCTTAGAGCAACATAAGCTCTGCAGATTCAGGCTTCTTTAGTTTGAAAGCCAATTGGATTGTTTGAGGGAATGTGGTTTCTGCTGATAATTGGAAGAAGGATAAGAAGGTTATAAACAAACAATAAAGCTGAAAAGTAAACAACATTTAGAGAACAATTTTATTCAGTATCTCTATTTCTTATAATTAACTCTCAGCTTGGTAATTTTTTTGGAACTCAATTTCCAATAATTTTTTTGCAAGTCATAGGATGCTAAGTCTATGGGTACACTAACTGTGTTAAGCTAACTACTGAAGTTAAGATTGAAGAAAGGAAAGATGGTAAAGTTATAACAATTGCACACTATCTACATTGGAAAATTGTTTCATATGGAGAGGAGGGAAAATAGGTCATTGTATTTGTTGGCATTACCAAAAAACATCAGCATTCATTCATTCATTCATTTATTCATGCATTCACTAAATACTTATTGAGTATCTTTCATTAGCCAGGCATTGTGTGAGTCTTTTGTTAAGATTTTAGGATCAGGAAAGTTTTGTCTTTGAAATCTAGTTATACAGTTTACAATAGTTTATTGTAGTAATGATAATGCTAGCTAACATTTATTGTACATTTCCTATGTGCCAGTCACTTTTCTTAGTATTAACTCATTTAATAATCTTACACATTTTATGAGGTATTATTATTATTTTCTGTTTATAATTGAGAAAACTGAAACTGAGGAGGAGTAAGAAACTTGCCAAGGCCACACAGCCAGACAGTATTCCAATCCAGGCAGCCTGACATCAGAATCTAGGCTCTTAAAAACTCTGATAAATTGAGTACACATCTTTTCCATCAATGAACAAGAATGTACTGAATTTATCCACTTTGTGAATTTTCAAGAACAGAGACCATTTCTATATTATCTCCTTATGCTTATCACCTAGTATGGAGACCCATAATAGATATTTAATAAATGTTATTGAATAAATACTTCAAAAATACTCAAAATATGAAGATAAATTTCTATTTCAAGCTATTTATAACCTAATTACCACTGTAGCTATACCTTATGTTAAGAAAAAACTTTTGAAACTTAGAAATAAAGCAAAACTATTTTTAACATGTCCATTGAAAGTCATGCTACTGCACTGTTTGATAGACCCATCAAAAACTATTAACAATAATCATACTATTAATTATTTACTAATTCATCATACATAGACACTATAAACATAAATGTTTACTTATAGATTTCTGTATGGTAGAAAAGATAAATCAAAATGTTATACTTTTATTGCCCTATAGGGCAGTAACCAGTTTTCCTAGCAATCTGATTCTAACATTGATTTTTTTTAATACTTATAAATAAATATTCAGTTCCTTACATGATCTTAGGCTCATATTTACCATCTTATTGGTTCTTTCATAAATAAATCACTGTCATATAATCATTCTATATTTGTATAGAAGTAATGTCTTGCAAGTTTTAAATTTATATTTTGATCTCTTC
The DNA here is from genome assembly GCA_028646485.1 of Cryptoprocta ferox. NCBI lineage: Eukaryota > Metazoa > Chordata > Mammalia > Carnivora > Eupleridae > Cryptoprocta > Cryptoprocta ferox. Next base: position 36,916,998 of record CM053574.1, on the reverse strand, counting down.
CTCATCAGGATTTAATGCAAAATATAGAGGATATCATCTAAAGATTTGTTTATACAGTGATAATAATCATAGCTGCCAATTATTAAGGCACTATTCTAAATGCACTCTATGGATTATCTAATTAAGCCCTTAAAACAATCTTGTGAAGAAAGTGCTATTTTTATCCCCTTTCTGATGTTGGGGAAGAAAGAAAATGATCTGCTTAAGGTCACTCAACTGATATTGGTCAAGTCTGGAGGGATTTGAAGTTAAATAGCTTAATTGCAGAGACTATCCTATAAACCACTATGCAAAACCCCTATGAACATATGATCCCTAACATCCTATTACATTAATTACATTAATGATCATTAATAAATGAGCATACAGACAAGGGGCTAAACATTGAAAACTACCTTTTGTTGAACTACATGTTCGACAATGTGCCAGTGCTTTACATATAATATCATTTAATCTTCACAGAACGTTCTGATGTAACTATTATTCTCATTCCAATTTGACTAAAGACGAAACTAGAGAAATTAGAAATCTAATCCAAGGCCACATTGCAGGGGTTCTAATATTCTGGTCTTTAGGACACCAAGGCCATCTTCTTAAACCCTTTTTTTGATTCTCAGAACATTATATACAGCTGAAATATCTTTTAAAATTTCTCATATTGTTCGAGCTGGTTCCAGCAGGAGAGGCCATTCAGGTAAACCTTCTTCACACTAGCAGAGCATGAGTTAGAGCCATTGAAGTTGTTCACATTCTTACCTAAGCTTATCACATAATCTAGATAAATGAGAATACCAATAGTGATTGTTAAACTAGAATTTTAGCCATTCAATATATAAGAGAGACAAACATTTGAAAATTTGTGTGTGTGTATATATATATATATGTATGTATATATGTATATATATACAAACACACACATATATATACAAACACTTAGAACTCATTAGCAAACAATGATAAAGACACCAGAAACAATCATTTTACATAATAAACAAGGATGTTTTACAAGCTAGGGTAGGAAGGTTAAAGATAAACATGCATTGTGTAAAAAACACTGGACACCTAAGCCATATGATTTATCTCAGTCACAGAGAATATGTCTATCTGGCCCTGCCACACACACACAGACAAACAGAAACACTCACTCCTGGAAGAATTTACATTGTCTAATCACTACATTGTATTCCTCTTCCCTTCTTGTAATCCCCTGGAATACCTTTGTACCTCCATTGTACCTTCCACTTATCGAAATCCTACTCTCTAGTCCAGACTTGACTCAAAAGCTATATGTTCCATGCAGACTTCCCTGGAAACTCCAACTCTCAGTCATACCCTACTCCTTTACATTCCTATGGCAGAGATTCTCAAATTGTTTAAAAAACCTGCTGGGTGTTTATTAAAATGCAGACTGCTTGGCTCTTCCCCCAGTTTTTAATCAATAGTACTGAGGTGGGATTTCAAACCAAGAAATCTGAGAATCTGTAATTTTAACTAGCCCTCCAGGTAATATTGATCTAGGTGATCTGAAAACCAGGTTTTTTGAAAAGTACTGGTCTGAGCTTTTAGGATTCAGAGATGAGATGGAAATGCATTTATCTGATCAAAGTGTGAGCATCTCCAGGCTTTCTTTTCTTGCTCTCTTCTATATTTGCCCACCCATTTCCCTGAATTTTTTTATTAAACTGAATCAGGAGACTATGTAGATAGAGATAAATGAGATTAGAAGGGCAAGAGAAGGGCAGGGGCGCCTGGGTCGCTCATTTGGTTAAGCGTCCGATTTGGGCTCAGGTCATGATCTCGTGCTTCCTGAGTTCACGCCCTGCTATGGGCTCTGTGCTGACAGCTCAGAGACTGGAACCTGCTTCGGATTCTGTGTCTCCCTCTCTGCCACTCCCCCGCTTGTGCTCTGTTGGTCTGTCTCTCTTTCTCAAAATAAAATAACACTAAAAAATTTTTTTAAAAAAAGGGCAAGAGACAAAGAGGAGTTTTTCTGCCTAAAGCTCAAAGAAAACCAGAAAAAGGTAAGAAATAGGAAGAATACTAAAGCAATTACATAAACAGAAATTGAGAAAAAGATGGGAGAGATAAAGGCTGGAAAAAAAAACAGACAGAAGGGAATAAATTAGGAGGGAAGTGTTTTTGGCACTAGAGCCAATTTGGCACACTAATTTGAAGGGATACGTGCACCCTTATGTTTATTGCAGCATTATTTATAATAGTCAAATTATGGAAGCAGCCCAAGTGTACATCAATAGGTGAATGGATAAAGAAGATCACACACACACACACACACACACACACACACACACGCACACACATAAATTAAATATTATTCAGGCATAAAAAAGAATGAAATTTTACCATTTCCAACAACATGGATCATGGATGGACCCAGAGGGTATAATGCTACGTGAAATTAGTCAGAGAAAGACAAATACAATATGATTTTATTCATAGGTAGAATTTAAGAAACAAAATAAACAAACATAGGAAAAAGGAGACAAACCAAGAAACAGACTCTTAATTATATAAAACAAACAGATGGTTACTAGAGGGATGATTGGTGGAGGCATGGGTGAAATAGGTGATAGGGATTAAGGGTATACTTATCTTGATGAGCACTGAATAATATTTGGAATTATTAAGTCACTGTATTGTGCACCTGAAACAAATATACCACTGTGTGCTAACTACCCCGGAATTAAAAAAAAAAAAAAAGAAAAGCATGAAAAGAAGATGAGTGCAAGTGTATCCAAAGTGTGGGAACTGGCCTCATGGCCTGGCACTGATGTAACTAGCTGGGAAGTAAGGAGACACAAGTCTTCAGAAGGTGGCCAGTGTCATGTTCTTTGACTCCCACAGCTCTTGCCTGGGGAATGTGGTCAGATTTATTAAGCTGTATTACACTTGCTTTTGAGCATAGGAACCATGTCTTACTGATCTTTGTATTCCTATGGCCCAAGAGTGCCTCCATGTCTATACTTCCAGGAAGTGATTACTCAATCAGTATCCCAATTAAGGCCAAGTTCAGTTTCCTATGAACCCATTCACCCTTGTTTTGCTCTTCTAACAAAACAGAATAAAACATGGAATAGTGACTGTATGCTTTCTAATGTCATAAAGAATTAAACAGAAGTACTTCTTTTTTCTATTAAAATAGCCATAGGTAGCATGAGAAGACAGAAGGAAATATTATATTGGGTGGAATCCAGACCCCATAACTGTTCCCTTGAAAGTGCGGTATTTCTCTGTTTCATATTTTTTAACAAATAAAATGAACATCACCGACACTGTATAAGTTTAATAACACCTTCAGTATTGCAATTAAGAAAGATAATTCTTAAAGAAGCATGAGAGAGAGAGACAGAGAGAGAGAGAGAGACAGAGAGAGAGAGAGAGAGAGAGAGAGAGAAATATATGAAGAGATAAAAACATTCCCCAGGATTAATTCTTATCCAGGGCACATAGTATATGCAGCCTCTGAATCACCTTAATTCATCTCTGTCTGTTACTCTGATTCAGATGATAGAGTGGCTCAGTTAAATTGAAATTGAGTTAACTTGACAGCAAAAGAGTGGCATTGTTACTGGCTGAAAATCATTAATTTTGATATGATAAATTCCTTTCTAATGGGGGCATTTTTATTATCTGATGTTTTTGTTTTGGTGACTTTTTCCAATAATGTCAATATTTCAAGTAAGCCAGAGGAAAAACAAAACAGCCTTACACTCCATTCTCCATTATTATTATACTTTAAAAATTCCTTGCTGTCCTAGACTGCTTAAAGTAAAATGAAAAATTAACAAGATCAAGAACACAACAAAATTGTGATTGTAATGTACTGATTAATTCTGAGGTTTTATCAGCATATAAACACGGAAGCAAATGTGAGATATTCTATATCTGGAGTTTGGTTGAAAGATTAAACCAACTGGGAATAAAACCCAGTCATCTGGCAATGCCTTAATCAGCAAATGTCCCGCTTTGGGAGCGTGCTGTATAATTAGCATCTTTGTGCACAGAAATTTGAGGATGCATTACTTATTTAGGTACATTGGGTCACAACCTTGGCTGCATACACTGTCTCCAGAACTTTAAAAAACATGTTGCTTCCTAGTGATTTATATTTAATTGGTCTGTGATACGGTTGGGCAACAGGAGTTTCAAAGATCCTCATGTGATTTTGTATGAAGACCAATACACTAATTGAATGGGGGACTTGTCTTTAGTGCATTCAGCTGTCACCTCAAAATTTAGGCTCAAAAGCTTTAATTGAGAAATTCTTCACACCAACATGATGGAAAGTAGATCTCCTCTTGCATAGTAACTTGATTAGTAATAGCTACCTGGAGTACCATATTGAAAAGAGTATTAAAGCCACACATGACCTCAGAAGGACATGGTACTAAGGGAAAGGAAGAATGAGTGGTGCTGTGTATTACCACATTTTGTCCACCCCTAAACTTTCAAATATATGAGTGTTTAAATTACATTTAATTTAGGTGGGATTTACATTTAAGACATGATCTTAATTGACCAAGGAATCAGCACAGTCTTAACCCAGGTTTTCTATGGCAAAAATTCTCTCTGGGTTCTTTTTTGCTTCCTCTTTCTCTGTTTCCACAATTGCAGCCTTGAGTAGGTGATGATAGAAAATATTGATTAAAGGGATCATAATACTCCCTTTGGACTATGAGCTTCTTGAATTGTGTTTAATAATCTTTGTATCCCCAGCACCTAAAACAGGGTTTGGCATGTGGATGCTAATGTAATTAGTACATTCACGTGACTTCCCTCAAGCCCACTTTCTGAAGTACAGGTGTCCCTATCCCTACCTTTAATAACCAATTTGCTTTTTAAACTAGCCTTCTATCTTTTTCCCTTTGTGTTTGCTGGCATTGTCTTGGCATCACTGGATAAGCGGTGTCTTTGGTCAGGAAAACCTTTATTTTTAATCGGATGATCCCCCTGTATTGTTCTGGTTTCTCATGTGTCCTACTGCCCTGCTTTCTGAAGATTGCTTGACTGCGAGGCAGGGTTGTCTTTGCAGAAGATGGCGGCCATATTGTTTCCCACTTTTCATGCTTCTCTTCATTGTGGCCTGGCCACTCGTCTTCCAGGAGGAATCTAGGCAGCTTCTATTACTGCTTTGACTTATAGATATGGGGGAAGTGATGCTATGCCTGTTTTGAGCATAGCCCTGAGCTATTCTGGAAGTTTCATATGTCTCCTCCTTGGAAGCCAGCAACTTCATGAGAATTGTGTCTGCCCTGACACTCCCATGTTGTGAGAGCCCTAAGCTAGTGTGGAAATTCAATGTAGTGAGAAAGAGAGAGAAAGAGAGAGGCCAAAAGAGTGCCAGAGTGCCAGATGTGTGCATGAAAAGACCTTCACAGTGGGTCCTCCGCCTCAGCCAGCAGATGATGCCACATGGTTCAAATTCAAACTGCCTAAATGAGTCCTTCCTGTATTTCTTGCCCAGAAGATTCTGAGCAAAATAAAAAAATTAAAAAATTATTTTTCAAGTCACTAAGTGTTAGGGTAGTTTGTTATGTAGTAATTACTAGCAGAGACAGATTCTAATCAATTCTTATCATGTGTTCTCTCCACAACACTGTGCTTTCTGCCTAATGATCTCAACTTGAGTACATTTCAAATCACCAGTGCTTGACTGCATGGTCAAAATATTTCTCAAGTCACAGAGATCTCTTTGACTCCCAGGTATACTTTTTACTAGGCATGTGACTTTGGCATCATTTTCCTTTCCTGAACCCCAATCTTCTTGTTTTGTAAGATGCAGTGAATGATAAATGATAATCATGTTGAGGTTTAAGTAACATACTGTAGGGGCGCCTGGGTGGCTCAGTTGGTTGAGCGTCCGACTTTGGCTCAGGTCATGATCTCACAGTTCACGGGTTCAAGCCCCGCGTCGGGCTCTGTGCTGGCAGCTCAGAGCCTGGAGCCTGCTTCTGATTCTGTGTGTCCCTCTCTCTCTCTCTGCCCTTCCCCTGCTCATGATCTGTCTCTCTCTGTCTCTCAAAAATAAATTTAAAAAATGTTTAAAAAAATTTAAATAACATGTGTTATTTAAGCTGTATGTGAAGCTCTAAGCACAGTCTTTAGCTCATTTTAAGTCCCTGGCAAATGGGAATTATTAAAAACTGCGAAATGATTGCAGTTTTCTACCTCTGTTTTTGTTGTTTTTGTTGTTCTGCTGATTATTGACCAAACAGAGCAGCTGTGAGTCATGTATTGTCATAACTTCATCGTAGTTACTCTGGGACACTCCCATCCTCAAAATTTGGAAATATAATGTTCTCTTTGGAACTTTAGCCCATGATAGTTCCTTCCTGCGCACTTAGCATGGATCCCTGCCCCCGTCCTTTTAAGGTAAGAAGGAAGAGCTTCCAAAGTAAGTTGCCTTTGGATAAGTGTTCCCTAAATAAGCAGCAGATTCTCTCCTCTATGGTTTATCTTCTTATTCCATAGAATGTCCCTTTCTCTCACTGATGTGGGATAAGGGAGGAAATGGTGTGTTTAGTATGCAAAAATTAAGGCTGGCACATAAGTTTATAATTACCATTGTGTATAGAAGCAATAGGGACAAACCAACGGCATTCAAAGACAAGTGTTTGCTGTACTCTTTATCCTATATTGTTGGTTGTTATTTTAAGCATCTTAGTTCCTTAACAGCCTGTGAGCTCTAACTAGTTGTGTCTATAGATGGCATTTTCACAATTCAAAGTACATTAAACATTTATTTGAATAAAAGGTATACTCAAATGAATAGAGCAGAAATGTCCAGTGAGGACCAATTTAATCTTGGTCCCCAAGATAACAATCCTTCATATGTTATCTATTTAAAGTATAGACTCTAAAGTACTATCTTAATTAAGATAGGCAGGACTACTATAATAAGTAGACACTGAATCTATAATTGTTCATTCTAAAGTAGTGTTTCTGGTTGGTGGGTGGTGAGTGAAATACTCAGGCTCTTTCCACTTCGTGGATCCATCAATTTTAAGGTGTTGTCTATATAGGCAGCATAGCAGAAGATCCACCCACCTACCAGTCACCTACTTTCTTAAAATTCCTAGTCAATAAGCAGCACATTTCACTTCTCACTTTCTGCTGGGTAGAACTTAGGCATATAACCTCATCTAAATCCAAAGAGCAACAACATTCAAGGAGGCAAATGGGTTTGGATGGTTCTTTATGTAGTGAATGTCCTGTAGGATATTTAGCATCATACCTTCTTTCTCTCTCTGTCTCTCTCTCTGTCTCTCTCTCTGTCTCTCTGTCTCTGTCTCTGTCTCTCTCTCTCTCTCTCTCTCTCTATATATATATATATATATATATATATATATATACTGATGCCAGTGGCAGCCTCTTATCCCGTCCCTCTTCCCTTACACCACTCCCCTACCACCACACAGTTGTGATCCAGAAAACATCCCCAAAAGTTGCCAAATCACCCCTGGTTGAAAACCTCTAGATATGTTTCATGTGCTGTGGTGGAACAGAGATAAGATGGTCACACAGAAACACTCCCATTTAAAAAGAGAAGAATGCAAAAAAGTTATTAATCTGGTCCATTGCTAGATGGGATCCTGGGAACAGGCATTATGAAGTCTCCTGGCAACGGAGAAAGTTCTTTGATTAAAGTCATCAGATCCTCCCTCTGCTCTCCGGGAGAAATACCCCCTGGGTTGCTCTACCTTGCTTATTTCTCCTCTGGCCACATCTCAGATGCACATAATCGCCCATATGGAGCTTTTGCAGCCTGCTTGCTACTGATGCAAGTTTTGAGCCCTTGGGATGTTTTATGACTTGAACAGTTAAAGGCTTCTTTAGGCCAAGCTTGTGCTTTTGCATTGGCAATAAAACTCTCTAAAAAACTTAGTGGACTTTTGATCTATTTGCTTCTAGGGGGTTCTAGGTAGCAGGAACCACATCATAAGTTTTTGCCTAGATCTATCCTCCATATTTCTTTTCTCCCTTGTCCCATACCTCTTTCTCTCAAATTAATGGCACTTTCCCTGAGGCTATCTGAAACAAAAGGCTTGGGTAGAAATATAACAACTTTAATCTATCTTTGCCACAAGGCTGAGTTTTTTGTTTTTTTTTAACTGAGAAGTCTTAATGGGCCTTTTTTAGATTGTCTCCTATTCTTTGCAATCTATAAGAAATTGGCTTCTTCATCCCTGTAAATTCTTTAATTTCGACTTGCAAACCTTTGCTTGTAATTACTTACTATAAGCATCAAAAAACCACCAATAAGCAAATGATGTTCTAACACATTCCATCTGCTGCTTCCAGAGCAACAGGCTTAGTATGCACAAGATCTCCTTTATAAGTGATGGTAGGCGACAGTTTTACCAGACTTGTCCCCAACTTTCTAGACTGTGAAATCTATATCTGCACCACCTGTTGCAGGTCCAGCAAGTTCTTCATCACTACATAATCAGTTTGTTAGATCAGTACTTCACTTAAAAAAATACTAATTCCAGCATTAGATGGGATAGATTGAGTTGCTTTAACACACAAATAGTATGTACTAAATATTTAGATATCTATATTAAAAACTAACACCACTTTATTATATATATTATATTATATAATATACACTATATGTATATATTATTTATGTAATATATTTATATATAAAATAGTTCAAATGCACAGCAGCTTATTTCTTGATCACATAACTATTCAAGGCAGGCAAATTATGAGTGGCTTTATATATTTATATTAATATTTATTAATATATTAATACAAATGCATTAATATATCTAAATATATTATATTTGATTTATATTATACATACCTAAAATAAAAATGGTTCAAACACACAAGAAGCTTATTTCTTGATCCCATAGCTCTTCAAGGGGGGCATAACTTATGGGTGCCTTTGCTCCTTAGAGTGATTACAAGACACTGGTTCATTCTATTGTATGGTCTATTATCTCTGGAGCCTCTGGAAGGGGAAGGAAGCAGAGGAGTCATGTAACATTTCCATTCAAACTACACAGGCTAGACCTTAGTCATAGGATTATTATCCAGCTCAAAGGCTGGCTGGAACATGGAGTCTAGTTGTGTGAACAGGCATAGAAAGTGATAAGGATCTGGACTGAGACAGCTGCTCCTCCATGCCCTCTATATTTAGGTAAGCCCTGAGGCTACCCTGAGTTTCTGATTTCTACACATGGATGTTTCATATTCAACTTAAAAAGCAGCAGAATATGCCAGCTCAAAATCTAACTATAGGAGTTCAGGAAATGCCACCTCAAAATATGTCACCTTGGTATATTAATTATTTTGAGGCACTTGAAAAATAACAAATGCATGGAGGGGGTTTTCTCTGAACTCCCCCATCTGCCTAAAGACAGATCTTCCTGAAGGAACTCAGTTATTATGTATCCCCTCTCCAGGAGTTTTGTCAACAGAGAGGACTGACCCATTACAACAGAGGAGACTAAGTCAACACCATATACCCAGACAGACTTTGTCACAGATTGTTATACTTGCGATCTATTCTTCTAAGGGCACATTTATCTTCCCTAAAAATTGTTTACTCTCCCCTAAAGAGGCCTACATTCCCTCTCCCCTTTCCCTATTAAGATGGTACTTAATCCTGAAATCTAAGCCCCCTGAGGAGTTATTCATTTTTCCCTGGGTTTCTCTCATGTATACATGAGGTGTACTTGTTAGTAAATTTCTCTTTGTTTTCCTGTTGTGAATCTATCTTTTATCACAGTGGTCTCAGCTAAAACCTCAGAAGGTCAGAGAGATTTTTTCTCCCCAACAAACTCAAAATGAAATCATGTCTTTTCCATCTCAGCAAATGGCATGATCATCCACTTAGTTGCTCAAGCCAAAAACCTTAAAATCCTTTCCCCCACTTTACCATCCAGTCCATTTACAATTCTTGTCTTTTGTTTGATCATTTTAAACACAGCTAAACAGAATTAGATTAATCATAATCCTCAATTTACGACAATCTCTGTGACTTTCCCTATTCTATGTCCCAACATCCCCGTCTGAAGTAACCAGTATCTCTAATCTTTTCTTTGCTTTTTCTTATGATATTTCATCATATACATATGAACTCCAAAAAACACATTGTTTAATTTGCTTTAATATTTACAAAAACAAGAGAGGCTACTTGTAATCCACTGGGATTTAACTTTTTACCCATTATTGCAATGTTAATATTTCTCCATATTTTGCATGTACCTATAGCTTAAAAAATATTGACTGTTGCATAATACCCTAAATATATCATTCTTTATTTGTACTCATTTCATTGGGTACTTAGGTTGCTGTTACAAACATTATAATTTTGTATAATTGTGTGTATGTATAAGAGACTCTCCTGAGTATGTACCTTGAGAATTCCTTGATTGTAGGATAGGAGAATGTTCAACATTACATAATTATTCTAAATTGTTTTCCAAAGCAGTCATTTCAATTTACACTTTTATCAGGAAAATTTAAGAAATCTTGATGAATCCTCAAAAAATTAAAAATCTAAATACCATACACTCCAAAATTCCACTTTAGAGAAAATGAAAACACTAACTTAAAAGATATATGCACTTCTGTGTTTATTGCAGCATTATTTACAATAGCTAAGATGTGGAGGCAACCTAAGGGTTCCTCAATAAATTAATGGAAAAAATGGGTAAAGAAGATGTGGTATATTTAATGAATTATTACTCAGCCATAAAAAAGAATGAGACCTTGTCATTTGTGACAACATGGATGGACCTAAAGGGTGTTATGCTAAGTGAAATAAGTCAGAGAAAGACAAATACCATATGATTTCATTTATATGTGGAATTTAAAAAACAAAACAAATAATAAAACAAAAGAAGAAATATACCCATAGATACAGAGAATAAACAAGTGATTGTCAGAAGGGAGGGGAAAAGGAAGTATAGAGCTCCAGTTATGAATAAGTCCTGGGGATGAAACGTACAGCAGAGGGAATACAGTCAACGGTATTGTAATATGTTGTTAGCCTTCTTAATTTTTCCTCATGGAATTTGTATAAAATGGTTCCTTACTATTGTTTGGTTTGCTTTCCCCAATTACTATTTAGTTGAACATTTACTCTTATGTTTTCATTTTTTAGTTACAATTTTAAAGAAAGTGCTTCAAACATTTTCCTATTTAGGATGCTATTTGTTATAGCATTGTTAAAAATAAATAAACCCTTTATCAGGTTAGGGGCATTTTATTCTCTTTTCAATTTAATAGGATTTTTTAAATCATGAAGTTTTTGAATGTTATCAAGTTATTTTTCTGCATATTTTGAGATGACATTATAGATCCAAAAATGTATAATACACATTTTAGGCCATCAGAGAAACTGGAGTTAACTGGAGGAAGAAAATACACAAAAGCACATGTAAATGTGCATATTTACACATATTCCTGTAAAACGAATTTAGTAATTGTTCGTCTTTCAAAAAATTTTCCTCTGAGAAAGCATCTTGCAGAAAATAGTCTTTAACATGTGTTTTAAAAGTTTATTTATTTATTTTGAGAGAGAGAGAAGCAGGGGCCAAGAGAGGGAGAGAGAGAATCCTAAGCAGGCTCCACATGGCCAGTGCAGAGCATGATGCAGGGCTTGAACTCATGAACTGTGAGATCATGACCCAAGCTGAAATTAAGAGTTGAACAGTTAACCAACTGACCCACCTGTGTACCCCTAATATGGGTTTTGAAGGATGGATAAAATTTGAAAGATAGTTATAGGATGGGAAGAGGAGAAAGAAGGAAGATATATTGATATTGGTTGAAAGGTCTGTTGTAAGTAAGGGTATGGTGTTAGGAAAACAAAGGAATGTTAACTAATTATTTGATTTCATCAACATATGTAAAGGAAATAATATCAGATAAACTTGTTGGTATTATATTTTGAAAAAAATACATTTTAGAATGAAAATTCTAAAAGTTAGCTTCATTGAAACTTCAATATAGAAGGTAAATATTTTAGGTAGATAAATCTAGCAACATTCTCTGTGTTCTAAAAGGTACTGGTTCTCTCAAAAAGGGATTCCATTATCAATAGTTGGGTAGACACTGCATACTCCATCCGACAATCTACATTATGATATTAAAAGCTCAAAGAATTCCTGAAGTATCTTTTTAAGTCTACATTTGTCAAATACTACCAGATACTGAAAATATTTTATCATGTAACATATATTAACATACATGAAAAATACTTGGATTAGAGCAAGGGGAAGTTGAATGTGGGGAGGTAGAATAGAAAGCACATTTAAATGTATTGGGAAATGTATTGAAGGACTTGCTTTTAAAAATATGTAGGACTGAGCAGCAAATTGGTTTATCAGGGAAGAAAGAAAAGCAGGAAAGGAAGGAAGATCCAGAGAGAGATTAGGTTTTAAAATGTGATAAATGGAAAACTGGAGCCATTATAATGCAAAAATAGGAAAGAAGGTGAAGTTTAAGTCAGTTTGAGCTGCTCCACATTTGAGGTGCTTGTGAGAATTTAGGTAATTTCCAGAATAACAGATAAACCTGTTAGATATGTATGTCTGTACCTGAGAAACAGAATAGAGATTTGGGCATCAGTCATATAAAGCTAACTAATGAAATGAAAGTGAGTATAAATTACCAATGAGAAAATGAGAAATCAAATTTCCAGTTCAAGAAAAGGTTACTGAGAAACAGCCATATTTACAAGAAGAAAAAAAGAAAAGTAGTGAGTAAAATAGAAAAAACAAAGAACAAAAAACAAACCAAGAAAACAGAAAACCTAGCCAGCCAAGGAGGAAAATCTATAGTTCAGTCTACTGGAAAAGCTCATGGAAGGTGAAAGGAAATGTGGAAAAATAGTTGAGAATGATGAATACTGTCTTTATCACTAATTTTTAAAAAGAATTCTATTTTCATTTTCTTTTGAAAAGCTGTACTTTTCTCTTCAGAATAATCTATTCTTGTTGGGTTTGGGTTTTGGAATACACTTTATTCTGAAGACTTCTGTTACATTGTGGGTTATGAGTGAACTCAGGGCAATCATGGTGCCAATTGCTTATCTGCTTCTGTGACCCAACTGTGTAAAATATGGAGGGGTATGAAGTGTTCATTTACAGATGGAAGATCTTCAATTTATTGTCACAGGGGAGTTCTGCACCATCTTGATACACACGCAGCTAAGCCCCAGGACCTAATTTGAATTGGAGTGTTGAACAGTAATGATCTCTTCTAGCTCAGAGAGCATGAAAAGCATTAGTTTATCATCATCCATACCATGTTTCGGAGCTTCCCAAATGAGAGGAGGAATCATGGATGCATCCCAGGTGCAAAGAATATCTTTTATGAATAACTGTTGGTCAGGGAAGCCTGGTAAACAGTTGAATAATTGAAATTGAACTCATCACTGCCCAATAAACTCTCCACTCTCATTAGTGATACATCTCATGAATTTCTTGCTGGCATCCATTTGGAGCTCACAATCTCACTGCGACTTACATGGACTACAGAAGTGCTATAGTGAGCGTTGACAAAGCCAGACGATGAGGGACTTTCTAGGATACTGCCAACACCACAGGCTGTGTCAAATGATCCATTGGGACCAATTTTATGAGAACAGCTCCCAAATTCAAGCATCATCAGCAGAGCAAGTAATGCATTGTCAAAACCTTCCAACTCCCCAGGATCTAGGTGATTTATCTCCTGGGAAACTTTTATAAATGGACCATATTTTCCCCATACAATGAAGAAAAATGAAAGGCACCCTTATAATGACAACTGTATCTTCAGAGGAAAAAAATGATGGAGGGGCTTACTTATGAGGAAAGATTAAATACAGGGGGAAATAGTGATAGCCTGTGAATATTTGAAAGAAATAAAAACAGATGAGAGTGAAATTACAGTATTTAGAATGGCCCAGTAGGGGATAACTAGGAGTAATGGGATGAAAATAATGGAAACATTTAGGCTTACTCTCAGCAACATCTTACTGGCAGTGTTAGATGACAGACTCATCTCCTGAGGCAAAAGACAGAACTGCTGTCACCTGGGAAATTTGAATCTGGAGTGGAAAAATACATAGATTTGGTAGCAGACAGCAACTCTGCAGTAGCAGAGACATGGGGTCATACTCACTTGTTCTCTATTTTGATTTTTTTCTATCTTGAGATGTTGTGATTCTTGAAGATAAAGCATGCTCAATGATTGTCCTTGATCATCTCAGCATCTGTGTGTGTATCATTTATAAAGCTTCATGTGTTTCCTCAGAGAATGATTTCACTGATTTATGCTCTTGTATAGGATCATTTTTTTCTATCAGGAACACGTCTTCATTCTGGTTATTGGTCCTTTGAGTCATTCTTGACATATGAATCTCATGCTTTTGATTATAATGTGTATTCTCAGATATGTGGAAATGTATTTGAGAGTGACACCACCTAAATGATGGGGAGGGAGTGACAGAGTCCTTATTGAGAACCAGAATGCCACTACTTGCAAAGACATGTAGCACACAGAAGGGATTGTCATTTGGTGCCACTGGGTAAACTTCATAGATCCCATGAACCCCCTCAAGCAGTATGAAATATTTTGTGTGAGTACAGGCTCTTTTTCTTTGGAAAGTATCCGTAGTGTTCTTTAGCTTCTAAAGAGGATTATGCACCCACAAATTTAAGAAATAAAAAAGTGAAGCTGAATATTTGAAGCAGTTATTGAAATTCCATTTCTTTAAGTTTTGATGATGATGTGAGAAAATGTGCAAATATCTTTATTTATTTGTTTACTTATTTATTGTTTATTTATTTAAAGAGCTAAGGACTTTTTGTATTATTATCTAATTCTTTTTGGAATAATCTCTAATTGCAATTGTAGAAAAATGAAATAAGATATTTGTATGCCTCATCTCAGGATTTGGACCACACTCTCCCTGATTACATTTTTAAAATTAATTTATTATTTTTGTAAAACTGGTACAGGTTCTCATTAAGGAATTCAAGGAATGTAGAAATGCACATGCAGAAAATTTAAAAATCAGCAAAAACCAATCCTACTCTCCAGAAATATCTGTTACTACCATTAGGTGAATGTAATTCCAAATGTCTGTGTATCTGTGAAGAGAGATAGGTCATTACAAAACCAGAAAAACTCTGTAAAAATGTATCATTATATAAGTACTAATTAACACAATTGTTAATTTAATTTCATGTAAATGTTGAATTTGAAATAAAAAGAAATTTTAAAAACCCAAAGAAATAGAAGGAATTGAATGTCAAAAAAATATTTACTATACAAAGTATTGTTTTTCTCAGTAATCCCTCTACAGTTTATAAAAACAGTACTTTGGGGAGCCTGGGTGGCTGAGTCGGTTGAGCATCTGGCTTCGGCTCAGGTCATGATCTCACGGTTCGTGGGTTCGAGCCCCGTGTCGGGCTCTGTGCTGACAGCTAGTTCTAAGCCTGGAGCCTGTCTTCGGATTCTGTGTCTCCCTGTCACTCTGACCCTCCCCTGCTCACGCTGTCTCTCTCAAAAATAAATAAAACATTAATAAATAAATAAATGAATAAATAAATAAAAACAGTACTTTGAAAACATTAGTTTCAAAGAAATTAGTATTGATATTGTTTTAAAATACTATTGCAATTTTATCTCTTAACTTCCTTATTAAAAATATTAGAAAACTAGCATATTCTACTTTCTCCAACCACTACTCCCCAATTTTATAATATAGTTTTATTTATAAATTTATTGTAGCTCTGAAGCTTCCTTTTATTTCTTCTTCTTCTTTCTTTTAAAATATTTTGTCTTGGAGCTCTTGTTTTATTTTAGTTACTTAATAAGATCTTCTCTAGTTCAAAACACTTGTGGGTTGTTTTCTTCTGATTCTTTCATTATTTTTTATTCTAGATGGGCTTCATCATGGGGTACCTGGGCGGCTCAGTCGGTTAAGCGTCTGACTTCAGCTCATGTCATGATCTCACTGCTTGTGGGTTCGAGCCCCGAGTCGGGCTCTGTGCTGACAGCTCAGAGCCTGGAGCCTGCTTCAGATTCTGTCTCCCTCTCTCTCTGCCCCTCCCCCACTCGTGCTCTGTCTCTTTTACAAAAATGAATAAATGTTAAAAATATATATTAAAAAATCTATAGATTGGCTTCATCAGTTATTATTACTATTTCTCTCTATTGGAGAATGTTGTCAGTCTAGTTGCTGTGCTATTTATTTTGACCTTGATTATGTGTAGTGTGGGCTGCTCTGTTTAGAATTTGCACCTACTCTGTTCTAGTGTGCGGTAACCTCTCCTTGATTTGCTTCCTACTGTGTCTGAGGTTGTTTCCCAGCATGCACTATATATGAGGGCTATATATTCATGTTTTAGGTACTTTTCCTTAGCCCAAAGGTATGAAATACAATGGGAAGAACAGAACTGAGGCTTTGTGTAGTTTTTGTTGGGATATCATGCCTTTTCTTTGTTTTATTATACAGTTAAATCTTTGGTACAGTGTTTACTTAACTCAGGGCAAGAGTGTGCAGTGGGCATCCGAGTCTCCAATGTCAGCAATCAGATTTAGGAACAGAATCCACTCTGGCCTTCAGTCTTCCTCATTGCCTTCTCATGGGGAGGAATTGCAGGATCCTTCCACAGCACAGCTACTCAGTTCATCTTGTTCTATTTTGCAAATAACCTTCCATTTTTAAATTTCCTTCTCAACTTTATTACTTCTATTTCCCTGCAGGTTTTAATTTCTTGCTGAATTCTATTATCTTGCTATTTATATGCTTTCTTACTTCAGGATTTTTCCCTCCTGTTTCACTTCCAGTGGAGTTTTCTCAATCTATAACACAAACCACCATAAGAGAGGATCCAACTGATGTAATTGAGCATTACTATCCCTAATGGAGAAGATACTCTCCATCCAGAGTCTCATTTGTCACTTACCATTCTGTAGATTAGTTGCTTTTTGTTCTTGTAGTTCAAACAGTTGTGTTCAGAATTTGGGATCCTTTTTGCCCAAGGGACTCTCTAGAAACACTATCCTCTAAGTATACCATAGACGGGTACTGTTAGAATGGGATAATTGGTATGGTCTGCAAATTGTCTAGTATCATTGACCTTGATAAGATGCAGAAAAGAGTTAACAATATTTAATTAGTAAAAATTTTTGTTTTTGAAAGAAAGACCTTGTTTTTGCAACTGACATGAGAAAGCTGTGTCTGTATCATTCTCAAAGTGATTTACAAAATATCTGGTTAATTGAATTCAGACCAAATAACCAGGTTGCTGTTCATTCAAAAATAAAATGAATAATTAATTATATTCAACTTTTGAGACATCCAAATAGTTTAAACATAGAGAAATAATAGCTCACACTGTGATATAAGAAATCAGGGACAACTTGGTGGCTCAATCGGTTAAGTGTCTGATTCTATTTTGGCTCAGGTCATGATCTCACAGTGAGATCAAGCCTCACATTGGGCTCTGTGCTGACAGTGCAGAGCCTGCTTGGGATTCTCTCTCTCTCTCTATCCTTCCCCAGGTGTGTTTTCTCTCTCTCAAAATAGATTTATAAAAACTTTAAAAAAATAAATCATGAACATTTTTAACTTTATTGGGAAATAATTGACAGACATAATTGTATATATTTAAAGTGTAAAATGTGATGATTTAATATACATATACATATGAATATACATATACACATACATATATATAATGGACATTTTGACTAATAAAAGGTGCTGTTCACTGCTTGAGAAAAAATGTTTTTTTCATCCTTTAATTAAGCCAGCATAAAATGTATTTTCATTTTTTATCATTAGGCTATCTAATTCATTACACAGGAAACTATTCAAACTCCCAGTTCTACCTCACCTACACAGAGAGTATGAGAAATACACAATATGATAATTATCAGTTAGCTGAATGAAATCTACACAAAACTTTGGTCTTCCAATATGAAAGGAGTCATGAAACCTCAGAGCTTCAGCCTGGAAAACAGTTTACACAAGTCTTTATTACTCTAATGAGGACACAGAGACTCAGAGAAGAAAGGAATTTGCTTAGGGTGACTGAGAGCAGAACCTAGATCTTTTTGCTCCTGATCTAGAATCTTCTCCACTTTGCCACACAGCTTGAAGCTCAGATCAATGTTTTCTCTAATACAGGACACCCAAGTGGCTCTTGGGCCCTTTCAGGGGAAATGAGTTTGTGAATGGGTGACTTATAGCTGCAATAATGCTTAGCCTCAAAGTGCCCAAGGAAAGAGAACAGACTGTGATAGGTACTGCATGAATGAAACTCAAGACCTATTTATACCTAGACATTGCGGCTCCTTCATCAGAATTGAAAGGATAGGGATGAAGAATAATTGAGAAAATATGTAAGAGATTACTGAGAGCATTTTGAAATATTGGCATTGCATATTTTTATTCTGTTTGGTAGAAATAGAAAATGAAAGAAACTCTCAGCCAGACTGGAAAGGCATTAATCTTAGGCATGACTGGGAGCAAATAGGTGGAACAATTTTTGTAGCAGGTTGAATGTACTTAAATCAACTTAAATATTTGTGGTTAAAAAGTAATCTATTCATGTTAAGGAATAATAGTAAAAAATGAATAATCGTAAGATACAGATGTTGAAAATTTTGTAATACATAGTACTAGATGAAAAGAACCAAGATGCAGAATAATATGTATGTATGATGCCATTTATATTTAAAAATTCATTTATAAATCTCTCTATATTTCAATATATGGATGAAGTGCTATATATTAATCATGGTAAAAAGTCTCAAATGATGTACTCTAGATAGTAATACTAAACCAGAACCAATTTTGCTCTCCAGGGGACATTTGGCAATGTCTAGGGACAATTTTGGTTGTCACAGCTGGGGGCAGGAAATGTGCTATTGGTGTATAGAGGAGAAGCCAGGGCTGCCATTAATCATCCTTCAGCCCAGCCTCATGACAAAGAATTGTCTTATACTCAATGTCAATAGTTCTGACATTCAGAAACCCTGCTCTAAACTGATAACAATGGTTTTCTCTGGAGTGCCAAGTAGAACCTGAGCTAGAATTTTGGAGAGCCAAAGCAGAACCTGGCACTAATGAGAATATATTACTATACTACAAATATTTTTTAATGAAGTCTAAAATATAATAGATGCCCAAATTTGGATAAATACAATGGATACCCAAATTGGGATTTCTCCTTTAGTTCCATTAACATGAGAAACATGAACAATTTGGTGATAACTGGTATTCAATGGCACAGTCTGGTGTGTTGAGAGCAATACAAGCAAAATTCTGCTTCTCTAGGGTAAGTGGCAATTTATAGAATGTAAATTTTTTTCTATTATCTATTTGATTTTCTATGTTGATGTATATTTGTGGGTACTTGAAAATAATATGTATTCTGCTATTATTTGGTGTATTCTATAAATGTTGATTAGCTCCTATTGGTTTATCACACTATTAACTTCTCCCCCACTGATTTTCTTTCTAGTTTTCCTATCCATTTTTGAGAGAGGCATATTTAAGTTTCCATAAACATTTGTGGCTATTGTAATTCTCCTTTCAGTTCTATCCATTTTTGTTTTCCATATTTTCACTTCTGTCATTTGTTACATAAACATTTAGGATTATTATATCTTCTTGGTGGATTGACCTTTTATTGCTATGTAATTTCCTCACCGCATGACATATTATTGCCCCTATAATCTATATTATCTGATATTAATGCAGTAATTCCTGTTATTTTCAATTAATTTACATTATTTGAAATGAGTTTCTTATAGACAGTATAGAGTGAAGTCATGTTTTTTTTTTTAAGTAACTCTGTCAGCCTTAGTCTTTAGTGTATTTAGATCTTTTATATTTAATATAATTATCAATATGTTAAGTGTGAAGTCTGTCCATTTTTTTGTTATCTATCCTTTCTCTTATTTCTTTTTTCTCCCTTCCTTTAGATTACTTTATGATACCATTTTGATATATCTATGGTGTTTTGATGTATCTATAGCATCTTTCTGTAGCTTTTTGGTGTTTGCTTTATATATTATATTATATATACACACCTTATCACAGTGTATTGGTGTCCTCATTTGCCAATTGGAGTGCAGTATGAAAACCTTTCCTCTTTTTTGTTCGCTTATCTTTCCTCATGTATAATTTAATTGCATTAAATATTTCCTTTATATGCTTTAGAACTATACCAGTGTTAATTTTTTCTTTTGCTTCTACTGTCAAACATAATTTAGAAACTCTGGAAGAGAAGAAAAGTTTATTATATTTGCCAATTTTTAACTTCCTTTGGAATTATTTTCCCCTGATGTCACAAGATTCTTTCTTCTATTCTTTTCTTTCTGTTTAGGGAATTTTCTTAAATTATTCTTTTAGGATAGGTCTGCTACTGAGAAACTCTCTTAATTTGCCTTCATCTGAGAATGTTTTAGAATTTTAAATCTTAGTTCTCAAGAGGATTAACCAATAATTTGCCTTGTATATAATAAATTGCCTTGTTGCTTTGTGAAATAGTTAATGTTGGCCTCATAAAACAAGCTAAGAACAGAAACGTTCTACTTGTTTTCTGGAAGATTTTGTATATATTGAGATTTTCCTTCAGATTTTGAGCAGAGTTATTAGTGAGGTTCTCTGTACCAGGAATTTTCTTACGGATTCAATCTCTTTCATACATATAGAATTATTCAGATTTAATTTTTTTCTGTATTAATTTCAGTAGGCTGTGCTTTTCTCCCCCAATTTCTTCCATATTTTAACTTTTTAATTTGCTTTTATTTTATTTTATTTGCATAAGCTTAATAATAACCTCTTACATCCTTGTAATTCCTGTATGATCTCAGTAATATCTCCATTTTTATTGATAATTTGTAATTTCCTTTTCATTCTTGATTGGTTCACATTATTTTCTCAAAAAAAACCAAACTTTTAGTTTTTTATTTTTTCTGTATTTAAATTTTGTATTCAATTTTATTGCTTTCTATTTTACCATTATTATTTATTTTATTCTATTTTCTTGGGATTTAATTTGCTGTTATTTTCTTTAGGTGAATATTCTGTGAATAATTTTTAAGTTGCTAATATTATTACTCTAATATATGTATTTAAAGCTATAAATATCACTATAACTTTACAAATATTGCACAAATCCTAGTGTTTTATTTTCATTATTATTAAGCTTAATCTTAGTAATTTCCACAGACTAATTTCCACTCAGATTTCTTCTTTGACTCAAGTTATTTTGAAATTCATAATTTATTTTCCACATGGTTGGGTTTCTCTAGATGTCTTCTGTATACCAACTTTTGGCTTAATTCCACCGTGGTCAGAAAATATGTTCTCAATGGTTTCGTTTTCATTTTATTTTATTTTTCAAACTTGTTGAGCCTAGATTTCTGGTTTAGCATAATGTACATTTTTGTAAATGTTTAATAGGTACAGAAAGAAATGTGCACTCTTTCATCATTGAATTTAATTTTCTACATTGTTAATTGGTTGATATTATCCATACATATCTAAAAATATGATAAAAAGTCTTCTACTTTGATTATAGCTTAATCTCTTCTCCTTCATTTTCTTTATTTTTGCTCTACTTATTTTTAAGTTATGCACATTTTTAAGCATATTTTAGGTGCCCACAAATGACATTTAAGTTTTTATGGTTTTGTTTTGTTTTCTTTACCAATGGGAAATGCTTTTTGTAATCTCAAGTAAGACTTTTTGCCTTACAGTCTAATTTGTTTGATTTTAATGTATCTGCTCCAACTATCTTTAGGGTAGTATTTGCCTGACAAATCTTTTTCTATTCTCTTGATTTTTACCACTTGTATTCTATATTTAAGTTGTCTCCTTTATGTTAGAGTTTTAGCTTTTTATTTACACTGGCCTTCTTCGTCTCTTTTTTCCTCTAGGATAGTTTATCTGCAACATTTGATGTAATATACTTTAAGTGAATTTAACTCTACAATTTTACTCTTTATATTTGTTTTTCCTATTTTACATTCTTTTTTCTTTTCGAAGTTGTCTTATTTTACCTAATGAGAAAAAATATTTTAATATTTCTCTTGTTTCTCTGTGTTAGTTAGTTACAAAGTCCTTTTACTCTTATTTTAGTGGGTATCCCAGAGATCACAGCCTGTGTCTTTAATAGAGTAGAAAATATAATAAGAGTTTTACCAATTTCCAGACAATTCTAACATGTTTGGACAATTTAACTCTTTTCATTTGTCTTGTTCCTTGCGTTATTTTTTTGTCTTGTATTTTGATTCTGTCCATAGTTTAGTCACTATAAGACATATTTAATATTATATATTACAATAAGGATCCCTTTATATAGCCACATATTTATCTTGTTCAGTAATTTTCATCTCTTCCTTTTTATCTGTGCTTCTGTATGGGATCATTTTATTTCTGCCCGAAGAATTCTCTTTAGTATTTCTTTAGTGAAATTCTTCTGTTGACAAATAACTTTTGTTTGGCTGGAAACATATTTAGTTTGCCTTCCTTTTGGAGAGATATTTCATAATCCTTAAGACTGTACTGGAAGTCGGGCGATTATTTTCTCTCAGCAAATTAAATATGCCCTATCAGCACCTTCCAGCTTTTACCACTTCTGTTGAGAAGGCAACTATCAGTCCTGTTGCTTTGTTAAAAGTGATGTTTCCTTTTCTTTTGCTGCTTTTAAAATCGTTTTGTCTGTAGCAAATTGTGGCTTCCATACCAAATCTGGCCCACTGACTGGTTTTATTGGAATACCGACATGCTCACTTGTTTACATGTTACTTATGGCTGCTTACAGCAGAGTTGAATTGTTGCAAAAGGGATAGGATAGCCCTCAAAGATTAAGATATTTTCTATCTACCCCTTTATAGAAATAGCCTGTCTACCCCTAACCTATAATTTTCAGCAACTGGAGTTATAATATGCCTACCTGTGCCTATATATCTTTTTAAAGTCCTGTGGAAGGTTTGTATAACCAGTTCAATCTTTAACTTGATTTCTTTATGAAGTTTGCAGAAATTTTTGAAACCTGTTTCTGTACCATTCTTTCTCTGTTCCTGTTGGGGCTTCCATCACCTTTATGTTAGACATATTCAGCATTTCCCATATGTCTCTTAACACTTGTTTATCTATTTCTTATTTTTTATTCTACTCATTAAGATTGGATATTTTATTATTGATAAATTATAGTTAATAAATCCTTTTGTTATTTATTGCTGTGATGACATGTTTTTATACATTTCTACTTCATTCTTCACATCAACTATTATGTTTTTATGTTCTATAATTTCTATGTAATTCTTCTTCATGAATTCTATTTTTCTGGTTAAACTCTCCATCTATTTTACTAAATATATTAATGTAATTATTTTATTTTTAAATATAATTTATTGTCAAGTTAGCTAACATACAGCATATACAGTATGCTCTTGGTTTCAGGGCTAGATTCCCATGATTCATTGCTTACACACAACAACCAGTGCTCATCCCAACAAGTGCCCTCCTCAATGCCCATCACCCATTTTTCCCCCTTTCCTCTCCCCATCAACCCACAGTTTGTTCTCTGTATTTTAGTTTCTTATGGTTTGCCTCCCTCTCTGTTTGAAACTATTTTTCCCCTTCC
This sequence comes from Cryptoprocta ferox, assembly GCA_028646485.1. NCBI lineage: Eukaryota > Metazoa > Chordata > Mammalia > Carnivora > Eupleridae > Cryptoprocta > Cryptoprocta ferox. Next base: position 36,893,359 of record CM053574.1, on the reverse strand, counting down.
CTTCCCCCATGGTCTTCTGTTAAGTTTCTCAAGTTCCACATATGAGTGAAAACATATGATATCTGCCATTCTCTGACTGACTTATTTCACTTAGCATAATACCCTCCAGTTCCATCCATGTTGTTGCAAATGGCAGGATTTCTTAATATTAATATTGTAATCTTCTAAAGATTTGTTTCTATTACCTGTTTTCTTTCCCTTTGCTTTTGGTATTATTTGGCCCTGTCTCTTGTCAGGGCTAATAACTTTAGACTAAATGCCAGGTATTGCATGTAAAAAAATGTGATGGTCTGAATGGACTTGTTTGAATGGAATTTCAGTCTTTGTGTTAACTAATCTAATTGATTTGTTCACTCCTATCTCTATGAAATGGCCTCTTTAGGGTTCTAATTAAGAGTAGAGATATTTGCCAGACTGCTCCCTCTTGTTTGGCTCTGAGTTCCAATTCTTGTTTTCCCAGCCCTGTGAGACTCTAGAAAGCTCTGCTCTGCTTTCTGGATCATTTTCTACTGCCCTTTACCCTGCTTCCTATGGTCTCAGCTCTGTGTCACTTACATATTGATAAATGCCTTCAATTTATCAATTGTGAAGAAAACAGGTCACAAATCTACTGAGTGCTTTCTGTCTGTGAAATCCTGAAGTCCTGGCTATCTTCCTAGCTTACCAACACTTTCAGCACGTTCAGAACCATTTTTGGATAAATTTTTCAGTTCTTAATAAGAGAACTGATCTGCAATAAACTACTTCACCATCAGTAATAGTGGGAATCCCTTACTGTTCCCTAACTTTAACTTTTCTTTAGAGTTTAGGCCAAGAAAATTTGTTGTTTCCTTTTTTCTTTTTAATAAAATTTCAAATTCACCTTTCCAAAATCTGGAGGATGTGGTTTGTTTCTAATTAGAGTACCTTAGGGACCCCTTTCTGTTTGCTAGAATACTTTCAATAATTTGTTACATAGACTTCATCCATGGTGCTTTGTCTTAAATTATGCAAAACTTTCTATTGCTGGGCAGTCCTTATCATTAGATAATTGCAGTTGATAATCAGAATTTGTGATCTGCATGAATGACAAACACACCAGAGTTTACTTTTTCCAATTAAAATGGATCCCCTTTCATATAGGACTTCATAGTTTTAAACACTTATCCTAGCACTTCTGCCTGATGCTTGAAACCTTTTGGAATATTTGGAATAATCCTCAGTATATTCTTGCAAACATGCTTAGTGGTGCAAATCTTTTTTTCTTGGAGGTTGGAATTAATTTGTAAAATAGCCTACAGTCATCCAAGCAACATCTGGCTAATAATATAGGGGATCAAATCTGTAAAGTTTGGAAGTGAAATCTACTAAGAGAACTATAAAATTGGTTTCTATTTTGTAAGGTCTAATTCAACTTATTTTTAAATTAAGATTTACTGACTGCCAAGCACTATGTCAGAAAGAAGAGTGTAATACAAGTAATGGTTTGAATAACTGATTATTACTTCACACAGTAAATTTTCAGCATGTATAGAGGTTATACATAAATATTACATATATGTATAGTCATACTTATACATGTTGGCATATAACATGTACTTATAATGGTTAGGGTTAAATTGTATGTATGCATACAGTTGACCCTGGAACAATGTAGGGGCACTGGCATTAGCTGCCCCCATCCCCACTACCATATAGTTGAAAACCCATGCATGACTTTTGAGTCCCCAAAAGCTTAACTACTACTAGCGTGTTGTTGATCAGAAGCCTTACCAATTACATAAAATTAATTAAAACATATTTTGTATGCTGTATGTATTATACACTATACTCTCACAATAAAGTAAGCTCAAGAAAAGAAAATTGTAAGAAAATCATAAGGAAAATATATTTACAGTACTGTATTGTATCTATCAAAAAAGAAAAAAAAAACACACGTAAGTGGACCCTCACAGTTCAAACCCATGTTGTTCAAGGGTCAACTGTATAGAACTGCCCTATGTTCTCATGCATATTTCATGCTGATTTGTTAGGCATGCCCCATTAATTAGACTATCAACTTTTCAAGGAAGTTTTGTATCTCCTGACAGTATCTATTCTGATATTTTACATATACTGCGAACTTGATTAGTGTTGACTGAATGATTATCTATAAGTCAGCACTTTTAAATAAAACTCAAAATTGCCATAAGCATAGGAGTTGTTTTATTACAATATTTCTTGCTGACGGTTGGCTCCTTATTATAATCTATGAGCAAAATATTTACTGTGAATTGCAATGCATTCACAGAAATTATGACAAAACTCTGATAGATGGAGTCCAGGCAACAACAGGGAAAAGAACTAGCATATGATTCATAACAAACTGCATGAATCAAAGTGCATGGGAATATTTGTTACAGTGAGTACTGACTGACTCTGACCCTACAGAGTTCACTTCCATATGGGCTACTTCTCTTCCAGAGAGGGCAGGTTAAAACATGCACACACTTGGCACATGACTAATCCTACGTATTCATATTTTAAAGTACTTATGTTTCTTTTTGGCACTTAAGCATGTTTTTTTTTTAAAAACATATATTGATTTTCTTAGCACTTACTCTTAAAATAAAATCAAAAAAGACAAAATGGAAATCTGAAATGATACTCTAGAAACAATGAATGGTTAGGGTTAGATTGTAATAAATTACACGCATCAGCTGTAAGCAACAAAAATAATACTGTATTTTTGCTTTCTGATATATTTCTATGTTTACTTTTCTAATATAATAACTTAGTTGGCATTTAACACTGAGATATGAATGTGTGTTTCAGAAACAATTTCTATAATCATACATTAGCCTATTTTTTGTGACTTGGGGTGCCACTTCAGTTAGGGAATAAGCCTAAATCCTTAATTCTTCCACTGAATATATAACTCTTTGCATACATCTCCTAGACCATGAAATAAAGAAGGAGCATTTTCAGACACTGACATAACTTACCAAAACAAAGTATTTGCTTCTTTTTTTGACAAGGCTGATTATAGCCTGAATACAATTGGGATAAAGTTGTTTTGTTCCAAAATGTAATATGATAAAGAAAGCATATTTATAAAAAGCATTTGACACTCAATTTTTTAGAATAAATATGTGAAGCTGAATTAAATGTCATCATGCCAGGGATACATTAATAAGAAGAAATTCAGATGGGTTGCAAATGGGAATAAAGTCTTCAAGGAACCTAGGAAATTAAAAATGATTTATGAATAACTGAGACAGTATGTTTCAAGAATCTTGTGGGAGAAAAGTAGATCAGTGAGTCTGTAAAGTTCTATTTAACTTAGTATAGAGTATTATGTATCTGTCAGGACAGTCTAAGTTTGCTTCAGTAATAAATGCTCCCCAATCTCAATAGCTTATGAAAGCAAACCTTTATTTTTCATTTGTGTTTCATATACAGTGTGGTTCAGGTGTAACTGCTCCACATCATTTTCCTACTGAGTTCCAAAATGACAGAAATTCCCCTACTCAGCATTATGTGTCTTTGTGAAAGAGGAAAAAGAGCACATAGTGAAGTACATTCTGGCTCTTCAAGCTTCTACCTAGAAGTGATACCTATCAATTCAGTTCCTTTTTATTGGCCATGAAAATCATATGGTCATGCCATAGTTGAAAAGGTGGGATATATAGTTTTCCTTTATAGAAAGGTATTTGATATTGGTGAACAATGATATTGTAGTAGGCTACCACATGTTGATGGAAACAGGCATACTGTATTTCAAAATGATACAAACATAAATACTTAGAGAAGGGTGCAGTGGAATTGAGAATAAGAGAGGTTGACTGGATGGCTAGAATAAGAGATAAATGGAAAGAAAGAAAAGTTGTAGTTCCAGGACAAATTGTGGCAGACTCTGAATGTCTAACCAAGAGATTTGGATAGTAATGTTATTCTATAGAAACAAGTTTGGTTCAGATTAAGTATCTCCACAAGTAGAGCCCTGGGTACTGCAATTTGTTTATCTGGGAGGGGATCCCAGGAAACAAGAGTGAGAGAGCAGGAAAGAATTTGAAAAGGAAGGAAGAGTAGCCAATAGCAAGTGCATTATTGAACTGGTTACTGCTGTGGGCATTCCCTATATCGTTGTATTGAGGAGTTGTGTCAATATGGGTCCTCTAAGAAGGAGACACCAAGTCTACATTAAACATGAAATCACTTTATTATGGTCTGTGAGATACAATAAGAGGGGGAGAATCATCCTAGACTGTCACATAGTTCAAAGAAATTTCAAAAAGGCAGTGGGAAGTGCTAGAGTCAAACTTGTCTGTCAAAGGATTCTTATGACTTCCAGGAGCAAATTTGTTAGTCCTTACATGGGAACAGCCAATGGAAAGCATGGCCTCAAAGTACACATGGAGATGGATTTCAGAGCACCATAGCTGGGATCCTTAGTCAATGATGCCCCTCAAAGTTGAAGGTCTGCACGTTACATTCCCAAATACACTACAGGAACCATATAAAATTTGCCTCAGAATCATCTCTTTAAAGATATTCAGGCTGGAGCATTTACCTACTCACTCACTTTCTCCATTGTTTAAGGGTAGTTACAAACAGCATCAAGCCTCATTTTTCCATGTACATGGAATAAGCAAGCTCCTTAAGTTTTGGAGAAAGTGCTAAGGACAAGAAGCAGAGATATGTGGGAGGTGTTAAGGTGTGGTGCTTTCCGAATTCACAGGAGCCTTCTATCACATCTGTGTTTGGAATCAAGAATGAACCTAGGGTTGAGACACAGAGCCCCAAAAAACATATGCTGAAATGGTAATGGAAGGTGGGTAAGTAGATAAAAGACACAATCAAAAGTATACTTTAGAATGACTTATCGACCTAGAGGACATAGGAAAAGAGACAGAGTGGGGACAAGAAGACCATAGCAATTGACCTGGTATTAGGTCTAGAATTATGGTGTGACTCTGTAGTCAGATATATCAGGTGGAATCCTGATTTCTGGACAAGGTACTTAAATTTTCTGATACTCAACTTCCTCATCTATAAATGGGAATACAATAATGCCTGCCTGATAAATTTTTTTGCTATGGGAAAGTTACTTAATTTTCTAACCCATCATTTGTTTTTCTGTAATTGGAGATATAAGAATGCCCACCTAATAGTACCACTGTGAGGATTAAATGAGATGATAGTGTGGCAGATTCTATTTGTTGTCCAACCAATGTCAATTCCCCAGTTTTGCCTTTCGAAAAGAACCACATTTGAGGGTGGAAGAAGGCAGCACTTTCTTAGTTAGAATACTTCACCTTTTTGCTTCCTTGCATGAGGGTGGCCATTTGATGCAGTACGGCCAAAGAATTGTGAGTTGCTACTGAATGCAACTTCTGGGAAAGCTCTTGGTTTGCTGATATATGAAACAAAGTAAGCAAAAGACTCAGTTAGCATATACATTTCACCTTCTCCCTTCATTTTCTTTGTGTCACAAAGGCTAAATGATGCCTGGACCTTGAAGTCTTTTTTCTGTCTGAATAGAAAAGCCACATTTTGAAGATGGTGGTATAGAAAGAACCTGGATTTTTTTTTCTTTAAATAGTATCGCGTTTTAGTTATTTTTATTTTTTTCTTTTCAAAAATTTTTAAGTTTATTTACTTATTTTTGGGAGAGAGAGAGCACGCATGAGCAGGGTAGGGGCAGAGAACAAGAATCCCATGCAGGCTCTGCCTCATCAGCATGGAGCCTGACACAGGGTTAGAACTTGCAAACTGTGAGATCATGACCTCAGCAGAAATCAAGAATCAGATAGATGCTTAACCAACTGAGCCACACAGGTGCCCCATTTTCTTTTCAAATTTTTATTTAAATTCTAGTTAGTTAACATACAGTGAAATATTGGCTTCAGGAGTAGAATTCAGTGGTTCATCATTTACATATAACACCCAGTGCTCATCAGAATAAGTGCCCTCCTTAATACCTATTACCCATCTAAGAAACAAAACAAATGAATATACAGGAGGCCGGGGTTGGGGGTGGGGGTGGAACAAAAGAGGGAAACAAACCATAAGAGACTCTTAAAAGAACCTGGATCTTTGCTGACTTTCTTGACTAGCTAGATTCACCTGGATTGACACCTCTAAATGTTTTGTCATATGAAAAAAATAAGCCCATATTTTCTTTAAACCACTTCAGTTGGGTTTTTACACACAACTGAGCACAATCCTGACTAAAAGCAATAAACAAAGTCCTTTACAGAGTTTCTTACAGATATATTTATATATGCATGTATTTTTAATGTATATTTATTATCTATATTATATATGTATTTATGTACATAAATCTTAGCTACTATCATTACTGTATTAGTGTTATGGTTGCTTTAAGTAATGAAAGATAATTATGGTACTAACCCACGAGTACAGAAAGATGGAGATTTAGAGACAAATAAGTGATATATCAAAGTAATATCCAAAACACTTGTTCACTGAGGGTTAGAAGGAAGAAGCAGGGGCCTAATGACTCAAAGAAAAAGAATGGAGGTCTGAAAACCCAATAATGATATTAAGAAGTAGCTAACAGTTTTTAGTGCTCATTGTGTGCCAGGCAAGTTTTAAGGACTTTGCTAGGCTCAAATGCTGAACAACGGTGCCACTGACAGACAGAGGGCAGTTGGGATAATGCAGTAATGAGAAAATGATCAGTCTCATTCTGGAATGTGGTGACTCTAACAAGACAGCCAAATCTCCAGGGCAGAAGGAAATGTGTGTCTGTTTCCTGGCAGAATCATTGGGGCTGGGGATATCTGGACTGGGCATGATCTGCTTATGGTGAGAATTGAAAGTAGAAGAGGAGACAGAGCGAGTGAAAATTCTAGAGAGACAGAAGAGAGTCCAGAAGAGTATATGTATAGCTGAAGGGTAAAAGTCAACTCTTTCACCCAAAAAAGATGCTCTGAGTGGTCCTATTGCCACAGATATAAGCTGCTAAAACCAAGACCCATGTCATCTTCCATAAAACACTATCACAAATGATCAAAGAATAGTATATTCTACTGGAAATCAAAATGTTAGAAATCTTCCCTTGTTTCAACTCTTATTAATAAATATGATCTAGTGAGCCTAACTTATTTAAATATTTTGGAACTCAAAGTATGCCCGGATAGTTTTTCTGGGCATTTATAAAATGTGTCAAGTGTCTATAAATGCCAAATTTTGAGAGATCCTGGGGATTTATAGTGATTCCCAGGAACTAACATATATATGATCTATTTTTGTAATGATTCACTTCTTAGACCAACATGGGGATATGAGAAGGGACTCCAGTTAATGGAGGACATTCTGGTTAACTGGGATACTCTTAATTTGAGATTCATTTTCCTTGGGTGTTTTCCCACAATTTTGACTTTAGGGTAGTGAGTATGCTCACTTATGTTTATTGTGGAAATAACTGCATGTATTAAGTTTTATAAAAATGGATTAAATTCATATTTCATTCTATACAATGTATTGATATAATAAAAGCCTACAGTATTTGTAATGTTTTTTAAATGAAATTAGAAAATTTTTTCAAATACTAGAACTAGCCAAAATCCTGATGCAGACAAGATAACACATCAGTGTTGAAAAGTAATTTTTCCAGCTACTCTAATAGGCATCATGCCCATCGATGTGTTGGCTGCTAACTCCAGTTTGAGAAGGCTCAGCAGCAAGTGTTATAATGGGTTGGAAGTGAAAGGGGAAGAAGAGATTCATTTTCACTCTTTCTGCCTCTGAATAAGATGATTCACACCCCTTACAGCCTCTGTGGGTTTCAACAGCGGCACCTTTTAAAAATAGAATTACCAAATCTCAGCACTGGAAGCAATTTCGGGGTGGGGGGTCATCACAAAAAGCATCATACTTTATGAGGAATCTCTTTTATATCTCTTCATGCCTCTATGGCTTTGAAACGTCTGAAGGTTAACCCACAATCTCCATCTGTAGCCCATTCCACTTTAATTTAATTGTTTGAGATTTCTTTCTTAGTTACAGTTAAAGTCTTCCTTTCTGTAAATAGTAGTAAAACAGATGCAACAGCTACTGATGTTTGCATATGTTGAACATTTTATTTAGCTTCACCTCACTGAATCCACCCTTGCCACTTTTAGCAACAACAACAACAACAAAATTTTTGAAACAGAGAATTTGATACTGACAAAATTAGAAAGGCAAGTGGAATAGGCTGTAGGTGAGGTTTTCAGGAATATCTACTCAAACAGAACTGCAGAACTGGCCTACTAAGGGTGCTTCTGCCTCCATTACACTCAGGAAGAGTGGAGAAGACAGTCCACAGTTATTCCAGGACCATATCCCTTCACATCTGACACATTCCAAAACAAACAAAAACAAAGCAAGGCAAAGCAAAGCAAAGCTGAGCAAGCCTTTCCTCTGTCTGGATCCCTCTAGTTCTAGTCCCTTCCACTATTCTACATATGTCACGGTTTCCAGATTTTGTCTGTATCTTGGTTGCTATTATTGCTTTTAATTTCTCTTGTGAAGGTATTCAAGTGGGTCATGCTGTTTTACAGTTGTGGTGGGTAGAACTGAATATAAGGACATCTGATCCAGCAAGTTGGAGAACTAATACCTTTTGTATGCCATATATAGATTCTTCAATTTTTGGCCAAATTTCAAATTTGTTAAAGAACCCAGCAGAATAGGCTGAGTAGGGGAAACACAAGAGATTGGGACAGATAAAATGAAGGTAATGCTTTGCTTTTTCTGCACTTCCTCTAAGGATTTCAGTCTACTCTGATAGCATTAATTGGTTACATTTTATAACACTGTTTATAAGTGGTATCATACTAATTTTAATTATGAATAAATAAAGGATCGACAAGATTAAGTGGATTCCTAGAGATTGCATACTCAATGACAAAACTGGGAATTAAACTGAGAACATGTTTTTTCCTCATATCCATTCCACTTCTGCCAAGGAAAAAAGAGCCCATTTTCTCACATCAAAAAACCTGAAGCATGGGGCACCTGGGTGGCTCAGTCGGTTAAGCATCTGACTTCATCTCAGGTCATGATCTCACGGTTCATGGCTTCGAGTCCCACATCGGGCTCTGTGCTGACAGCTCAGAGCCTGGAGCTAGCTTCAGATTTTATGTCTCCCCCACCGTGCTCCTCCCTCACTCATGCTCTGTCTCTGTCTCTCAAAATAAATAAACATTAAATAAAAAACAAAACCCAAAGCTCACCATGCTTCTGTATGTATCAGTGGTGTACTTAATGGACTTGACAACCAAAACAGATCATTTTTTAATATCCCTTCTCCTCTCTATTAAAGGATAATAATCTTAAGTGATAAAAAAAATGATGACCAGGAAAAAAAACAATGAAATATTTTTGTTTGAACGTGTACAACAATGATGGTTTAAAACTCCATATATTATATGAATGAAAGAGAACCATGTTTAGATTCTCTCTCTCCTTCCCTCTGCTCCCTCCCCCGTTCATGCTCTCTAAATAAATAAATAAATAAAAGTGTTTTTCACATAAAGCACAGATACACCAATTGATTTCCAACAATAATAAAACTTAAATTGTCACATAGAATGAGAGAATAAAAACAATGCAGGTTCTGTTTCTCCTTTCTATCTTAATCTCTCTCTCCTCGGCGTTTGCTTTTTGTTTAAAAACAGGCTGTTTGGGGGAGTCTGGATGGCTCAGTACGTTAAGTGTACAACTCTCCATTTCGGCTCAGGTCATGATCTCACGGTCTGTGAATTCGAGCCCTGTGTTGGGACAAGCACGGAGCCTGCTTGGGATTCTGTCTCCTTCTCTCTCTGCCCCTTCCCCGATCATGCTTGTTCTCTCTCGCTCTCTCTCTCTCTCAAAAATAAACTTAAAAAAAGTTAAATTGGAAAAACAAACAAACCCCGCTGTTTAAATGCAGTAATATACAGTTTCACAGGGCTAGTAGACAAAACAAACAAAACTGTGCCTAAAGCAAGCTCAGGCCATTCCACAGCATTATGAACTTCTGTTTGAAACAAGGGCCTGTGTGTGAGTCCACATGCATCTGGGCACAATTATACAACTGGGGTTCTTCAGTTCTCTCAGTGTCCATTCTCTTCTTATTTCTTATTATGAATTTGTCCACCGGAAACACGCCGTTTCTTAGTCTCCCTTCCTATTGATGTGTCCATGCAATGAAGCTTTGTTCAATGAGAGGTAAGCAAAAGTATACACAGAGCAGTGGTTCTAGGAAGATTCTTTAAAATGGAAATGAAGTACACTTTTTTTTTTTCCTTCTTCCATCCTGGAAGTGATAGTCTAATGGATAAGTACTGGCATGTCATTTTAGATTTTCTTTGCATTTCCCCAATGACTAATGATGTAGCATCTTTTCATGTACTTATTGACTATTAATATCTCTCCCTTTTTCTCCATCTGTTCCTCTGCCTATCTCTGGCTTTGTGTCTCTCTTTGGTGAAGTTCTTTTTCAAAATCTTTTGCCTTTTGAAAAACAGTTTTGGTTTCTTTGTCTTAATTTTTAGCCATAAGAGTGTTTTATATATGTTTTACATAATCCTTTAGCTAACACATGTGTTACAAATATTTTCTTCCTAGGTAGCTTGCCCTTTGGTTTCCTAAATGTTGTCTTTCAAGGGCAACATTTTAAATTTTGATGAAGTTTAATTTCTCATTTTTTAATGTTTTCTAGTTTTTAAATGTTTTCTATATGTATGAATACTGCAAATTCTAAAGTTGCAAATATTTTGTCCTATGTCTTATTATTGAAGTTTTGTAGTCAGGTTTTACACATAGGTCTATGATCCATTGTGAGTTCATTTTTACATGGTATGAGGTAAAGGACTACATTCATTTTTTAAATATATGTTCAGCACAATTTGCTAGTAAGTTTTTACTTTTTCTATTGAGTTGCACTGGCAAATTTGTTAAAAATCAACTGATACATATGAATGGGTCTATCTCTGGGCTTTCTATCATTTTCCATTAATCTGTACCTGTATTTTCCCTATTACTAAATCATTTTGGTACCACATAAAGTCATCTGGCTTTATGTTTTATTTTATATTTTTTAATTACTTTGGTTATAGTAGGTCCTATGCATATTTTAATGTCAGTTTCTCAATTTCTTTAAAAACAAAAGGTTGGGACTCCTGGGTGGCTCAGTCAATAAAGTCCCCGACTTCAGTTCAGGTCATGATCTTATGTTCCTGGGTTCGAGTCCCGAGTCGGGCTCTGTGCTGACAGCTCAGAGCCTGGAGCCTGCTTTGGATTCTGTGTCTCCCTCTCTCTCTGCCCCTTCCACTCTCATGCTCTGTCTCTCTCTGTCTCAGAAATAAATAAAACATTAAAAAAATTAAATTAAAAACAAAAGGTTACTTAATTTTTACTTAATCCCAGGTTACTGGGATTCCATTGAATCAACCCATGGATCAATTTTAGGAGAATTCCTATATTACCAATATTAATTCTGCCAATCCATGAAGTTGATATAGGTATTTAAAACTTTCTCTCAGTTGTGTTCTGTGTTTTCAGTAAAGCAAGTTTGGATGGCTTTTTGCTAGATTTATTCCTACGTATTTTATGGTAATTTTATCATCTGGAAATAGGAAGAGTTTTTGCTGTCGTTAAAATTGTGACTGTTTTCTTGCTGCCCACTTTTATGATGGCTGCCTTCTGCTCCATGTTCTGCCAAACATAAAATAATTTGTCTGGTCTCTCTGCAGGTGGATTTGCCACTCTTTATAATTTATCCTGTGACTATAGTTATCTGATGGTCTAAGAAAAGGTTATGACTTTATAAATTATCTTTCTCATTATTAGAGCAGAATAACATTTTCTGGGGTTTTTGTATTCTAAAGCAAATAGAACTGTTCATAAATTTTGCTATATTTTCATTATCTTTAGATCAAAATGCATTCTAATTTTCATTGTGATTTTTTTCATTGATTTGTGAGATTTTTAGAAACATGTCACTTAATTTATCATTAGATTATTTTATATTTATTATTCTATCATTAATTTTAGTTGAATTCTATTGTTTTAGAGAACATGTTTTGTATGTCTTAAGTTCATTAAAATTTATTGGGGCTTGCTTTGCAGACTATTTCTTATCTGTGCTGGTAAAACTTTCACTTGGATTTGTCCAGGATTTGCGTCCTTAAACTGTTGGCCATAGTGTCCTAAAATATGAATTAAATTAATTTAGGTCAAACACAGAAGGGAGGGGCGGACAAGATGGCGGAGAAGCAGGGAGCTCTGTAATCCGCGCACGCCCGTATGGATTGAACGGAGAAGGACTGAAGGGATAAAACGTGGATTTGCAAGTGGGGGAAAGAAGAAACAGATGCCAGAAACAAGACAACCTCAAAGATGCCTGAGTGAGTGACTGTGATCTGGGAAATTAGGGGACGGGCAGGTCCCGGTGGTAAAGGGGAAAGGAGCCCCCGAGCCCAACACAGGGAGAGTGCGCTGTGCCCCGGAGAGACCAGGGGAAGAGAAAGAGAGACAGAAAACGCACCTAGAACCATCTCTAATGGAGGAAAAACTTGCCCGTCTCCCCATATATAACTGCCGAGCTCCGGGAGAGAAATCCGTCCCATCTGGCCGGCGACTTCTTCCTTGGG
>CM053574.1:36843151-36880251 GCA_028646485.1 Cryptoprocta ferox | reverse complement strand
CGAGAGACTCTTGAATACTGAAAACAAACTGAGGGGGGAAGAGGTAGGGGGAAAGGTAATGGGAAGTGATGGTCTTGGTGGAGGTCACTTGTGGGGAAGAGCACTGGGTGTTATATGGAAACCAACTTGACAATAAACTATAAAGTTTAAAAAAAAACAGAGAAAATAAAATAAAATAAAATAATTTAGTTAGTAGTTTTGTGTACTTCCTATATATCCTTATTAATGTCTCAAATATTTGTGTCATCAATCTATTTCTCTACTAGTTCTGTATACTTCTGTTTCTTATGTTTGAGACTACACTATTAAATACCTTAATATTTAGGATTGCTATAGCTTCTTGATGAATTCACCCTTTTCTATCTTTGAAATATACTCTTTATCTCTGGCAATATTTCTTGTTTTGAAGTCTACTTTATTCCACATTAATATAACTCTACAGTTAATTTCTTCTAATTAGTGTTTGCATGGTATATCTTTCCCATCTGCTTGTTTTTAAACTACCTGAATGTATCAGTCATTGTTCTACTAGAGAAACATCACCAGTAGGATAGATATATAGCAGTCATTGGAAATATCTAAATTTTATTAGTTTAGTACCAAATTGCTGGTATTTTGTTGGACTGAGGTCCTTTACATGGCTTTATCCATCTACTCAAATATTTATTAAGGGCCCATACTATAGCTGGCACTCAGCTGTTATTTGGGAAGATTTCAATACAAATGGAATCCCCTACCAATTGAGTATATCCTAGCACTTGGCATTACACAAAGATCTGTTGACACATCAGCTCAAGAATCTTAGCTTCTACCCAAGGTTAACCACTTTGCTGAGCTGAGGATGCCACTCCCAATTTTTCTGTAAACTCTTTCCTGTATTTATTGGTAGCCTCAATCTCACTGCTAGGAGCAGACAAGTAGACCCACAGTAGCCAGGTGTACTTATTCTTTCATTTTATTCCTTACAGGTTATGTCAACCAAGTGAACTGAAAAAAAAAAAGAACTCTGATGTTAATTAATGTAAAACTTTCATACACATTTGTATGGAGCAGACATAGTTAAATTAGTCAGGGTATAATTTATACACAGGCACTCATTCTGACCTGAAATTGAAGACCTAGTCTTAAGTCTAAAATGAAAGGGAAAATAGGTAGACCTTAAAAAAATAAGTATAATATTACTTCAACTTCAAAATTTAGGAGTAGAGTGTGTAGTCATTAATTTTGGCTCTAATAAGTGTATTTAATAAGCAGACTATTAAGATCACATAATTACTATGTAGACTAAGAATATTTAATAACCACATTATACATAGTTATTATGGAATACAGTATGGAGTAGAGTTCCATTTTAATTCTGAGAATTAGCTTTCTTCCCACACTAATAAATTAATTAACTGGTTGTTTATTGATTCAACCATTGTTTCCTTTCTTTGAGTTTGGGAATTATAACAACTGACTTGTGATTATTCTTACTTGATGGTACCTTCCCAACCCATCTTCACACTGTCATATTTCTGCATTTGTAAGGCTGTAGAAATCTTCAGAATGATATTCCTTGAGTAATTCCTTATTATATTTTAAATGCTACTTGTGTCCTGGGACTGCTGACCCTATGCATTCCTTGGTTGCCCTTCATCTTGGGAGAGGTTAGAAGATTTTCGAACTGCATTTCCATCTTGCACTAAATTTGTTGGTAGTGAGTACGAATTCTGCTTTCACTTTACCTTTAGCTGAAGAAAAGCCACAGAGAACCTTTCAACACTTATCAATGACAAGTACTTTGTGCAGTCTTTGTCTTTTTGTTTCTAAGCTTAAGGTGGTGAGTGTGGAGAGATTACATTCAAACTAAAGCAAACTTCTTTTAATTGTTATAATTTAATTTAAAAATACTTTTTTCCACACCTGCTCTGTAGATAAAAATGGTACCTGCTATTATAGAGCTTATATTTTAGTAGAGTGAGGCAAAAATAAATAAAAAATAACATTTTAGATAATTATAAAGACCAAAATAAAGGTGATTATATACAGCAGGCAGAACTAGCTACATAATTTGAGAGCCCAGTGAAACATGAACATATGGGGCCCCTTAATAAAAAGTATATATGGAAAATTTCAAGACAGAATGTGAAGCCAGCCCTGAGAGAGAGGTTTGCAAGGCCAGGTAGGTGGGCTGTGGGGGATTAGGGATTTGAGCAGCAGGGGCTTTATAAAGGATTTTTCATCTCTTTAGGTAAAATTTCAGAGAAGGAGGAGCCATTCCGACATGCCAGGTGTAGTGAACTCTAAGAGTGTAGCCCCTAACCTTCTTGAGGAACAGAACAGCTTGTGAGGCTAAAGCAATCAAGGGAGAGAGGTGTATAAGATGGAGCCTGAGAGAGTCGTGGGGGATAGTCCATACAAGATCTTTCAGGTCATGGCAAAGAATTAGAGTATGATGAGTAAGCCCTAACAAAAGCTTTAGAATTGAAAATTGGTCCATATGTTTGTGAGCCTAAGTAATATGCATTAATTCTGTCTTAAAATTTGCAATGTCCCTTCTTTACTTCTTCAACACTCTTTCTTCTGCACTGCCTGGTAGTAAGAAAAATTAAAAAACAAACACACAAACAAACAACAACAAAGCGACTATTTCCATTCTCCCTCTTTTCCTCCTTCCCTTTACTCCCTTCTGAAGTCCCGTCTGTATAATATTATGCCAAAAGCATAAGTAGTATAGGATTTTCATATATATAATACATATAACATATATAACATGTATATAATATGTATACATTATAAATACACATATATACATGTAACATATGTATATATAAACATACTATTTATGTACATGCATATAATATATAAATATATTACATTTGATAAAATCTTGAATTTAGCAAAAATGGGGGAAAGCAACTAGTAATCTTTCATTTGGAAAATCCTTTTCCATCAAAATAAAAACTTTATTGATTTAAGGGGCACCTGGGTGGTTCAGTTAGTTCAGCATCCCACTCTTGATCTTAATTCAGGTTTTAATCTCAGGGTCGTGAGTTCAAGCACCACACTGGGCACCCCTTTGGGCACCACACTGGGCATGAAGCCTACTTAAAAGAACAACAACACTGATTTAAATTAAAAATAAACTATACTATTATAATTGCTTTTAGGTTTTATACACCTTCATTGGGCATCAATATAGATAAAATTAGATGCTAAATTAATTCTATCCATTTAGTTAAAATGATTCAGAATTCATATATTTGTTCACTATTCCTTTATTTATTCATTCATTCAATATCTATTTATTAAGCACCCTTAGTGGCCAGATACTTGCCAGATTCTGTGGTTCCTGAAGACAAAACGTTATCTAACATAACTGATAAGAAAACTCAAATAGCATTTTAAAATGAGAGATCATTGTTAACAAGACAAAAATTGAGCTTAGACAATTATTAAAGTCCATACTGACTGCAGAAAGGATCATTCTGATATCCCATGATTATGTGGGTGATAAAGGATTTCTGTTTTTGTCCGTCAGGACTTGAAATTTTTACACAATTAGAATATGTCTCTAATATGTTTCTAATTCATGTTTTTAGAAAGCATCTAAGAATGGGCAACATATCCATATAGTTCACTGAAAATTACAATTTTAAATACATTAATGCTTTAAAAATCTTTTACCTAGTACTAGACGAAAACAAAATGTCACTTGTACTTATGAGTTTTTTGTCACAGATAAATGTGATGAAGTCGGTAACTCACTTGTGTCCTTCCTATGGATTGGGGGCTTCTTCTCACTAGTGGAGAAGGAAAATCTGAAAGTGTCATCACTAGCTGTTGTTTTTGCTTTACTTTTAGCTGACATGGTTATTGGCACCTCTCAATAGCAGCACTATTTTCTCTCATTTTACATGATCGTCCCTGGCACTAGCTGGAGGTGGTAGCAGCTTTTTGTATTGCCTGGTGCTTACTGATGAAGTATCATGGTGCCAGATTTTGAAAATCCAAACTCAATGATAACATTTGAAGACTGAATATGTTTTTGGGGCTACTCCTTTTAAGACTCATCTATAACTAGCAATGTTGTTTATATAATAGCGGTCCTTCTTTATGTTTATACAATTGGCAAATATTGGAATAAACTCTCGTTTTGTTAAATACTTAACCCTACAAATGCAATCCAAATATATGTATATATTCAAATGTGGTCTATGCTATTCTTACATTGGGTGTCCAGGGAAATTATAATACCAGAATCCATTTGTCATTTGTTTCCAAAAATATCAGAAATTTTGATGTAAGATGAAAAAAATACTAATAAAGATTTATGATATTAATGTATTTTGATATGGTAGGTATTTAGAATATAGAATAAATGGCCATTTAATATAAGTAATTCAGCGTGAAGGGAAGTTTATTATCTCCCAAACTACCCTTCAATCAACTTCTGGTAATAACTGCCTGCCCTTATTAGCACATGTAATACTATCTAGACAAAGGGAACAGTTTAGATAAAACACACAAACCTAAGGAAATTTGGAGATAAGGACTTATTCTCCTGGCAATATATTATTAATATAAATATTTCTTTCTCTATATGTAAATTTTATAGAAATTGGTGCATGGGGTAGAAGAAAATATGATTGTTGCTCTTGCTAGAAGGTTTATGCCAGGTACTACATCCTCTATACATCTTTGAGGTGGCAGTATGTAGTAGAACCCCACACAAATTGCTCAGCAATGGTCTAGTTTATATTCTTGGCTTCCTAACATCATAATCTTAGTAAATCACTCAAATACTCTAAGGTTCAGTTTCTTCGCCAATAAAAGAAAGATGAATACTTGCTGTGCTACGACTTATCAAAATGACACACCCAGCTTTGCGGTCTCCTCTTGTGAATACATGTTTTATTAGTGAAGAAGCTATACAATAACATATGTTTAGTGTTAAATGGTTATATCTTGAGGAGCCACACCACTATTATTTAAGGACTTCCCTCTTTGTCCAATTAATTTCCATCTTGCATCTTTGTTATAGAGTCTTAACTAGAAAAATGCAAATGATTTTATATTTACATGCAAATCTGAATAACTTTGAATATAGATCACACTTCAGCGTTAGAAGGCTAACCAGGTGTTTTGTTGTTGTCATTTTTTAAAATGGAGATTTGCCAGGACTAATTTAAGGGCTAGATTACAAACTACATATGGGTAGCAACTGTGTCTTACTGATTTCTCTATCTCCTGCACCAAGCATGAGGTTGGGCATATAGAAGGTGCCCTGTATGTGTTTGGCCCCAAGTAGGAGCCATAAACAGCTCTAAGGGTAGACTATATCCATGATACTTTTGTATAAAGTCAATGCCATTGTAGGCATATTTAAGAATGGAAATGCATAGTCTTACTCTCCATGATACCTTCTACAAGCACTCTAATGGGATAAGGGTCCAGGAAGGAGAAGAGTTCGTAGAGTAGTAAACATTATTGCCTGAGTAAATCAGAGATTTGGAAACAGATTCACAGTTTCATTGACTAATAAAAGCATCTTTTACTTGGAACCTACTTTCCCCTTTTCTATTTTAATACCCAATTTTCACATGAAGTGAGAAAGTCTATTTTAAAATCATTTCAAAATTTCCTAACACAGTCTGGAAGCTATTTTGGAGATACGGCATTCCCAGAAGAATAAAGTAGATTGAGTAAATGCTAAATAAGTGTATTTAAAAAATAGATTAAAGGTACTCAGGTGTCACCACCATTTTGAAATGATCATCACTTAGAATTATAACTTACTTGTTTTACAAGTCAGGTTCATAAATGTGTAAAATATGAATCACTAATAAGACTTTTTTTGGTAT
The DNA here is from genome assembly GCA_028646485.1 of Cryptoprocta ferox. Classification (NCBI taxonomy): domain Eukaryota; kingdom Metazoa; phylum Chordata; class Mammalia; order Carnivora; family Eupleridae; genus Cryptoprocta; species Cryptoprocta ferox. Next base: position 36,874,405 of record CM053574.1, on the reverse strand, counting down.
CACTTAAAAGAGAGTTTATGGTGCATGGAAATGCAGTGTCTGCTAACTAGCATGTATTTTCTTAGGACTTCTAATGGCAAATACACTGAAAGAATTTAGATGCCATTTACCAAGTTCAAAGAAATGGCTATTCTTCAGTGGTCTACCAGACCTCTTAAACAATAAGGTCAGCTTCCTGGAAACACCATATAAAAGACCTAAGCTAGGAAATTGATCCCAGGAAACTTGAGATTTTCTGAACTCTGTATGATATTTAGCAGTGGCTCTTCACTCTTATTGCACATCAGAGTTACCTGGGAAGCTTTACAAAAGAATTAGCATCTGTGTGCATCTAGAACAATCAAATCAAAATCTTTCAGGGTAGAGACTGGGTATCAGTATTTTTAAAAGCTCCTTGGGTTAATGTATAGCCAGTGTTGAAAATCACTGATTCAGCTAGAACAAGGATGGCAAGTTCATGGCACCTGGGTTATAATTTTCCTTATCCCCTGATAGAAGACATTATCAGTACACCCAAACACATATTCCTACAGAAACCAGGCTCAGACTCAGAACACTGTTAATGGTTTTCTCCAGATAACCACTATGAATAAATCAGCATAGGCCTTCCAGTTAAAAATCTATTTGCTGTCTCTAAGAAAGATTTGTGCTAATTACTGGAAGCACAGGAGATATTCAATAAATATTTGAGGATTGATCAGATTGACCTAATATCTCACTAGGAGATACCCTTTAAAAATAGGTCAATTTGTTATTGACCTAGCTTGGACTGGTATTTTTGAGCACAAGGGAAGGCATACCTCTTGAGCTTCAAAAATTCACAGGTCCAGTCCCAGAGTAATTTGGGATGCCAAAATTTACTTTAAATTAATCTCTGATCTGGGATGCCTAGTCGATTGAGCATAGTCGATTGAGCGTTCAACTCTTGATTTTGACTCAGGTCATGATCTCATGATTTGTGGGACTGAGTCCTAAGTTGGGCTCTGTGCTGACAGTGTGGAGCCTGCTTAGGATTTTCTGTCTCCCTCTCTCTCTGCAACCCCCCCCCCCGTCAAAATAAATAAATTTTAGAAAAAAAATTTTAATTAAAAAATTAAAAAAATAAATTAATCCCTGATCCAAACTGGAATCCTCTGCTGTATTTCTATTCGGTATAGTGAAAACCTGTAAAATAATTAAGCCTACATTGTTATTAACCAGGTAACTTTTATATATCATGGTAATGTGCAAAAAGGTATATTTCGCCAAAAGAAAATTACCTTGGATTAAATAGAGGCACTTCTTCCACATTACATACCAAATCTCAACATAAGGGTTACTAAGTTAACCAAGTGCATGTTGCTGGACATCAGGGCCCTGTTTCCAATGCCAAAGGATATATATAGCTTTAAAGCACGAACATTAAAGAAGCAATATCCTCAGGCTTCAGCCACTGAAGAGTCATCTTATGTTTAGAAAACTTGGCCCCTAAGTTTACAAAGTTATACTGTTTCTCATTCTCAAAATAATAAATAGAACTCCTAATTACTTCTCCTATGGAATTGCATTCTGCATTTCCTTAATAATTTGTATCTCAGCTGTGCTACAGTCTCCTTAATTAATGAAAAATACAGAGTTAGTTTGCAAATATCTCACTAACTCTTAATGACTTCACCAGTGTCCTCTTGATTGACAGCCTTTATCACACAATGCTGTCCAAATTCTTATTTTTCCTTTTCTGTTAAGAGGGGCTTTGGGGAAACCCACAAGTCTTTGATACAGAAGAACTATTTAGCTCTAGCAAGGAATTTAATCTGCTTTATAGGCCCAACAACATTCTTGAGATACTCTTTGGCAAAAATCCAGTCTCTGGATCCACCTGTTTCTTTGAGACACAGCAAATCTATATAACATCTCATAATACACTTTAAAATGACAGATCCAAAGGAAGCAACTCTATCACCTGTTTTAATGCTCTATGAAGTTAGTAGCCATTGAGGGGGACTTCAAATTCATTGTAGTACTCTTGTTCTGAAATCACAAAAAGAGAATGATTTTAGTGCAGGTTATCCTTAGGCATTGTGTGGCATCTCTTACCTCCTATGCCTTGTTAGGCATTTCAGAGAAGGAAAGGAGTCCAGCCCTCACTTCTTTGATGGGAACTATTTCAACCCAAGTCAGTCACCTGCTAGTCTAGTTTCTGTCAGAACCTCACCCACTGGACTCAGAGACTAGTGTTCCACCTGCTCCTATTTAGAAAGAAGTACTGGGGTAATTTGACACAGGGGACAAAGTACTTGACACCATTTGCCAGTGATAAGAATGTCATGGTGAAGTCATTCTCATGGAAAGAAGTTCTCTGCTTAGGAGAGGCATCCAATGATAGATTTCAAAATTCTGTTAAAGAACTGATCAGCTCTGTTTCTAGCTGTGCTTCAGTTGCTCACAATCTGGAAATTTGTGGCCAAATCTTATCTAAAAATTATTGTACAGGTCCTGCTTTTTCCTTGTTTATTTTCACTGAACCAGTCCTTCCAACTTTGGTAATGTGCATTCAATCATCACAATTATCATCATTTTTGCACACTGCCAGTATTTTTCTTTGAGCTGATTGCTTTTTTTTTTTTTTTTTTTTTTTTTTTTTTTTTTTTTTTTTTGTTATACGGACTTATTCTAAAAGGAAGTTGCAGCAACTGGTGCAGCCACTCTGGATAAAACAAGTATGGAGATTCCTCAAAAAAGTTAAAAATAGAACTAACCTATGATCCAGCAGGTGCATTACTAGGAATTTACCCAAAGGATACAAAGATATTGATTTGACAGGCTACATGAACCATGATGTTTACAGAGCATTGTTTACAATAGCCAAAATATGGCAAAAACCCAAATGTCCATAGAGTGATGAATGGATAAAGAAGATGTGATACACACACACACACACATACACACACACACAATGGAATATTACTAATATTACTCAACCATCAAAAAGAATGAAATCTTGGGGTGCCTGGGTGGCTCAGTCGGTTAAGTGTCCAACTTCGGCTCAGGTCACGATCTCATCTCACAGTTTGTAGGTTCGAGCCCCGCATCGGGCTCTGTGCTGATAGCTCAGAGCCTGGAGCCTGTTTCAGATTCTGTGTCTCCTTCTCTCTCTGCCCCTCCCCTGTCTCTCTCTCTGTGTCTCACAAAAATAAATAAAATGTTAAAAAAAAAAAAAACAGAGGGGCGTCTGAGTGGCTCAGTCGGTTAGGCGTCCAGCTTCAGCTCAGGTCATGATCTCACGGTTTGTGGGTTCGAGCCCCGCATTGGGCTCTGTGCTGACAGCTAGCTCAGAGCCTGGAGCCTGCTTCATATTCTGTATCTCCCTCCCCTGTATGACCCTCCCCTGCTCGCGCTGTCTCTCTCTGTCTCTCAAAAATAAATAAAAAACATAAAAAATTAAAAAAAAAGAATGAAATCTTGCCATTTGCAATGATGTGAATGGAGCTAGAGTGTCTTATGCTCATATATGGAATTTAAGAAACAAACAGATGAACACAGGGGTTAAAAGAGAAAGAGAGAGGCAAACCAGATAACAGACTCTTAATTATAGAGAACAAACTGAGGGTTGCTAGAGTTGAGGTAGGCAGGAGGATGGGCTATAGAGTTGATGGGTATTAAGGACTGAACTTGTCCTCATGAGCACTGGGTGTTGTATGTAAGTGATGAATCACTAAATTCTACACCTGAAACTAATATTACATGGTATGTTAACTGGAATTTAAATAAAAACTTGAAAAAATATAAAAGGAAGTGGTAGCAATACGATGGAATATTGTTACATATTTTTCTAATCTATAATTAAAATGAATTATTAAATTATAATTAAAACAAAGTTTCCCTATATCCCACATAAAATAATTGGTGAATCACTGGGGATACAAAAATAGCACTCTTTGAAAATTACTCAGATAAAGCAAATCACTCTTTCTCCTCTCTTTTTTTCTGATTGCTTTTATATGCTAAAAAAAAACTACTTAGAGGAAGTCACTTTTTGTTTCTACAGGTAAAATAAAGCAGAATAGGGTAGGTATATGCCATAGCAATTTGATCAAACCAATGAGAAAACAAATGTATTGAACACCTAATATGTATTTGGCACAAATGATCCTCTTTTAATAGAACTCCTTACCTAGATTCTCAATAGACAATTTACATATTTGGATGAGAAACCTAAGTGGTATTTTTATCAGTGCTATTGTACTCCATATTTTGTCTGTCCTTTCTGACAGCAATATGTCCAGGTAGAAGGAAACCTGCACTTAACTTGGAAAAACAAGTATCAGCATTCTTTCCTAGGTCTAAGTTATCACATTTTTCTTCTCAGTATTCATTGCATGAAGGTGGATGTCATGCCCTAGATAAGACTAAAGAGGAGATGTGGCATTTGATACATTGACATCTTACACACAGACAAACATTCTAGTGTGGATTAAATTCTTTGAATTAGAGCAGCATTCCACCCTGAATACCCAATGGCATATCCTTAAATTGTTCCCTAAGTAATTGCTTTTGAGGACAGTCTGTCTCATTGAAGGAAAAAGTCCCACATGGACACTTTGTTCTTGAAGGCTAACACCCTATAAATGATAAAAGCCCTGATATTTCAGAGCATTTATAAAAGCCCTTTAATTTACCTCCCCCTTATTTGAATATTTGTGTGAGAAATGTAACTGACATTTCCATCAGTGTTATTGTGTTCCACATTAAGAAAATCTGAGATATAAAATTTAGAACTTATAAATTCCTATATTGGAATGATTATCTGCATGGCCAAGAAACTTATTTCCTGATGATCCAATCTGTAAACCTGTTTATAGCTAGTCCCTCCTAAACTTTGTTCATATAATTTGAATAATACAAAATTTATTATTGTATAAGTACTCGGAAAGCTATAAATTGCATAATATATTGTGGTCAGATTATGTTTTACTCTAGGTTTTGCAGGGTAATGAATTAAACAAATGATTTAAAAATATTTTCTACAAACATTGGATGGCTTATCACTATTTTAATTTTGTCTTGTTTGTTTTATTTTTTTATTTTATTTTTTTACTATTTTTATTTTGATTGAATTTTGATTGCCAGTTTATTTAAGTAACAAGTTACCTGAGCTCTCCCAGCCTAGATACAGGTATTAGAAGTTGTAGTCAATGATTAACTTCCTGTGTTTCTAGTGTAAATATACTAAACATTCAGGAAACAGTGTGGTCTTTCTTTTTGAAATAATAATTTTGACTCTGATTTTCATGTTGGCTTCTTGGCTGTTTCTAATCAACAGATTTTAGAGAGTCCATTTATAGTAAAGATGACATTACACGTTACCTGACTTCAATATTCAGAGACTTTATTTTTTACCCACATGTTCCTAGGTTTTTTTACTACTTCATTACTCAGTAATTTCTAATTTTCCTCTCTAATAGGACTGGATGATTATTTTGATCTCTCACAGAAGGCAGAGACTCAAATGCACATATATATGTGGGGGAGAAAGTGCATGGAGGGTAAGATATGGTGATAATTAACTCAAATTCATTTCCTAAAGGAATTTGGTAGCATGCTATGAGTTCAAGGGATTTACCAAGGTCATGAAGTAAAAATTCACTCCTCCTGTCTCAGACAAGCTAGACACAAGTGCCTGTCCCATGCAATACATCTGATCATTTGAGTATTGTTCTGTCTCTACTACTGGGCTGAGCAACTTGAAGACACTGATTAAGATCATGATGAAATTACAACCTGCGCTGGCCACCTATCCCACTACCATTTTGCTTCATTCTTGCTAAGGGTGAACAGCCAGGAAGCCAAAATACAAGGTATGGGTCTCTGTTCCTATATTGATGACACATGTAAAATTAGTCTGCTATAACTTGGTTATGTCTCTCCATGAAAACAAGGTAACTGTTATTCTTGTAACAGTCCTAAAATCTCTATTGGAATGCTCAGGGTAAAATTGGATCATATACTGCAACTGAATATATGATTTCACATTAGTCAACCACATGACAAAGATATATGTGTGTGTGTGTGTGTGTGTGCGCGCGCGTGTATCTCCATGGAGTAAAAATACTCCATAGTCTTGCATGACTATGCAAGTCTTGCAAGACTATGGAGTATTTTTAACCTAAGATCAGTGAGAAAGTAATTGCTTTTACCATTGACAGATTTCTAAATACAGCCTTAGATATCTGGTGAGCTATTGTTCTCAAACTTCTTGTGGATTCATATCATTAGCTTTCAACTCCCAGACCTATGTTGTCATAAGTGAAACCCTTCTCTCTGACACAAAACCTGACTTATTACCACTAGAGAAAATTGAAAGCATCTTATTACCATGACCATTTCCCACCATCTTATTGGAATCAAGTAGTTTTCCTCAGTTATTATATATGCTCTCATCACAGTTTGGTGAGGTGAAATTGTCTGCACCAAGATTATTGCATCAATATTTTGTTTTATCTATGGACCTTTCTTTACTGGTTGGTAAATTTCATATTCATAGTTGTCTCTTTTAAATGTATATTTAAAATGCAGATTACCCTAGTCTGGGGGTTCTAGGGTTCTCATCTCTAGCCCCAAACTAGAGCTACCTAAAGAGCTTATTAAGATTTGGGGGCACCTGGGTGGCTCAGTTAGTTAAGCATCTGACTCTTGGTTTCAACTCAGGTCATGATCTCATGGTTTGTGAGTTTGAGCCCCACATTGGGTTCTGTGCTGACAGCATGAAGCCTGCTTGGGATTCCCTCTCTCTCTGTCTCTCTCCCTCTCTCCCTCCTTCCCTCCTTCCCTCCCTCCACCATCCCCCTGCCTCAAATAAATTAACTAAAAAAAAAAAAAAGATTCTGATGTTTGGACCTCACTTCCAGAGATTGCCATTTAATGCCATTTAATAGATTACCTGAGATTCCCCAGGTAATTCTATGAGTGTCAAAGTGAAGAGACATTGGCCTTGATTAATTTTGTTAAAGGCGTAACCAAACCACTGAATACTGCCTTCTGTGCTTTGATGTGCACAAACTGCAATAAAATATTTGCCAGCATATGTGTTACTCATATTTTTTTGAGCAATTCATAACCTGATTGTTGCAATTTCTGCCAGAATGAAACTCTCCATCTGTAAGGAAGGTATTTAGGAAAAGAAACCTCAGAAACTGAAGGTTTCAGAAGTACAGCATTTGTTCTTAGCCGGGACAGATGCAATGAAGCCACATGACTCTCCAAGTCAGTCTGGAAGAACTTGAGTTGCAGCAAGAGCCACCCACCTGTGTTTCCACTTGTCTAAAGGCCCCCAAGTATTTATTCCCTAGAGCTTTCAACCTATAATCTGCAACTTATCTTTATCCAAGATAATGCAGGTAAATGCCTGCAGATTGAGAAAAAGGGGCATCACGAGCAATGATCTCCAGGCTATGATCACTACATTCTAGCTTGAGGACCCTGAACAAGTTACTTAAGTTCTCTGAGCCTCGGTTTCCTAACATGCAAGAATGATATTACTTACTTTAGAAGGTTGTTGTGGGATTAAATGTGACTGGCATGCATGCAGCTGCTTAAAACAGTCACAGGCACAAATCCCTGTTATTTTTAAGTAACAAATGAGGGATAGCTACAAAAATAAAGAACTATGATAATCTACTGTGGGATAATCCATTTAATTTAACAGATGAAGTGAGATTGAGCTGGGCTTTGGAGAACGCAGAGAATGTAACTGATGAACACCTAGGCTGAAGAAACTGCATGTGCAAAGGCATGTGATTCAGAACACAGAACAGAGCATGTGAGGTGACTGAGTGCTTATTGGTGAAGCACTTAACAGTGATAATAACAGCTGTAGGGTTAAATGCTTATTCTATGCTGGGCACTTGACAAGTGTCATCTCAGTTATCCCTAAAACAATGCTCCCATATTAGAGAACAGCTGGTAAGGAAAGAGCTGTGATTTGCACTGAGATCTAATGGGTAAGAAAGCCCGAATCCTTTTTTTAAAATTTTCTTTAATGTTTATTTATTTTTGAGAGAGACAGAGTGTGAGGCGGAGGGGGAGGAGCAGAGAGAGAGGGAGACACAGAATCCGAAGCAGGTTCAAGGTTCCAAGCAGTCAGCACAGAGCCCACCATGGGGCTCAAACTCAGGAACCCTGAGATCATGACTTGAGCCAAAGTCAGATGCTTAACCGTATGAGTCACTCAGACACACCTCAAGAAAGCCTAAATTCTAATACTACTCTGCTATGATGCTTCTATTTTAGCCAGAAGAGGGCCCCAAGCTACTGAGGACCAACAGAATATGTCCAACAATGGGGTTATAGGGCATAGAAAAGCAGTTCTGAAGATATCAGAATACATTAATCTTTACTTTTTTCAGAAATGACTGAAGAGGATTTCCCTTGCCTAGAATCAAGTTATAGAATCCTAGTCCTTGATCTGTGTAGGATGTTATCAGTAACAAAGCACATGTACAAGGGCACCTGGGTGGCTCAGTTGGTTAAGCATCCAATTTTAGCTCAGGTCATGATCTCACCATTTGTGGGTTTGAGCCCTGCATCAAGCTTTGCACTGACAGCTAAAAGCCTGGAGCCTGTTCAGATTCTGTGTGTCTGTCTGTCTGTCTCTCTCTCTCTGCCCTTCTCTTGCTTGTGCGCTTCTCTCTCTCTCTCTCAAAAATAAACTTTAAAAACAAAAAACATGCACATGATTCATTTTATTCTAATCATGATGATGTTTTGAATCTAGTTCATGGAGTTGATGGAGTTAATAATGTACATGAGAAACAGAATGAATCTATCTATCTATCTATCTATCTATCTATCTATCTATCTATCTATCTCCTATTGGTCATGTTAGTGTATTTGAGTACTGGGAAGCAGGGAGAAAGAGGGAAAGAGAGAGAGAGAGACATTGAGAGAGAGATGGATAACATTTTAAGGGATTAGTTCATATAATTGTGGGGGCTAACAAATTTGAGATCCATAGTATAGACCAGCAGGCTGGAAATTCAGATGAGTGGTGCTGTAAGGGAGCCTGGGTAGCTCAGTAGGTTGAGCTTCTGACTCTTGATTTCAGCTCAGGTCATGATCCCAGGGTCATGGGATCAAGCTCCAAGTCAGGCTCTATGCTGAGCATGGAGTCTGCTTGGGATTCTCTCTCTCTCTCTCTCTCTCTCTCTCTCTCTCTCTCTCACAAATAAAAAATAAATAAATAAAATACGGGGAAAAAAGCTGGTGTTGTAGTTTTGAGTCCAAATTCTGCAAGACAGTAGGCTGAAAACTCGGCAGCATTTCTATGTTTTAATCATGACAAGTCTAGGGGAGTAAAGGGTGTGAGATATATTTTGGAAGATTTATTTGATAAATTGGATACATGGAATGACAGGAAGGGAGAAGCAAAGACTCATTCTTTCATTACTTTTTCTAATTTCTGTCACTCCCTATGAGAATTTTGGATGAATAGTGATGGATCAGAAGTCTTGGCCCAAGAATTAGTTCTGTACTGCCTACAACTATAAGCAGCTGTGGGACAGTGCTTAGTTGGTAGAGCTGACAACCAACACATGAGGACCATCCAAGTGACTTAAGTACAGTTGCTCATTTATTTAAAAGTTGCTTCCTTGACGAATTGAGCTCATTTGGTGATAAAGATAAATCATAACCATGAAGATCTTAATTATTGGGTCCACTAGCTGACTGGTAAGCATGAGGCCTCAGAGCATTATTTGGTGACAACATCAGCATAGGCTGATGTGTCTCAGATCTTGAGAATAAAGTGACTCATGTTGCTTATCACATCGGGTATACAGTGCAGCAAGGGGTTACCATGCACACTCCCAAAGTCACTGAGGGGACTAATATAGCTACTTATTCCTTCTTCTCCAATCTTGGCTTCATACAACTATTTTTTTTCCTTGCTTTACTTCAATCACATACAGTGCACCCACTCAGAGCAATTAATTATCTTTGGCTCCTTTGAAATTACTCTCCAATCAAGTAAATATAAAAAGACAGAGTGTTAAAAAATAATTCCTATCTGTTCCTCTCATTAGGTACCAATTGAGTAAACAAAATATGATTTGCTTCTTGGATATAAGTTTAGCAGACATGAAGTCAGGCTGTCTCCAGGCTATTCTGATAAATGTCCTGTTCTCTTTCCAGGATTTTATGATGTCACAGGGGATGATCTTTCAACTTATTGTTCCCTCAGCATATGGTACCATGGCCATGGTGTAGCTCAGATGCACGATTCTACTCTTTAAAAATGAGTCTGTCTCCAAGGTCATATGACTGGGTAGATTCATTTGGTTCTCAGGAACATTGCAAAACCCCACTAAAAAAATAGTTTGATGAGCCTTTAAAGAAACATAGTATTTTTAGAATTTTAAAGATAGGCAATAGAAAGAGGAATACAGCTTTATTTCTGATAGAGCAAATACTAAAAATTTCAGTGTTATTCTTCATGCATTTTAATGTTGGGTTTTACTATATTGGTAACATTTTCATCATAAAACTGATAAAAATGTGAACTATTTTCTATACTTGAGGAATGACAATCAAAAGGATAAGGTCAGAATGAAGTGGATTCTACACTAAGATTAGTAAAACTTCCATTGATATTTAGCAATTAATAGTTTATAATGCCTTTATCTTCATATTATTGTTAAATATGTTAAAGTGACTCGTCTAATATCACATGAATTGCAAATCTTGAATCAGAAATCGAACAAAGCTTCAAGCATGGTTTTTTTTTTATTAATATGCCACTCTATTTTCCAAGTTAGTTACAAAATCCACATAATTAGAAAGCTGGGTCCACCATCTCTTGCCATCATTTTGTGTGTTCCTGTGGTCACAATCATTCTAAATGTTGCCTAAAGTTGAAAAAATAGTTATGAATTAAGTTAAAAAGTAGTTAAGTAGTCTTAAATTTGACTGAACCATCTGGTTGCCAAAGTGGAGGCCTGAGTTGAGGGCAGAAAAACCTTTGTTGCTAGTGTAGTCATAATCTCAACTATACAGATGGGATCAGACCCACTGTACCCATAGTAGGATCAAATACACAGGCTAGAGGAAGGATTGTACACCAAGGCCAATTAATCTGACCCCATAAGGGTAGAAATGGCTATCAATTGCTTTTCGAATAACACAAAGAGTAGAATAAAAATTCAGACTGGTGTGAAAGGGGGTTAATTAGCTCACATAATGGAGAAGTCCAGGATGCAGATCGAGATACTCTTGGATTCAAAGACTCAAATGGGGTCATCCAGGATCCAATCTCTCTTCTTCCATCTCTCATCCTTGTTTCCTTTATGTTCTGGCACCTCCAGGTTTACATCTTTACAACATCAAATCAAACATTCATTCCAGAAAGTCAAAGGATTATCTCTGATTTGATCTACTTGAGTTATATGCTGAAGCCCAAACAAATTATTGACTCACATGTCAACCTGGGATCTCAGGTGCAGTCTCTACTCAAACCACATGAAATAAAAGTGGCCAAGGGGTGGATCTCTAAGAAATACAGGGGGTTGTTAAAATGAAAGAAAAGTGGATGCCATGTTGAGAAGCAGCCCTAAAATCTTCAGCCAAGGAATTAGAACTACAACATTCATACCAGTTTTCTCTCCCCTACACTTCATAGCCTCTATGGAGAATATTAGAAGGTTAGAGGTCTCCCATATAATCACTTATATGGCCTTTTCCAATTTTTCTTGGGATGCAGAAAATAAAGGAAAATTGATGGTCAACAGTACCAGCTGTGTGGTAAAGGAATGTGGATATAGTATGAATTGTGTGAACTTGTAAATAAACTTGAACTAGATTTAACACAGAGAGAGAACCTTCTGCTGTCTACCCTTCTGATAATGGTGACCATATAATATAAGGGTTACAGCTTTCACTTACATGACAGATTCCTGCAGAGGGTTAGGAATAAACATAACTTTTCTTCAAGCCTATCTTGGCTTTCTATTATCTGTCTTGAATCAATAAAATAACCATGATTGTGGCAAGGACAATCTGAGCCCCCTTTCCTTGTCACATTCAGGATGGAGTCTCTAAAATTTGTCTCTTCCCCGCCCCCCCACCCAGTTTCTGAGTCTCTGTGTTTCTGTTTCATGCGTCTGTCTTCTGCACAAATCACGTGCCACACTGCATCATGACAGATTAAATGATAGGCTTCATTACTCTTTCCTGGCAGCTGCCTGTGTTTTATTTCTTTTGGGGGCCAGGGAAGAGATTCATTCTTACCCTGTGATTTTCTTTCAGGTCTAAGTACGAGAAGAGGGCAGGTGAAGAGCAGGCAGAATATGTCATTCCATTATCAGGAGAGAATGGAATAAAAGCAGCAGTAAAGATGCCCACAGTACGGATGGCTCCTAAATCTATGGTAGTCTTGTTTTAGCACTATGGACTTCCCCATCAGGCATCTCCCTTCCAAATTCTATCCATAAAAGATCAGTTATAAGCTAGCTTTATAGAGATTGGATAGCCTGACTATAGTTTACAAAAATGGTCACGGCAATATTTTCCACATGTTTTTACTTAGTTTGGCACTCCCCCATAGAAAGATGGAAACTCCTTTCACCTTTTCTTGAAGCTAGGTGGGCTTTTATGACATCTGAATGAATAGAATGAAGCAGAAGTTACACTGCTTGACTTGAGGATAGGTCATAAAAGGCAACACTGCTTCCTCTTGGATCTCTTCCATGGGATACTTCCTCTTAGAACACAGACACCATTTTGTGAAGATACCCAAGCAGCACAGGGACATGATGTGCAGGTTCTGGCTACAGTCCTAGCTGAGGTCTCAAAGAAAAGCCAGTGTCAACATCACACATGTAAGTAAATCTTCAGATGATTCCAGCCCCCAGATTTTGAGTTATCCCAACTGACATTAAGTAGAGCAAAGCCTAGTACCCACCAAGCCCTCTCAGATTGCTGATTGTGAACAAATAGTGTTGTTTTAGCCACTAAGTTTAAGACAATAAATAACTTGGGTGCCTGGGTGGCTCAAGTCAGTTAAAGCATATGACTCTTGGTTTCAGTTCAGGTCACGATCTCACAGTTTGTGAGTTAGAGCCCCACATCGGGCTCCAAGGGGCTCCATGCTGATAGTGTGGAGCCTGCTTGGGATCCTCTATCTCCCTCTCTCTCTGCCCCTTCCCTGCTTATGCTCTCTTTCTCTCAAAATAAATAAATAAACCTGAAAAAAAATAAGTAAAAAAATGACAATAACTGGACCTAGTTTAGTTGATTTAAAAAAACAATTAAAAATGTTATGTTCAATGTCATGAATTTGGAATTAATATTTAAGGGAAAAGAGTAAGTTCCTTCATTTAATGAACAGTTTAACATGTTTTTCTCCTTCCCTCTCCCTTACTCATTTTTTCTTTTTTTTCTTTCTTTCCTTCCATCCTGCCTTCCTCCCTTCCTACCTTCTTTCCCTCCTTCTTTTCTCCTCCTCCTTCCTCTTTCTTCCTTCCTTCCTTTTTTTTCTCATCTGTAAGGGTGAATTCTATTTTTGCTAGAGATAAGGGGATACAAAAATATAAAGTCTCATTTTCTCCTAGGTGTGAATAGGACATCTTGGTATGGGACCAAAGTAGCCTGAAAGAGTTAAAAAATTATCTTAAGATATATTTCACAAAACATATATTTTATAACTTTAATAATAGATATAAATAGAGATGTAATCTTGTTGGTGAACCATGACATTATCTTCTTAGTATTTTTTTTCCTAAAAATATTATTATTCCTTTTTTCTTCTGACTTCTTTTCTTACGCAACTTTGGTAACCTCCTATGGATTTTACTGTAAAATCTCCAAAAGGACTGTTTAACATATTTTCAGAAAATAACCTTTTCTGTTAGGACCAACCATCCATCCATCCATGAATTTGTCCACTTAATACATATATGTTGAATGTCTATTATGAGCAAGATACTAGGAACCCAAAGGTAAGTATTAGACAAACTGCCCTTACAAATATCACAGTCTCATGAGATAAACAGAGAAGTAAACATATAAATTGACTAATTCAACAAACATTTATTAGGCCCTTACTTTTTTCCAAGCATTATGCTAGACAATGGTATTAAGAGCAGTAAAGAGGTAGATACAGCCTATGTCCAATGGACTAGGAGTTAGCACAGAAAACCAAATAATAACAGTGTAGGACCCAATCAAGAATTCAGGGAAGGCCTCTCAAAGGAAGTGAAATATAAATGGAAGAGTGGAGGCTGACTGAGAATCAGCCAGGGGAAGGAAGATTTGGGGGAAAATGCACAAATTACAGAGGATAGCAAGTATGAAGATCCACGGGTGAGGGAGAAAATGGCACATATGCTTGAGAAACCAAAAGCAGTTCATTTAGTAGGGTGGGGAGGATAAACCTGGATATGTAGACAGGGGCCAAAGTAAAGAGAAACCATTGAAAAGATTAAGCCCATGGGAATAATATGATAACTGTATGTAGGCTCTCTGGCTTCAGGATAATGAATGCATGTTTCTGGAGAAGCCTGGAATTAGGATCCCTGTATGACAGCTGTAGAAATGATCTTGACCAGAGATGACAGTCGTTTGAATGAGAATGGTAGCAGTAAAATGGATAAAAGTGAAGAGCTTTGACATTTAGGAGTTATGATATAAAGGACATGTTTATTGACAGATTAGATGTTAGGGATGAGGACAAAAAAAAAGTTCCAGGCTTCTAGACTGGGCAGTTGGGTTGGTTGCAATGTCACCAAATAAGAGGGAAATCTTTATTTTTTTTGTTTTTTTTATTTTTTTATGAAGGACTTTGGGTCTAGGAATAAAATAATGGGTACAGTTTGGGTCACATTGAACTTGAGGTTCTTGATCTAAGTAGAAATTCCATTATATATTCAACATAGTCAAGGAGAGATTCAAATACAGGTTTGAAACTTAGCAACAACAACAAAAAAATGACCTGGAGATAAGAATTCAGAAACTATCAGCATATAGACAATAACAGAAGTCCTAAGAATGAAAGAGATGTCCCTAAATGAATGTATAGGATCAAAGAAAAAAGCCTGGGTCCTAAATGCCAAAAATGATTGACATTTGAGGCCAGGGTGTTGAATATCCAGATGGAAATATTAGAGAAAAGAAACTGAGTGAATAAAGCACCTAAAGAATCAAATGCATTGAGAATACAAGACTAGATTTAGGAAATGTATAAGTTTTAGGAGCATCATTGGCCAGAGGTTTAAAAACCTGGTCTAAATTAAAGTAATGTCATTGATGATGGAAAAGAGAAGAGAAAAGATACACTAGCAAGATAAAATGGGCAGGGCTTAGAACTGTTTGGCATGTAAGGAATAAAAGGGAAGAAGGAGTAGAGAAGGAACTCCCTGTTTGTTCCAGGCATCAAGGAAACTTATGGAGGCTTCCCCATCAGTCAAGCCTTATCAATGTTTGTTCACATTGAGTATTTTTAAAGAACACACACGCAGAGTGTTTATATATCTCTGTGGATTCTTAAAAAAGACTCTGTTTTTAGCATGACCAGTTCTCACTGTGGCCTTTGCAACGATAAAAGAATCACACAGTGAGAGACTTGAAGGTGCTCTGTAGAAAGGCAGTGGCAAAACTGCAGGTCTCTAAATGACATTTTTCCCGACAGTTTCTTAACTTGGCTTTGGGTGTTTTGTATTGCATCCCAAAGAACACAATCTGCTCTGCTTCTCTCCTAACAACCAAATGTAATTGTTTAAAGTCAAAGGAATTGTTTGTGATTCCTTCATACAGCTCATCCTTCACATGCTAATTTTGACTTAGTTAAGAACTGACTTGACTCTAAGAGCTAGGAGAGTATTCTGAGTTTCTTGTAAGCCTCTGCCTCATTGTCACATATTTGAGGCATGGAATTCCTTCTTCTCTCCCTCCTTCCCACCCTTCTATCCTTCCTACCTTCCATCCTTACTTTTCCTTTAGTTCATCTTTACCCCCTCTGTACTCTCAATGATCATAACTTAATGTTGTAATAATGTCAGGGACTTAAATAAACAAGACAGAGCAGAAGAAAACACAGATTTTACATACATAAAGAGATAATAGGGGTCCCCTGGCCTGCAGGGTCAGAGAGGATGACCCTGAATTTGGCCAGTTCTCTCCCAGGTAAGAGTCTTATTCATCAGTTGCTACTCAAACACCCACAACACTGAGCATATTTGCAAGAATTCATACAGCTTTTAAGATACCCTCACCTAGCAACACACAAAATGGTCTTACCTGTTTGTGTATAAAGGTCAACTTTATGTTACTCAAACCTTAAGGAGGGGGAAATGTGTCTTATCAATCACTAGACATTCAGAAAACTTTAAAAAGCATTACTCACTTCAATAATAACAGGTAGTCCAACATCTATCACTTTAGGATTATTTCACTTCTAGGTAGGAAATCTTATTCCATCCTTGATCAGAGTCTATTTTTTAAAATCAGAAATTTCATTAACAAGTAGTGAGAAATGAATAAAAAGTGTACTTTCCACAATTTATTTTCATTATTAACGATTCACTTTATATATTTACTAAGAATATCCTTATAATGATCTTTTCATGGTTTCAATGACACACATGTGTTGCCAATTAAAAGACCTTGTTGGAACACCTGGCTGACTGACTCAGTAGAGCATGTAACTCTTGATTGCAAGGTCATGAGTTTGAGCACAGAGCCTACTTAAAAAAGGGGGGGGGCCTTGTTAGTCTGGATTTTATGTCACCATCTAGCATTCCTACAATTTATCAGGCACTCTTTTCTCCACTGCCTGTCAGGCCTTGGCTTCTTTGACTCACCATCCCTTACAGCCTTACTGGTTTTCTAAGCACAACATGGGCAGGTTGTCATTAAATTCTGCTGTCTGCAAAGCTCATATTGCTCAACAATGGAACCAAGGGAACATTACCTTGAAACTGACAAGGCATTATGTTTATTGGGTGCACTAGAACTCTATTTCAGAAAATCTACAACATTGAAAACTGGAAAATATGACTTGGAGATTTAAAAAAAAGTAAAAAAATAGAAAAAGAAAAAGAAGAGGAAGAAGAAGAAGAAGAAGAAGAAGAAGAAGAAGAAGAAGAAGAAGAAACCCCACTACTTAATTGAAACACCAGATGATGGAAGAGAATATTGAAACACCTAGATGTGAAACACCTAGGGCACATTTGAGAAAATCTAAAATGTAAGTCAAGTAAACATTTGACAGAATCAGTTATTTTTCCATCATGAGGCCAATATATTGGAACAAAATACTTTGATAGGTTTGAATCTGATCCCATGGGGTGTATTAAAGCAGATGTGTGCTTTCCTTTCCTACAAGCATTGGAATTCCACAAGTATTGGAATAATTTGTGAAAAGAACATGAGTGCCTGAAGTGCAAAGGTCACTTGTTCATTCATTCATTCATTCATTCATTCATGTATTCAGCAAGTGTCTACTGAATGCCTACTCTGTGTCAGACTCCCTGCTAGGCACCAGGATTGCAGCAGTGGACAAGAGAGTCCTTCCCTTAATGGAGCTTCCTTTGTAGGAGGAACCAAAAGACAATAATTAAGTAAGTATATAAAGTACTTTGAGAGCAATATATACATAAATTAAATAACATAAGAGAAAGACAGTAGGATGAAGAATAAACCTTGACTCCTCATTCCCTCACAGCTCATATTCAGTCCATTAACAGAAACTGTTAGCCTTCCCTTCAAAATTATATCCAGAGGCTGACTTCTTCTCAACCCTTAACATCTCCACCCTGGTCTAAGCCAGCATTCTCTCTCATTTACATTCTCACAGTAGCTTCTTAGTAGTTTCTTTGCTTCAGTCCTTACCTCCCCTGCAACCTATTTTCATGCAGCCAGAGTAGTCCTTCTACCACATGAGTCAGTTCATGCCATTAAGTTCAATGGCTTATGACATCAGGGTAAAAGCTGAAGTCCTTGCAGTGGCCTGTCTTCTGGTCTTTCATCAACTGCTGTGCCTTCCTCTGCCCCACCACCTCTGTGTCCTGATTTCCCAATGCTCTTGTTGCCCATGTAGACCAGAACACTGGCTTCCTTGTTCTTAGGCTTGCTCCTGCCTTAGGTTCTGTAGTAGGCAGAATTCCAAGATAGTTCCCCAAGATTCCTGGTCTCTCATATACATACACCATCTGCCAGGTATTTAACCAAACGCAAATCTAGGTACTTCTGTGAAAGGATTTTGCATATTTTAAAGCTGACTTTAAGATACGGAAATTATTGGGGCACCTGGTTGAGCATCCAACTTTGGCTCAGGTCATGATCTCGGTTCATGAATTCAAGCCCCACATTGGGCTTGCTGCTGTCAGCCTGTCAGTGCAGAGCCCACTTTGGATCCTCTGCCCCTCTCTCTCTACTCCCCCTCTGCTTACACTCTCCCAAAACTAAATAATTTTTTTAAAAAAATATGGAGATTATTTGGGTGGGTGTGGTCTGATTACATCAGCCTTTAAATTTGGGTCCAGGGTCAGAGATAGAGAAAATCAGAGATTCAAGGTACAAGGGAAATTTGACATTTGAGGAGTTCTCTGATGCTAGCTTGAAGATGGAGGAGGCCACATGGCAGGGAACGCAAGTGACCTCCTATTGCCGAGAGCAGCCCCCAGCTGCCAGCCAACATGGCAACAGGATCTCAGCTTGGTCACTGCAAGGAACTGAATTCTGCCACACATCTGAATGAGCTGAGAGATGACCCTGATTCTTATGTGATATAGCAGCCCAGCTAGTACCTTGATTTTAGCCACGTGAGACCCTGAGAAGAGAACCCAGTCATA
The DNA here is from genome assembly GCA_028646485.1 of Cryptoprocta ferox. NCBI lineage: Eukaryota > Metazoa > Chordata > Mammalia > Carnivora > Eupleridae > Cryptoprocta > Cryptoprocta ferox. The sequence continues at coordinate 36,855,587 of CM053574.1, read as the reverse complement.
CTGTGCTCAGGCTTCTGACCTATAGGATTTATGAATTGTATGTATGTTGTTTAAGTCACTTTGTCCGAATTTGCTAGGCAGCAATATGAAACTAACACAGGTTCTCAGCACTTGTTCTCTCCAAGAATGTTTTTCCTAGCTATCTCTCTGCTGGCTCCCTTACTTTCTATAGGCTTCTAACCAATTACCATCTTACCTGTGAGGTCTCCCATAACTCTTTGGCTCCTGGCACTCATATACTGGGTAATTTGAGAATAAGAATAAGGTGACTTTAAAGGTGCAGGCAGGTTACAGAGAAATCACTGGGGGAAATGTAGTACCTGGGATTAATGAGGAAGGGATCAAGAAGAAACAAGTATAAGAACTTGGGACATGGTGTGTGGTGAGGACAATCCAGCAGGAGCTGTAAACTTCCATGCAGATATGCAGCCAGCTCATGGCAGTACCAGAGGGAGCAAGCCAGGAAAGTAATTCTTCTCAGTAGCTTTCCTCCTTCTCTGATTTTTGTCAGACACTCTCACTATAATATAAGTATCATGAGGGCAAGTATGTACTTGGCCAAGTTCAATCCCTACTTTATTCCCTGGGCCAAGACTGATATTGGAACACAGTGCTCAACATTCATCAAATGATGTTGTAAATGCCAAGTCCTCATTTTCTTCTGTGACTGAGTAATATTCCATTGTATAAATATATACCATTAGAGTGTATAATGCTAAGTAAGTCACACATAGAAAGACAAATACCATATAATTTCACTTGTATGTGGAATTTAAGGAACAAAACAAATGAACAAGCAAAGAAAAAGAAGAACAAATAAACAAAAGACTCAAAAACAAAACAAGCTGGTGGTTGCCAGAGGGGAAGTGGGCAGGGGAATGGGTGAAATAGATAAAGGGGTTTGGGAGTACACTTAACAGTGATGAGCACTGATTAATCTACAGAATTGTTGAATCATTATATTGTACACCTGAAACTAATATGACACTGCAAGTTAATTATACCTCAATAAAAATAAAATTTTAAAAATTCATCAAATTAATAATCAAATGAATGAATGGAGGTGGAGCAGTGTTACTGTAGAATGGATATCAAAGATTTCTCCAACATTTTTCAAGTTTATTTATTTTGAGAGAGAGAGAGAGAGAGAGAGAGAGAGAGTGAGAGAGAATATGCACACACAGGCAGGGGAGGTCCAGAGAGAGAGGGAGAGGAAGAAAATCCCAAGCAGACTCTGCACTGTCAGCACAGAGCCCTACACAGGGCTGAATCTCAGCAACCCATGAGTTAATGATGGACCGAAATCAAGAGTCAGATACTTAACCTACTGGGCCACCCAGGCATCCCTCTCCAACATTTGAAATGAGGCTTAACTGATGAGAAAGAACTGACCAAAAAAAGAAAAAGAAAAAGAAATTCCAGATATAAGGAATAGCAAATGCCCAGATCCTAGAGAAGAAATCAGTTTTCTGTGTTTGGGGAAATGTAGCAGAGGCAGATGACTGAGTTTGAGTACTGAAGGTGACCCCTGATGTTAAATAGGTAAGCAGAGACTGGAACATGGTGGGCCTAGCAGAGCATGGTAAGGGATATGCATTTTATTGTAAATATGAGGGACAGATATTACAAGATACTGAGAAGATACACTGTGTGCTTCATACTTCTAATATCCACAAAAAAGAAGTTGAAATAAAGAAAAAACTGAATTACTTTGGTTGTGAATCTACTCTTGGCATCTCTGGTCTATTACATACCTATCCCTTACATAGCATCCAGATGAATACTCCCAATTTTTATTTACTCCTGTCTTTGGTATTTTCCTGTACTCTTCCCTGGACAGGAGAGCGCATGTGAACTAGAGCCCGTACCTGTCTGATTAGAGTACACTCTTCAATTCACTCTTCAGACCGCTCCCTAATATTGTCTTTGATCCTGCACAATGAAGGCAGAAAAGCTTTCTCATTTTTTTAATCTTCAGGGTCTAGAATAATGTTAAATTCAATGCCTGAGGCATAGAAAATGCTCAAAACTTATTAGCTATTAAGACATTTTGTTATTAGCAATTAGTAGTCCAACTGAGGTGTTACTTAACAAGAAAATCATAACCATTAGTAGTATAGTCTGTGATCAAATCCCAACTCAGGGTCTTCCCAGTGATGCAACACTGACAAGCCATGATTTTCTCTGAGTTTCACTTTGTCATCTGCAAAATAGCATGAATAATACTATTTTGTTAATGAGCTAATGGATTAAATGAGTTGATAATCTGAAAAGAGCTTAGTGCATAGTTATTGGCATTAAATTGGAGGAAGAACTCTTGGCTATTATTAGATTTTACAGGTGGAATATGGTGAGTTATGAGGGGAAAAAAGATTTTTTTTTATTTTTTCTCCCACCTACTCACTCATTCCCATCCATAGGAAAGAGAGCTGGCATTGGTGTTTCTATAAGCTCAGTGAGGGGAGAGTAGTTCTCCTGGAAGGGGATTCGATGGAAGAAAACTGTAAATGGAAAGGAGAAGTGAAGCAGGAATCCTGGAACACACGGCAGACTGAAAAACGCTATTTTGGTGTAGGAGTGGTGAGCAACAGTGCCCACCACAGAGACTATTTCAGTGATGATGTGGGCCCTTAAGGATGCTGTGGGCCTAAATCATAAGAAATGTGGCTTTGGCCTTTCACAGGGTATGGGGATGGGCCAAATGGGTGAAGAGGAGTGGGAGGTACAGGCTTCCAGTTATGGAATGAATAAATCACAGCAATAAAAGATACACCAAAAGGAATAGAGTCAATGGTATTGTAATAGCATTGTATGGTGACAGATGGTAACTCTACTTGTGGAAAGCATAGCATAAAGTACATATTTCCTGGATTACTATTATGTTGTACACCTGAAACTAATATAACTTCCATAATAAATCCATAATTTTCCTTGACCCTGGGACAAACAGGGAGTTCCTTCTCTACTCCTTCTTCCCTTTTATTCCTTACATTCCAAACAGCCTGGGCCCCATAGTGGGCACAGGGATCCAGCCTGTCTCCAGTGGATCCACTGGACAATTCACATATTGGTGGTTCCCATGATTAGATAAAGATAACAAGCCCTTCACCTATTTGCCAAACATTGCATAATGCCCCTGGATTCTTGTAGAACCTAAGAGTAACTGACCTTAAAAAAGAGTTAAATTGATTTCTTATCACTCTGGACAGTTAGTGGGATCTTGAAGTCAGATTTAATTCAATGTAGAAAAATAATGTGCAAGAGTAAAATTAAAAGCCAAAATATTTCAATAATGATGACAATGTATACAATAATTAGTAAATATTCATGGATATAAATCTACATTACACATTTTTCTGTTTGCCATTTCAAACTTTAAGCCGAAATCATCATTATGGACTTGATACCATTTGTAAGTTTCAGACAGAAAAATTTCTGGAGAATAGGGATTCAAATAGAGCTAATGGATGGATATGGAGGTTTTATTTCCACCTCCTCTTTTTATCACAAGATCATTCAGTTGGAAGGGATCTTAAAGGCATTTTAATCTCTCTACTTGTCTCTGAGAATGGCTGACAGCATTATTTTTTCCTGGTACTTTCCTCTGGGATTATTCTGCTTACTGAAATCTCCTATTTTCTTTATAGGTTTGTACAATAAAACTATTTAGATGAGCTGAAGTGCAGCTCCTTTTAAATATGTGTATTTCAAGTTGGCTTTTATTTAAATGGCTGTCTCTGAAATGCAGAGATGCATAACAAAATCAACAGCATTTCAATGGACAGAAATATTGAATGTGCCTTTGTTACATTGGACATCTTTGAAAAACTGGAATGTATTTACTACACATGGAGGTATCCCCAGAGAGAAGTATCAAACTATTCTCAATGGTGGTCTGGTTTGGTGACAGAGAGGTACTCTTAGGTTTGAAGGTTCTCCATAGTTTTATACATAAAAAATGTAATTTTTCTTTTAGTGGTGAAGCAGTTTTCTCTCAATGATTTCTGATCAGGTTCATTAAGTTTGGGGACTAGATTCCTTGAGATTGAACTTTTCAGCACCTAGGTTATGTAGGACAAGGATCAGTGCTTCTTCAGACTTAAGATGCTACACTAGGAAGTACACTATTGTGAAAAAGAACACAGGATGTGGGGTTGGGCTGTCTGCATTTGGAACACAGCTCTACCATGTTCAAGCTGTGTAAACTTGCCTGCTCCTGAAAGCCAACTTGATACAGGGACTTAGGTGTGAATAGTCAATTTGGAAGGTGATGTCAGGAAGCACAGGTGAGGGAGCAGGGAAAATGAGACAAGGTAGAGAGAAATACCAATGGAGGCATGTTAATGGCTGGGTAGTACTGTGGGCAATGTGGGCCAAATCCAGCCAGTGCTCCACTGAGGTTCCCTGTGGAATGTGCTTTAGAACTCCCCCATGGATGACAGAGAAACCGGACCCATTTCTTATGATGGAGAGTTTCTTCTCACAGTGCCCTGTCTGATTGCCCCTCCCAAGAGCTGCAAAAGCTCCCCAAAAGCCCCTAGGCAGACAGAGTCAGAAAGAGGCTGGCACTTGATGGACAGGAGAGCTTGTCAGCATGAACAAGTGAATTAAGAGATGGGATAGAAGTTATGGGATGTGTAACAACAGTGTCTATTATAGGACTTTACAGACATGAGAAAGGGATTTATTGAGATGGGGTTGATCTGTGAGAAAAACTATATACAGCATATCCCACCCACTTTTAGACAATATCTATGGATAAAATAGTATGTACTGTGTTTACTATCTAAGGAATTTGGACTCAGTCTCTATTACTTTTCTAGTCTGTGTAGCAAGGGAATAAACATTTAGTTAAAAGTGATATCACTGCTTTCTCATGCAATGTGCCCTGGGATGTCTGATTCATGTGTCAGGGTGCTCACGAATGATCCTAGAAGGTTCTGAGTCTATTTTTTTAGCAGGGAATTGGCAGTGTAAAGCAGTAGCTTGGCAACTCCCTGTTTTCTTTCTGCATGGATCAAAGCTGTTTCTCTCTGTGACTGTGATCTCCATGTGCTGTCTTGATGGGAAGCTGCTTTTAAGCCCCTGAAGTAGGGAGAGGTCTTTAAGATCTGAAAAGAATTGAAATGGTCCTTTCTACACAGCTTTGGACACTTGTGTGTAATAACACCATTAACCATCCCCTCTTGCAGCCTTGGTTAACAGGCAGCATGGGCTGTTACTGAGTATTACATCCCCAATATAGCATAGACTATATCTGTAAACATGTAAAGCATTATTAACCTATTTTATAAATGAGGCAACTGAGGACCAGCAACATCACAATCACTTAGTGGGCTCACTGAAATATTGATAGAAAGGCGCCTGGGTGGCTCAGTCAGTTAAGTGTCTGACTCTTGATTTCAGCTTAGTTCATGATCTCACGGTAGTGAGATCAAGCCCTGCATCTCAGACTCTGCCCTGGGTGTGGAGCCTACTAAAGATTCTCTCTCTCTCTCTCTCTCTCTCTCAAATCAATCAATCAATCAATCGATCGATCAATCACAGATGGCTAGGTCTCACAGAGCACTGAATCAGGGGGATCTAGCATGGCACCTGAGAATTTGCATTTCTAACAAGTTCCAGGTAATGTTGATGCTCCTGCTCAGGGGGCCACACTTAAAGAACTGTTGAATTATTCCATATATACTGTATCTCATTTGATGTTTATCTTTGCAGATAGATGATATAAGTAATGGAGACCATGTCTGTCTTGTTCACTGATCTTTTGGTAGCTCAGGATCTGGCCTATGGTAAAGGCTGGCACTTGATGGACAGGGGAGCTTGTCAGCATGAACAAGTAAATTAAGAGATGGGATGGAAGATATGTGTAACAACAGTGTCTATTATAGGACTTTACAAACATGAGAAAGGGATTTTGTAAAATATTACAAAAATTATTTGTGTAATGAAATGTGTGAATCAAAGACCTAGGTTAAAGTCCCTGCTACTGTCTCCTGTGAACAGAGGATGTATCCCTGAATGGAATGTCCCGTTTCTAAGATCCATTTCTTGAGCCCTGGGTTCCCATACATACTCTCATCTCTCCTTATCATTGAAACCCGCTCTTAAGCCCTACTGAATTGACTGTCATTCCAGGTAGATGTTACTTCCTGGTACCTTACATGACTTACTTCCTGGTAAGTTGGGCTCAAGGATCCATATTCTTCATCTTGACTCCCCTTCCCTTAAACTCCTCTGTCTCTAGTCTACAAAGTATCATCTCTTATCTCCACTGAAGCTGTGGCTCTTACGGAACATAAAAGATTCCTTGTGAGAATGGCAGCTTGTCTCATCTCCAAAAACCCCTCTGAAAGAAACAGCAAAGAAAACATGAGTTTCTACTGCCTTTGATGAGGTGCCATTATTAATTTTAAAACATCCTTTGGCTTTTACTTTGGTCTTTCTAACCAGTGCTCTTACAATGCTTTCCAACATAAATGCTGTGTTGGAGGATGATCCAAATTATATTATCAAGATTCTTCTCCTTAGAATATTTTATGAGAAAGACATGATTTTCCTGAAATGTGACCTTTAGAAGACATTCACAGTAGCAACCATAGAAGTCTAAAAAGGCAGATCCTTGGGCCCCAACCCAGGAGTCAGTGTTACTGAATTATAATCAGACTCTGTGGGGAGGGTCTGTATGTTACAGCACCTCTGGTAACACTGTGTTAACAGTGTTGTTTAAAAAAAAAAAGTGTTAGAACAACTGCCCTGAAACAGAAGCTGTCAAACTTTTCATTAAAGGCCCAGATAGTAAATATGTTCAGCCTTGCTGGCTGGATGCTCTGTCACAACTACTCAACTGTGTCATTGCAGCATAAAATCAGGCTTAGATAGTGTATAAATGAATGAGTGCAACTGTGTTCCAATAAAAATTTATTTATGGGCACTAATATCTGAATTTCAGGTACTTTTCCTGTTTCATGAGATAGTACATTTCTTTGGATTTTTTTTAAATCACTTACAAATCTGAAAACACTTCTTAGCTCATGGGCCCTAAACACCCAGGTGGCAGAGTGGATTTGGCCCACAGGCTGGAGGTTGCTGAATCTCTGTCCTAGAGCATGAGGTGGTTGTAAGGAGGAGAGAGTGGTATGCAGGGTTACAAGCACTCTACCAATGTTGAAATCTAAGATGTTTAAATGCCCTCTTCTCTCTTGTCAAAATTATGGAAAGCTCAGGAAATGTCAGAGAAGCAGAGGAAATGAGACAAACAGTTTGAAAGTCTGTCTTAGTTCAGGCTGCTATAAAATACCATTGACTAGGTGGCTTAAACAACAAACATTTACATCCTGAAATTTTGGAGGTTGGGAGGTCCAAGATGGAATCGTCCACAGATTTGGTGTCTAGTGAGAGCTTACTTCCTGGTTCACAGAGAGCCATCTTTCTGTGTGTCCTCACATGACGGAGGAAGCTCTGAGCTCTTCATTTCTTTTAGGGTACCACTTTCTTCATGGGGCACCATCCTCATGCCCTCATCCAAGTCTAAACACCCCCCAAAGACCCCACTTGCAAATACCATCTCACTGGGGACTGGTCGTCAACATACAAATTTGGGGGGGAGGAATAAACATTCAGTACACTGCAAAATCTTAGACAAAGGTTGGTAAACTATAATGCAGACTTTAAGGCCTTAGGATGCTTTTGATACTTTTCCTCAATATCCTACATAGTGCTATTTTAAGGAGATTCAGAATCATGGGTTTGAAACTTCCTGTCCTTAAAGCTCTGATGATTTTGATCCAACCCCTGAGTTCAGGAGCTGGCCAGTGCCTGAGGTCTAGTCCCTGGGCCACTGTGTTACATTGGATATAGCAATCCAATCAGCACACAACATTGCCTTATTCAAGAGATGCTGGGGCAAAAGACAGGTCCTCTCTGTTGATGGATTTGACCCTGAGAGAATGCCAGGGCAGAATTTTAGCAGCTTTCCGGTGCTAGAAGGGGCAAGCTTCTTTGATAATGGAGTCAATCCAACTCATGGTGGGGGATCAGACTACAGACAGCAAAGACCTATCAGACTTGACTGAAATCTTCCTTGAAGTGATCCCAGTCTCTAGATTTCCCATTACATAAGTCAATACATTACTTGCTTGGCTAAGTTAGAAATCAGTCAGATCTACTGTCACCATTTGTAGAATCTTCATTTATATAACCTCTTTCTGGTTCCAATATTCTACAATTCTTTATCTTTGGAACCACCTATGCAAATGACCAGTCCACAAAATCAGCTGCCCCCTATTGCACTGACTCAAACATAAGTGTCTAGAATTTAAGAGATATAACAGTAACAGCTGCATTGAGGGAAGAATTGTCAATTTTATTATTGTAATGACAGTTCATTATTCCTCTCCAAATGGCATAAGGCAAATAAAAGATACACAACTCTAGTTTCCTATAAATGCAGAAATTGACTGCCATAAAAATAAAATAACAGAAATGGATCTCTAAGGTCTCAATTATCACAGGGTGAGATGTGGGGATGGGGAGGAAAATGGCAGCATCCTTTCACATATTTAACATTTTGCCCTATATTTTGGGCAAGATTCTGTTTTCTAGAAAAAATGAACAATATTTGCTCTGCACAAATGTAAGCTTGAAAATAAATAAATAAATAAAAGCCCTGCTTGTTAATTACTGTTTGTAACTTTAGGGATACTTATGGGCACTGATGTCTTTGAAAACCAGGGAGAGCTGTGAAAAACAAAAGGCAGAGTTAATCCAAACCACCCAGCATCACAAATACAACTAAATTGGCACTGATTGTAGAGTAACATCACTCAGCTTGTCAGTCATTTAGTCTTCAGCCCCAGAGGATCCCTAGTAATAAGGCAGGTGAACATTGCTGCTGCTGCTTGCACAGTAGCCATATATTATGTAAGGACTGATCCCAAGCAAGGCACTGTGTCCGATTCTGCTCTAGATCATCAGATTCTATCAAAACAGATTTTGAAATTGAAAAATGGAGCCGTTTTTTGCCCCTTAATATTTACTAGTAAATCAATATGCAAATAAATAAGGATCACTTGTTTTATACTTTTTAACACAAGTTCTTCAATTTTATTTTCTTTGATGGTGAAGACACACGCAGAAGGAAGTATGTGTTGAGAGAATAACACAACTAATACAAACCTGAAGTTCTAGTATTTTCCAGTATTGCTATCACCACCTGACCCCCTTTTCCCTTCCTGAAAAACTCCCATTGGTCCCCCAAGATGTATCTTAAAGGTAAATTTCTCTGCAAAGTCTTCAGAAATTTTCCAACAGAATTATCCTGTTTTTTTTTTTTCCCTATGTTCAATGACATTTGATGTACACTGTTATTTACTATGACTTAAGATGGGAGAAAATAGTTATCAGTTTTTATCTCCTACATCACATGTCTTCTTGAGGACACAGTTAAAGCGTTATTTCTTTTAAACTGTTATATCTAACAGTGCCTGACTCAGAGTAATAACTCAGTCAATATTTTCAGTATTTGTTGGTTAAATGAATAGATCATTGGGATGATGTCTGGAGCATTTAACTGCTTCTGCATGGTAACTTTAAAGCATAAAATATAAAAATAGAAATAAAAACATTTCAAAAATCATTTCCACCTCTACCTCACTCTAGTAAACAATTTAACAGCATGATGTGTCCTTCCACAACTTTTTCCATATTGTATTGGTTAACTGCTGCTGTGCAACAAATTACCCAGGAATTTAGCACTTATAAAAACAACAAATATTTATTCCATCACAGTTTCAGAGAGTTAGGAATCCAGGAGTGGCTTAACTGGTTGGTTCTGGCTCAAAGCCTCTCCTGATTAAAGTTAAAGTCTTGACTTGAGCTTTAGTCATTTGAGGATTTAACTAAAGCTGGGGAATCTGCTTTTAAGCAGACTCCATACTTGTTGGTTGAGGCCTCAGTTCCTGGCTGGTTCTTGGTGGGAGGCCTCAGTTCCCTACCATGTGAATGTCTCCATTCACATGCTGCTTGAGGGTTTTCACAACATGGTCACTGGCTTCTTTCAGAAAAAAACAATTCAATAAAAAAAGCAAGGCAGAAGCTGTAATGTCTTTTATGATCTAGCCTTAAAAAATCACATACCATCACTTTTGTTGTATTTTGTGTGTCACACAAACCAACCCTGATACGCTGTGGAAGGACTTGAACACCAAAAGGTAGGTGCCCTTGGAGGCCAGCTTGGAGGCTGGCTGCCACCCATACAGCCAGCTTTTGGTATTATTTTTACAAAAATATAATCATGTTATATACATTTATTTGCAACCTTTTTTTTCCACATAAAAATATCTCACTTCCTCCATATTGGTAGACATGGATCTAAGTTGTTCTTTATATTGCAACAAACATTAGAATTAATTTATTCTACCTCTATTGACTTAGGTTGTCCACAATTTTCTAGAAGTATAAATAAAGTAATAAGTAACCTTGTACATATATTCTTGCCTTTATTTCTGTAGGGGCTACCCAAACTGGGATCACTAGATCAAAAGTAGGTATTTTACCTTCTTATGTCCATAGACTCTGACAAATTTCAAAAGAGGTACAACTGACTGCACCAACTATGCACAAAACCAGTCATTTTCCCCTGTGCCCCCCAGCACTGGATTATTATTTATATGAATTCTGTCATTCTGATGGACAAGAGAAATGCTATCTCATTTTTATTTAATTTACATTTTATTCCCTAATAGTGAGCTTGGGCCTCTATTGACTAATTTCTTTTCTTTTCTGGAAATTGCCTACTTAACAACTTTTCTGTGGAGATGTGCCTCTTTTCTCATCAGCTGATTGGGACCTTTTGGAATGTGCACATAACTAGAAATATAATTCCATAATTTCTGGTCTGGGAAGCTCATAGTACAGTGTCTTCAAAAGACTAGATGTCATTTTGTCACCTTTTGATTGGATTTTCCTAAAGGTCCACCAGGGTTCATGAAGATCAAACATAACATACTGAACATCTTATTTCTGGAGAACAATTAACATTAGGTGAAACTGGCTGTAGACATTAGTAAACTGAACCCTCTGCCCCAGAAAGTAGTGAATTAAGCAGGCTGTTGACTTTAAGATTACCTTGGAGATAGATCACAGCATTTAAAATGCAGTCACTCAGAAAGCAAAATTGCTTGGGAATAAAAGGCAATAATTGCTATCACTCTTTCTGCAACTAGTGAAATAAAAAAAGGAAAAAAGACAATTCCCACTTTAAATCTTAAAACCTCAGGAAATATCCAGAGACTCTTCAGATCACATATTGTGATCAAAGTTGCAATCCTTGGGGTAAGCAAAAACTGCAAACTTCCCTCTCACTGTGTGTTTTTAAACCGAAGCTACTTTGATTGCTTTTCTGTCTAAACACAATAAGCACCCTTGACCTTGAATTATACTGTTAAGAGATAAAAAATCTGGTACCTGGAAGAGCACTAAAAATGAATTCCTTGCTCTCTGGCATTTTAATGAACAGTGTGGCCAGTAACAAATCAATAAAGATAGTATGACAAGCTGTGATGAAGTGCTTTTTATATAAAACCCCTAATATAATCAATGTTTAATATATTGGATATCTAAAGGCTTGTCTCTTGGATTCTTGCTGTACTATATAGGAATTACTTTGAGCTAATTAGCAGTGGGGATTATTTGGGAAAAGAGCAGACAACAAATTTTTTATTATTTCCAGAAATGCCTGGAAGGATAGACTTAGATTTTAAGTTATTACTATGCTGTTCTGAGGAATTTGCAGGTAAGAAGTACCACACTTTTAATTATTTGGCAGGTATGTTCTTATGTCTGTAGAATAGTTTGTGACATATTGCTGCTAAAAATCAGTGAGGTCTGATTATTCATCCCTCTTTCCTGCTCTAACCACTGTGTCATTACAGGACTGTGTAGAAGACAAAGTTATTGATCACTGATTGATATTTATTGCCCTTTCCATGTCTCAACAGAAAACCGATGGTGTACACAAATTAAGATAAATCCAGTTGCTATTATTTACAAAGGGACTGTTTATAAAGACAGGATGGAATACAGGTTTACTAGTCTAAAATCTTAGAGTCAAAAATGTGAGGAAACTGTCACTAATCTAAGAGTAAATGGATGAGAAACTAGAAGGAGGGAATTCTATAGAGAAAGAAGCCTTGAGAGAAGCAGTGGCTTAGGATTCAGAAATATAGGGGCGCAGTCAGAGTGGCTAAAATGAACAACTCAAGTCTATAGATGCTGGTGAGGATGTGGAGAAACGGGCACCCTCCTACACTGTTGGTGGGAATGTAAACTGGTGCAGCCGCTCTGGAAAACGGTGTGGAGGTTCCTCAAAAAACTAACAATAAAACTCCCCTATGACCCAGCAGTAGCACTGCTGGGGATTTACCCAAGGGATACA
>CM053574.1:36817111-36843051 GCA_028646485.1 Cryptoprocta ferox | reverse complement strand
AAGGGAAGGGGGGAAAAGAGTTAGGGAGAGGGAGGGAGACAAAGCACGAGAGACTCTTGAATACTGAAAACAAACTGAGGGCAGAAGGTGGAGGGGGAAAGGGGAAGGGGGGTGATGGTCATGGTGGAGGTCACTTTTGGGGAAGAGCACTAGGTGTTATATGGAAACCAACCTGACAATAAACTATAAAGTTAAAAAAAGAAAAAAAAAATAAAACTAAAATATACATTTTAAGGGAAAAAAAGTTAAATAGACATAGAATCTGACATAGAATTCTGAAATCCCATTGCTAGCTATTTGCTCAAGAGAAGCAAAATCTGTGTTCACATAAAACATGTACACAGTTGTTTATGGCAGCTTTAGTCATGATCACACAGATAGGAAAAAACTGGAAGCTACTCAAACGTCCTTCAACTGGTTACTAGGCAAACAGCTTGTGGTACATCCACATCATGGAATGACACATGTCAGTAAGAAGACACGTTTACTGATGCATCAGCATGAATAAATGCCAAGTGCACAATGCTGAATGGAAGAAACCAGACTCAAAATATTATCTACTGTATGATTCCATTTTAAATAATATTCTGGAAAGGGTAAAACTTTCAGGGGAGCAAACACATTAGTGGTTGCTAGGATCTAAGATGGGGAGAGAGGTTGATGACAAGGGACACAGGGAATTATTTTAGGGATTGGAAATATTCTGTATTTTGACTGTGGGTATTGGTTACACCGTTGTATGCATTTGTCAGAAACTCAAATTGTGTACTATAGAGGGTAAATTACTGGACTTAAAAATATTTATAGACCATAAAAAAAAAAAAAGAAATATAGGGGCACCTAGGTGGCTCAGTCAGTTAAGCAACCAACTCGTGATTTCAGCTCAGGTCATGATCTTAGTTTGTGGGACTGAGCCCCTCATTAGGCTCTGTGCTAACAGCACGGAACCTGCTTGGGATTCTATCCCTTTCTTCGTCTCTCTCCCACTCACACACCTGTGTGTACGTGCTATGTCTCTCTCCCTATCTATCTCTCAAAATAAATAAACATTAAAAAAATACAGTACACTGGAGGTTACCCAGGGCCTAAACACTTTCACCTAGCTTTTATTCCTCCCTCTAGTATCCCAGAGGACATGGGACCCATTGATATAGCTTCTATAAGTCCCCTGGGATGGAAAGCAGGGTATAAATGTGGGAAGAAGTCACTGGATTGGCTAATGAAAATGGCACACTGGGGAGACTTGAACTTTCCTTCACATGGCTAACATTAGACTTGGCCTTTGTCATGCTCTGGCCAATGACATGTATAAAGAAGTGATATGTGTTACTTTCAAACAGAAGCTTTAAGAACTGCCATATGTTTCCCCAGGCTCCTTGCCTTTGCCTTCTGAGAAAACATGTGCAGAGGGGAACCTCTATCAGTCTAGTTCTTAAACAACTTTGTTCAGCTGAGCCCTCTTTCCAATTCTCGATGGAATGAAGTGAGGAAATAGTGAACTTAGTTGCTTAAGACTTTGAGATTCATGCATTGATAGTTACTGCAGCATGACTTTGTCTATCCTGATGGGTGCAGCGTGTCATTAAACCTCTGAGCCTCACTTTCCTAGCCAGAAAGGCAATCCCCTATAATAAATATAAAACTGCTTCCCAAATATTAGAAAGGTTCTGTGCATCCAAGGAATTTTAGGATGTAGGCCAGAACTTCTATTTTTTTAAGATAGCATACCTAGGATTAGCAGAATATTTAAAACCCAGAGTGAATTAAAAGGAAATGATTGTTTTGAAATAGCAAATGTCTTTAGCTTACTTTTTAAGTACTTTATGGTTTCTTTGAATAGGTTATTTTGGAAATGTATGTTTGCAAGCTGTTTGGGGGGCTGATTTCAAACTCCGAAACAATAGTATCTAACCATGAAAGGAATTATTTCAGTCTCAAGCTACTGAGGACCTTCTGTGCTTGTTGTACTCCCATTAATTTTAAGAAGCCTGATTCTCACCCAGGAAGCAAGGGGAAGAGAGCTCAATTTTTGTAGGAAAGACGCTGGCTAAATACAGAAAAAAAAAATTTCCTTTTTTTTTTTTTTTTTTTTTTTGCAGCTCTCTGGTCTCCCTTTATATTGCTGTTTGTAGCAGCTCCACATATGAAGCTTTGGGAGTTTGGGAGACCGTTTTGGAGAAAGGTCTGACATCCTGGATGTTTTTATGCTCGCTTATTTCCTCACTTATAAAATGGGGAAAGATACACTTTATAAGGTTAGGGTGATGATTAAATAAACACATATTTTAAAGCTTATGGAAGAAGGATGGTAGCCACGAAGCTGCTGCTAGCACTCTGCAAAGTGAGAACTCTATACTGACTTTTGCCGTGTGACATGGCATTGCCATTGAAACATGGATGTCAACCTGAAAGGAATGGCCTGCCAATCTCTCCATGCTTGAAACACACACTATGAAGGAAAGTAATTGAAATATGGTTTATGGGTGTGGCCTGACCTACTCCTTTAGCTGAATCTTTGGTGTCTACCACACTGAATCATGCTTTGTCTCTTAAACTTGGTTGACCATATGTCAATATCCCCACATCTCTGAAGGGTCATCTGGAAATAAAAACAAATATGGTTAAGCCACTAATTGCCAAAGAATAAAAGACAATGAATTTGGTCCTTGTGGTAAATGGGTGAGGAGTCCTGCTTTTTAGAAAGTGAGTGTGTCAGTGCTTCCTGTTGGTGAGATCAGAAACAGAGTTCTAAAATAAATTTTCTGGATCCCCTTGTATGTGAGTGGACTTGGTCTCCAGTGGACTCTCAGTCTGACACTTTCAAAGTATTGCCACTTATAGCACTGCGGCTCCTAAGCTTTTAATCACCACTAAGTGACAAACCCGGATGCTCACCCAAAGGCGAGCTGCATTTCAATAGCTCCAACATCGGTTTCACATTGTTCTCACAAAGTCTTCATGTAATACATTGAGTAGAAGGATTTGGCTTATTAAAGTAACTTATTATATCATGAATAGACTTATTAAAAGAGTCCTTGGGACATACACGCACACACATGTACACCCTGATCTCAGAAAGAATTAAGTACAGTTCTCTTACAATTATTTTTAAGTGAACTTTAAACATGGTTATGTGTTTCCTACTTTGAATCTCTGATGGATATAGAGCTGTATTTTAAAAATGTTTTTAAGGCTTCAGTTTCCTCAGAGGAAGAATGGTTTTTCACATTTATGGCATTAAATAGTAATGTTTTAAAATCAGGAAAATGATGCAGTTTCTTCCAGAATTTTATTTCCTGAATGTTCATGAGATCTTTTAGAACACTTTTTTAGACTTTAACTCTTTGAGATGGCCAGTGTCCTAGTATGTTTTACCCTAACAGGGGTGACTTTTTTCTGGGAATCTGCTGGTCACCAAGAACTGACTACAAATTTTGTGTTGCACAAAATCAGGGGCCAAATGCATGGCTGGTAAGATATAGTTGCTATGTGTTAAAAAATGGAAGATGTGTAATGTTCAGGTTGAGTTAATCTATACTGGGTTAACACATCAACTCCCAAACCTCAGTGGTTTATCACATAGAAGTGTATTTCTGGCTTACACAGGTCTGCTTTGAGTCCAGCTTCTGTGGGTCACTCAGCATCTAATAAGTTCACATATGCTCCTCTCTTATGACTCCACCTTTTCAACACTTCGCTTTCAAGGTTGCCATTATTCTCTATGTTCCCTCACTCCATCCTCTTGGAGGTTCTTTCCTTCATTATCCTTCTTGGCCACATTTAAACTTGACATGGGGCATATACTTTCCTTAGGGGCTACACAGCTGTCTCATCCCACAAGAATTGGTAGACCAAGAGCCATTTTAAGTTTCATGTTAAGTCACAGGTTTTTTGTTTTTTGTTTTTTTGTTTTTTTTTTAACTCCAGGCTCATGTTTCTTTGGCAAAAAATGACCTAAAAATCTTGGTAAACTTTTCATAATCTACTTTGCAGTATGTGCCAATGACCACACTTAGGATTTGTTCTCAGATTTTCTTAAATCTTAAATTTATTTGCTTTTTCACCTCCATGCTTCTCGACTTAATGCAGTTATCAGGCTTTGGAGGATCAGCCCTTTTTTTTTTTTTTTCTAATGGAAATCCTCTCCAGGGCAGCTTTCCCTAAGCTTCTAGCGAATTCCTCTGTCATCCAACACATTGCTTCTTATTGCTAAGGCACAGGAAGAGAGAACAGGTTTCCTTATGCAATACTTTCACCTATGGCTCATCAGAACTAGTCACATGTCTCCCACCTGTCTGCATGGTAGGCTGGGAGGTATGGTATTCTGCATGCATAGGGAGGAAAGAAGAACTGCTTTAAATCCAGAGTCACTTAATGTTAAAACAAGGAGGGTATTCTGAAGTAATCTAGTTCTGTAGTTTTAGTTTAGAGGTGAGAAAAATAAGATGCAGAAACATTTTTCTATAATTACAAGTATTTATGACTTATTCATCCAGCACTAGACCCAGGTTTTCTTGAAGTTCAGTTCAGAATAATAGGTACCTTCTTTCTAATCCTACTACTGTAACAATTTCTAAGTCATTAGAACTAAACAACTAGATTTGCATTTCAAGTTAGCATTCAAATATGTATATGAATGTGTATGTGGATCTTAGCCATTCTTTATCATTCATTTACTGACTCACTCATCCATTCACTCATTTATTTAGTGTGTTTGAACCTGTGCCAAATAGAAGAGGATAATTATACAAATCCTATCCTCCTTGTCTTTAAGGAAGATTGTCAGAAAAAATAGTAAACAGAAGATATTAATACAATATGAAAGTATTAGAATAAGTTGTACATTGACACTGGAGGAGAAGTAGATCTCTTGGAATTTGACAAGAAAACAGCTTCCTGACATGGTATAAAAGAGTCATAAAAAATCATGCTTCTAGTTTTTCATAATGAAGGCAGACACACAGTTTATAAGCAATGTACCTTTGGCAGATGGCTAAGCCTTACCTTTCTCAACTATAATGGGATTAATAATACCTGTCTTGCAAGGCTGATGTGTGGAATAAATTGATGTACATAAAGTACTACCCCAAATTCAGCATTTAGTTGGCACTCAATAAATGGTAGAAATTATTGGTATTCATGATTTTACTTAAGTAATCATAGGATTCAGAATACCTGATGTCACACTCACTAGTAATGATGAGTTAACTAGATCAATACCAAATGTAATTAAAGCACATGGAAAATATATCAATTCTACAACTTGTAAAGGCATCCCCATACCACCTTTCCTCTCCCCCATTATCATCATTATAACATTACAGAAAGAATAACGTTTTATGACATGGATTCAGGACTTCCATATTATAGACATTGTGCCTTATGTGGTTGATCTCATTGAAATTTCACAGTATCTATCATCAGTGCTATCAGGAAATTGAGATCCAGAAACTTTGAGTAATATGCTCATATTGATGGGAGGGCTATTAATTTATTCCCACAAATGGTGACTTAAATACTTCCTAGTGCCAACTGTCATATATATGAATGCATGCATAAATAATGAATGAATGAATGAATGAATGATCTGGGATATTGAATATATGAAATAATGTCATAAAATACAAAATAAAACAAAAATAAGGACTATGAAAAATGCTGATACATAAAAAAGAAACACCAAAGACCAGAAATATATTTCACACATTTTAACTGCAATTGGAAATAACACAAGGGCCCCATGGGCCTGGTGATCTGCTGCTAATCCATGGATAATCATGGTATTTGTAATGCCTTTTCTTTGAGCTCAGCAAATATTTATTATAAGAGTACTAGGCTCGGAGCTTACAATCTAATGAAGAGGATTAGACAATAATACCAGAAACTATAATACCAGACAGATTAAGGTAATGAAGTAAGTTAAAAGAAATACGATGTGTTATCATAAAGGCTCCAAGGAAGGAAAATATATATTTGACAAGTTGCATCGAATGCCTAGTACTGTTCTTCCAATTTGTCCTATCCCACCACCCAGTGGAAGGAAGGAATGTACTTCCAATTGTGCACACTCCCTAGGCAATGATATTCTTATTCAAAGCTTAAAGACAGAGGTAGGTGGTGACCTCTAGCTACTCCATGGCTTCATGTCCTGCCACTCTCCTCCTTATTTTCTAATATCTTGCTGCATTGGTGATCCTTGGTACCTTGATTATACCAAGCTCCCACTTCTCACCAATCTTTTGCATATGCTGATGCCACTATATGGTCATTCTCTTTTACCCAACTTCCCTATTCTTCCCTTTCACTAGTAAATTCTATCTAGTCTTTACATCTGAGATATAGAATTACTTCTTCAGTAATGCTTTCCCTTACCTCTAGTCTAACTCAAGGACTTCTGTTATTGCTTTGAGGGACTATGCTTATTTTCTTCATAGCTCTCATTGCTATAATTCCTAACAATAATCAACACAAGACGGGCTGGACTCAGGATGCAAACAGATAGTCCTTTAATTTTTCTCGGTCCACATTTTTTAAAAAGTGCCTTCTGGCCATATTGTTGGGTACCACCAAGCCTTGGGAAAATCACATAGCTCCTCTGGAAACTTATGCATATTTATAAATGGGCTCATTTTTAGGATTTGAAAAGAACAGTCCTGTCCAAAATCAAACTGTATCTCATGCAATTCAACTTTTCGACGTACCACAGCTTGAGGCTAAGCCAGGATCAGAAGATCCCTCCTATTTTCTGTGGGTCCCTTATACATGTTAATACCACCATCTGGGTCATTCTTTCCTTCCCTGTTAGGATGAATGTATAGTTTGTTTGTGTGTTTACTGGAAGACATAGTAGGTACTCAACAAATACCTTTGAAGGTGTAAACTCATTCTATGATCTGTACACTGTGCTTCCTCACACCTGAGACAATGAAATGCTAGAGCATAGCTTGGCAAAATAACTGTAGACCACCCTATAAAGTGGAGAAAGGTGGATATTTATTTCAGCCATGTGGTGCCTGATGGTGAGTGCTCATTCTGGATGTTTTCGGCAATCTTTGTCACCCCCCCCCACCCCCGCATACTCCTCCTCCTTCCTTCCCAAGTCCCATTCGTTTCCCTTTGCATCCTGTAGTGAAGCAACCAATGGGTCTTCCTCTACCTGTGGTCTCCTCACCTAGGCCTCTTAGGTATCTTTGGCTCTTCTGTCTTGTCTCACACTATTTACTGCCTGTAAAAGACTTCACCCCTCTCTTCACATATCAAAACCCTGCGAATTCAGCTTTCTTTGTGATGACATCTGACTACCATCCTTCTAAAATACCAAGGGAGGATTAGAAAATAGATATGAGTTCAGAATGGCATAGAAAGACTAAAATAATCAGTCAACCTACAGCACTGAGGACAATGTCACTAAATAAAATGAAAGCACAGTCATCTGCTATTGCATAGCTCAGAAAGAATGATTTCCCCCCACCAAAAAGAAAATGTAATTCATATCATACCATTGGTCTGAGATGGCTTTCTGTCTTGCCACACAAAGAATTGTGTTAGGTTTCTACGGAGTCATTAACTCAGAGGTGGCTCAAAAAATGGCAGGAGAAAAATATGAAAGAATATAAACCTTAACTCAAGCTGTTAGTTATATACATTTTTGTAATGTGCCAAATTCAATTGTCATTAAATTACTGAAAAGTGTTCAATCCATATATTTCACCTGATGTTTTCACTTACAGGTGAAAGCATAAGCATATCTACCAAATACATAGTTTTTACATTAACTCTTATATCTCATAACTGTAATGATTTCAGTTCTGTGGCCAACAACCTTGGTTGTAGAAATTTTGAGGAGTTGCTGAGTGATCCCACCTTCATAGAGGAGATGTTCCAATGAGTATTATTTCTGTAATTAGAGTTGCAGTTTTAAGATCTATCATAGTTTTAATTTAATTTTGTTGATGGTAAATAATGAAATATGCTTTACAGCAATGGTTTGCTACATTTTTGGATTATGTGAGTTCCAGATACATTATACAGATATTAAGAAAGGGAAATTGTAGCCCCAGTTAAAAAATACATCACTTACACTTCTCAACAGTTCCTTAAATATGGCATGTTAATTTAAAAGCTTTGCTGCACAATATCCTCTTTATTTGCATTATTCCACATGACAAATACTGTGGATGCATAGCAAAATACTGAACAAGTAGTGGGTTGAATGTGGCCCTCAAAAAGTTATGTCCATGTCCTAACCCCTACATTCTGTGAATGTAAGCTTGCTTTGAAAACAGGTCTTTGCAGATGGAATTAAGAAGGTCCCAATGAGGTTTATTATCTGAGTGGGTCCTAAATCCACAGACAAGTGTCCTTATAAAAGCAAAGCTGAGGGGCGCCTGGGTGGCTCAGTCGGTTGAGCATCCGATTTGTGCTTAGGTCATGATCTTATGGTTTGTGAGTTCAAGCCCTGCATTGGGCTCTGTGCTGACAGCTTAGAGCCTTGAGCCTCCTTCAGATTCTGTGTTTCCCCCTTTCTCTACCCCTCCCATGCTCATGCTCTGTCCCTCAATAATAAAAATTTTTAAAAAATTTTAAAAAAAAGCAAAGCTGAGGGAGATTTGAGACAGAGAGAAGAGAAAGAGACAGAGACACAGAGGAGAAGGCCAGGTAAAGACAGAGGCAGGAACCACAGTAATGTAGCCACAAGCGATGCCTGGAGCTACCAAAAGCTGGTAGATGCAAGGGAGAATTCTCCCTCAAAGTTTCAGGAAGGAGTTGAGTCCTGCCAACACCTAGATTTCCAACTTTTAACCTCTAGAATTGTAAGAGAATGAATTTGTTTTTTTAAGCCATCAAGTTTGTGGCAATTTATTACAGCAACCCTAGGAAATTAACGCACTACCTATTCTGTATATTCTTGCAGGTTTTGATTTCATTTTTTTATAGCCTCTTTACAATATAATAATATTAAAGTATGCTGTTATATTCCTGTATTTCAAAATGATTTTGCAGCTAGAGTAAATAACAGTGTAAGATGTACACATTTAGACATATTTATAGAATGTCTGCTATGTACCAAGCCCATTGTTAGGTGCTGAGTAGCCAATCATAGGCAAACACAGCATCAGTGTCCTTACATATAGTTCATCTCATATGTGTTGGAGAAACTAAGACATACTGCACTTTCTGGATGGATCTGTTGCCAGATTATTAGATTTTCCTCTATGGAACACAAAGCAAAATTGTTAATCATAGTGGTGGCAGACAAGGCATAGATAAATACACTGTCACTTAAAAGAGGGTAAACATACTAGCCAAAAACCTGTTTACCCAGCCTCCACTGCATAGATATTGATTTCTGAAGTGACTAGTTAAATTCCTGTCCTAATACTTATTCTTTTTCCTTTACTTAAAAGCCACAACTCCTAAAAATAATAGGGCAGGAAGGAAATTTATCACATTATGCACATTATACTCTGTAAGATGTATATTCAATAATTAAAGTGCCAGCTTGAGAAGCAGAGACTAGAAGAACATTACTAATGTGGGAAAAGAGTAGATTTTTATTTTTTATTTTATACTGTATAATCTTTGAGCATCAGAGAAAGAAGCAGAGGGCAAGGACTTTGGGGAGTAAAGATGTTTACACTCATTCAGGTTAGTAATTTTAGATAAGTACTGAATGAAGAAGAGTGTGTACAAATATTAAAATGGATTTGAAAATTCATTAAAAGTATTTCCTTTGGGCAGAGCACTGTGCTACGTGCATCAGTGTTGAAATTCTACTTGTAGCTCATGTTCCAGCCAAATTACATATCTTACACAAAAGGTTTTCTATTTAAATAACTTTTATATCTTATGATTACAATACTAATTGCGATCTATGCAACAAGCCATCACTCTCAGCCTAGATGGCAAGATTTGGTGTCAGTAGGCAAAGAAGACAGAAAATCAGAAAATCTTGGCTCAGGTTCAGGTAATGAATATATGTCATTTATGCAGCAGCCTGCCCTTTGAAGAACCACTACTCTGTCACTATACAGAATCCACAAAGTGGTCAATGCGTACCTCACAATTTTTTAGTAAATGATATGCATGCTGAAATGTTTGGGAAAAGTCTTTGATGTTTGCAGTGAGTTTGAAATGCCTAAGCATGGGAAGGATTGACACATGGGTAGAGATATGGATAGATGGATAGATATGTAACAAAACAAGTTTAGTGAAACATTAGTGGTGGAATGTAGATGGCCAGTATTTTTATGTTTACTGTGAAATTCTTTCAACTTTGCTGTCTGTTGAAAACATACATAACATAGTCCTGAAAAAAATGTTAGTTGTGCCTTTCTGGCCTGATTTGAATCATAAGTGGTATTGCTTCTCAAATATCTCATATTGAAAGGGAGAAAAACTGAAATTTGTCTCAGAGAAGTTGGCCCTTGGCTTCAATGAACAGGCCAAAAACAGAAAAATTATTTATGGAAGGTTAATTCTAAAAGAGAAGGAACCACCTGATATTGTTTCTTGATCTTTTAACAAAGAAGATTCATGCAAATGGTATAAACATTTAAATTTGTCTCCACTTCCTGATACTTATAAACACCCAGATAACCTAATTTTGGTGACTTCTTCTGAAGCTATGTTTTAGTAGATCTAAATAAGAACCCTTTTGGTACCTAGTGGGGATCCCAGGAACCCAGAAGAAATAGCCATTTGTGGAGCTGGATTACTTCCAGAGCACACTAAGCATGTGCCTACAAATCATTGTCTCTTTCACGTAAAATGATAGAACTTTCCTCTTTGAATCATCAGCTGTGTTGGGCATTTATTATGTAAAAAGTCCCATTCTCAACACTGGGAGTTCAAAGATGAGTCAGGCATTGAATTTGTCCTTTAGTAGGATTCATGTAATGGTCTAACTATGATGCTACCATATGGCACATAGAATATAAATTGGCCATGAGTGGAAAATATTATAGAAATGTTGATTAAATTAATGATAAGAGTCTACATGTAGAATACTGTTTTATCTCTCCCCATTCTCACCAACCTCTCCTCATCTAGGAATTTTTGTTTATTTTACCCATATCCCCTATCCAAAGAAAGTGAGAATATCCTCCAAATTTGCAACTCTAACCCCATCTAGTATCTATTAGGCCAGTTCTGTGTTTTAATAACAAGGCTATACTTATATTTGAAAAGACATAATCAAAACCCTTTATTATTTGGTGGAGCTTCAGTAATCTAAAGCAAATTCTTAAGTCAGATGAATGAGGAGATAACCAGTTGAGGTAAAATGACGTGCTCAGGTCACAAAGGAACCTCACGTTTCCAACTGTTACATCCTAAAAATGACTGACCAAATCAAAGTTCCAGAGTAGAACTGAAACCTATAAATGGATAATTTATAGGAATTATAAACCCTTAAATTTCAGATACAAATTGTAGAGCATTATTATATAGAATATTTCCCCAAAATTGTTTGCTTTCACAATGAATCACTCCTTTATTTCTTCATACCAAATACATAAATATTTCCCTTTCTTTCCAACCTTGCTTGACACTTCAGACTTTCTACAAATGTCTCATCTGATCACTGAAGAGTCCTTTCAACTGATCTGACTACCTTCAGTCTTGTTCCTCCCCGATTCATTTTTCTTGAGGTTACCAGATATATTTAATGTTTTTTAATTTCCCTAAAATT
The DNA here is from genome assembly GCA_028646485.1 of Cryptoprocta ferox. NCBI lineage: Eukaryota > Metazoa > Chordata > Mammalia > Carnivora > Eupleridae > Cryptoprocta > Cryptoprocta ferox. The sequence goes on along the minus strand of CM053574.1, from coordinate 36,831,359 downwards.
CTTGACTGATTTCTCATTTCCTGGACGGAATTCAAAGTTGGCTTGCAAGGCCCCAGAAGATAGGCTCCCTGCTTATCTTTCTTCCTATGTCTCTCCCTTCTTCCTTCTATTTCTTACTTTCTTCCTTTTATCAAATATATATTCAGTTTACTCTATGGACCAGATGGTCTTAGTAGATGTTAGCTATATAGAGATTTTTTTTTAAGAAAATATTATTATGGGATAAATCCTAAAAATTTATTGAAAGGCACTAAAGATGCTTTAATGGGCAGGTGTGCTACATACATGGATTAGAATATTACAAAGAGCTCAGTATTGTACAGAGATTGTCTCCAAGTTGATCTATATATTCAATAAAATTCCATCAACTCTTGTTATGGTTTGGTGTCATCTTTGTGGAACCTGACAAAATGATACTAGAATTTATATGGTAAAGCAAATGGCAAACAATGTCCATGTCACTCCTGAAGTTGCCATGTTTGAGAAAGTTGCCTTACTAAATAAAATAAATAAATAAAATGATGGCTTTTGTAATTAAGGACATGTGATACTCTAAGATGGACAGACAGTTGAAGAATGGAATAAGATACTGATTCTAGACAAGGACACACACAATTGTGGAAGCTCAATTTGCAGCACTGTTAAAATGCTCTTAGATCATTGGCAAAATAATTACTCTTCAAAATGGTGCCAAGATAATTAGTTACCTATATAGAAAAAATAGAAACTGGACCCCTATTTCACATAATGTACATAAATCAATTTCATTTAGGTGAAAGGAAGTCTAAAAAAGAATGTCTTGGAGAATATCTTTATGATCTCAGAAAGTGAAGAGATTTTTAACTAATCTTTCCATGTCACACACCATAAAGAAAAAAAGGACATTTATTTATATTAACAGTAAGAACTTCAATATGTCAAAAGCATCTGTAAATAAAAGAGAAACCCACAACTGGAGATACTACCTAATATCTCCAGTACATATAACCAAAAATAATTATTTAGCATCAAAGAAAGACGTGGATACAAATAAGAAAAAAACCCACCTACAATTAAATAGAAAAATTATCAGAATAGAGGGTCAAAAAAATGCAAATTGAAACCCTAAGAAGATAGCATGTATCACTCACCCATAATGACAAAATTAAAAGGTCTTTCAAAGAGCTACCAGTAACCAAAGCCAGAGTAGTTTGAACAGCACAGTAAACAAAATAGTATTAAATTATAAACAAATATAAAATATAGATGAGTTTATATCAACCATATAAATGTTTGAATATATAGAATAAAATAGTACAAATCTCCCCTGCAGAAAAATTCCAAATAATTTATGTAGATACTCCACTCTCAGGGAGCTAGTGCATAACTCTCCTCTCCTTAACTGTGTGCTACTGCATATAATGATGTCCTTTCAAACAGTACAATTACGGAAAGAGAGAAAAAAGAGTACCTTTACAGTGAAGATATCTGACAAACACTGCCTGAGCCAGGTGATCAAGGTCAACACCAACAGTGATAAGCCATGTAGATAGCATGCTGTGCTATGTGATGAGAATGGCACTCTACCGCTGTGGTCCTTTTCCCAAGAATACAGAGTCCCAGTATAACCATAAGCAAAAACATCAGACAAACCCCAATAGAGAGATATTCTACAAAATACCTGACCAGTATTCTCCCAAACTGTCAAGATCATCAAAAACAGGGAAAGTCTGATTATCCCATCCAAGAAGACTCTAAGAAGACATGAAGAATAAATATAATGTGGTATTTTTGATGACATCCTGGAATTTTAAAAGGACATTAGGAACCAACTATGAAAATCTGACTACAGTATAGGCTTTTATTAATAACAATGTTTCAATATTGAAACATTGGTTTTAATATCAGTTCATGAAATATAATAATGTATCATATTAAGTTAGTGGATGAAACTTGGTGTGAGGTACATGTACTCTCTTTACAAGTTTTCTGTAAATATAAAATTTCTCCAACATAAAAATGTAATTAAAATAAAAGTATTTCAACATTGGGGCGCCTGGATGGCTCAGTTGGTTAAGTGTCGGACTCTAGCTCAGGTCATGATCTCCCGGTTCATGAGTCCAGGCTCTGTGCTGACAGCTCAGAGCCTGGAGCCTGCTTCAGCTTCTGTGTCTCCCTCTCTCTCTGCCCCTCCCCCTCTCACATTCTGCCTCTCTCTGTCTCTGTCTCTCTCTCTCTCTGTCTCAAAAATAAATAAATGTTAAAAAATTAAAAAGTATTTCAACATCAATGGTAGTATGGGTGTCAATCTACTCAAACATGGACACGCTGACAGTGGAAGTGTCCATTGTTTTAGTCAATTTGGCAAACAACTTGGCATTATTTAGTCAAGTTGAAGATGAGCAAGCCCTATGACCCAGCAAAATAGTCCCTAGGATAGTCCCTAAAGAAAGGATTCTATTCTTCCGCCAGGATACATATGTGAGAATGTTAATAGATGCCAAATCATGAAAATGGTACAAGTACCTATCAGGAGTAGATTGGATAAATCAAGGACTTGCCATGCAAAAATGTTATATATCAGTGAAACGATCTACAGCTATGTATAATAACGTCAATGATTCTCAGAAACCTAATGAGCAAAAAAAAGCATATCACAATACAATATACCTGTTAGGATTTTATTAAGTAGATCTAAGTCTGAAAAACTAATCAGCATGTTACTTAGGGATGGCCATGTGTGGTAAAATTATAATGAAAATCATGAGAACTGCAGAGAAGGAGACGGGATAAAAGGGACAAACAGGAGCCTTCAAAAGGAATGTTGATGTAATTTTTTAGGCTGTGAGGTGGGTAAAAGTGTTCAATGTATCATTATTCTTTAATTCTTACAAATCCTCACAAATAACATATTGTTTCTAGTCAAATTTGCTTAGAGAAATTCTTTTTAAAGTGTACTAGTGACTTCTTATTCATTCCCAGCCTGAGAGCACAAGGATTCGCCTTATATGCCTGCCTTCTGTGGGAACAGGAAATGCATCAAAAGCCTCATCTTTGAATCTAACAACCAGGGAGATGTACTTAGCTGTCTGTTGGCAATTGATTCATTTTGGCATTTGGGATAGACAGAAAAGATGCTTATAAGTAGTTTAGGGAATAAATCTTGGCTAATAATTCTTTCAAGATGACAAAACTCTGTTTCCGTTCCTAAATGTCTCAGGATCCTGCCCATGGCCATTAGATTTTCCAATAATGGCAAATTTAAAATGTCCTTAGAAAGACAAACTTGGAAGGTGCAAAAGTGGGAGGGTGTACGAGAAAAAAGTGGAGCTATTAAGGAGGTTATTTGCGTCTGCAGGAACAACCATTGTGTCGATACTGTGTAGCGCTTGTTTGCCTGCGGTTCATTTATTCTTTTTGTCCAGCAGTAGAAGCACTTAGCCCTGACCTAATTCAATCAGTACATCAGATTCCCTTGATCAAAGTGATTGTTAACAGGATTCCCATGATCCAAAGTGTAGTTACTAATTGATTTGTTCATAGGTGGCATATAATCCAACCCAAATCCATGCATTATGATAAAACTGCCTAGAATTTCTGAGAAAGTCTGTGTTTCCCATGAGGAAGAATAAAATTTGGTGTTATTGAGGCCATTTGACCCTGTGAAGGAGGAATTTTGGAATGCAGCCAAAATTGAAAGAGACAGATTGAAGATAAAGAAGATAAGCCAAATACCAATACCACCATTTAAGTCTTAAATCCATCTGTAGCTGAAGATGGACTGACTCACTCCCTTGCAACCAAAATTCTCATAAAAAGAGAGTATCCTAACAGGAGATGTCTTTTGTCCTACTGTGGCAGGAGCAGGGATTAACATAGAGGTTTGGAAGCAGCCTGAGAATTGGATGAGATGATTCAATACAGAGCTTCTGAATTTTGGCTCTGTGCCTGGAAGATGGAATGAAAACTACACATTTTTATGATTACACTTGCTATCTAGTCTCCATCTGAGCTAGTATAGCAAACAGGCAAGCAGCTACTTCTTTCCATTAAGCTCTTTTTCTTCTAAATTCTTAAGTGAGAATTTGAATCTTTTTAGTATACATGGGAAAGGTGTGTGCCAGGGTCTTAGGAAGGTATATTGCTTACTCTTCCCAAAATTCCCAATGCCTCCTAGGGGTGAGGAACTGCCTGAGGCCAAATAAAACACAGGTATACTTCCTCTCTGTTATCAAAGAACAGAGAGATCACTATTAATGACCAAAAACATACATTTTTAACTTCAAATTCTGGCTTTATCATTTACTACTATTTTTAATGTTTATTTATTTTGAGGGGAGGCTGTGTGGGGGAGGGGCAATGAGAGAAGGAGAAAGAGAGAATCCCAAGCAGGCTCCATGCTCAGCACGGAGCTCAACATTATGACATGAGTGGAAATTAAAATTCAGACCCTTAACCAACTGAGCTACCCAGGCGCCCCTCACCATTTACTAGTATTAAAAAGAAAACCACGGGGGTGCCTGGGTGGCTCAGTTGGTTGAGCTTCTTGCCCTTGATTTCAGCTCATGTCATGATATGGTTTCATGACTGCAAGCCCTGCATTGGGCTCTGCACACTGACCTCAGTGACTTCAAATGATTCCAGCCCCCATATTTTGAGTTATCCCAGCTGACATCAGGTGGAGCAAAGACTAGTCCCCACCAAACCCTCTCAGATTGCTAACTGTGAACAAATAGTATTGTTTTAGGCACTAAATTTAAGACAATAAATAACTGGGGTGCCTGGGTGGCTCAGGTGGTTAAACATCAGACTCTTGATTTCAACTCAGGTCATGATCTCACAGTTTGTAAGTTCCAGCCCTACACTGGGCTTGGTGGGGCTCCGTGCTAACAGCTCAGAGCCTCTCTCTCTCTGCCCCTCCCCTGCTCACTGTCTCCCTGTCTCTCTCAAAATAAATAAGTAAACTTAAAAAAATAAATAAAAAGAAAAACCACAGGTACAAAATGGTATCACTTAAGACCCCAAGTCAGTAAACCAGAGCTTAATGCCTAATCTAATTGTAATTTCAACCTCCCCCAGAAATGTAGTCTTAACCAGTCAGTCAGGAATTTTCTGATCAGCATCAGTGAGGTAATCTGTCTGATTTTGTCTATTTAATGAGAACCCCTGCTCTTTCCCCTAAGAGAAGGTGATCTTTCCTGATACTATTCTTTCTTCACTTTTGCTAATAACTTTCTTGCCCCACCCCCTTCCAGTAAAAACCTTCCATTTTGCACAACTCCTTGGAACATCCCTCTACTTGCTAGATGGGATGCTGCCAGATTCAAGAACCATTTAATAAAGCCAATTAGAACTTCAGATTTACTCAGTTGAATTTTTTTTTAATACTAGCTACTTAAATATCTCTATAGTTCAGTTTCCCTACCTGTAAAGCAGGGCTAAATTACCCTAACCTATGGATTTGTTGCAAGGGTTAAACGCATTATCATATGTAAAGTGCTAACAAGGTTACCTGGTACCTGTATAATGATATACATAACTATACAACTATATACATGTATATAAAATAAATATAAAGAAATAAATGAGGCATTCTTAATCCAGATGGCAAGTTATACGAAAAATGGGAAGAAAAAAGTAGCCAGTATTTTGAATGTTTACTATATGTCAGGTACCATGCTTACAGTTTATTTACATGATCATGTTGACCTCTTCTATGTGGGTTGATTTTCAAATGAGACTTACACATTGAAACACAAGTCATGAAAAGTCTTTTCCAAAGACCCTATAATTATGAAAGGTTATAAGCAATCTCCTAGGGCAGGCAGGACTATAGATCCAGTGAATGTGGAGCCTGGCTTTTCCTAACTTTTACCTGTATTAAGAATACCTGTGAACTTATTAAACTCTTCTTGTCTTTCTCTGTCATTTCATCGCATAACTGCGCCTTCCAAATACAGAACCTCTCATGAGTTAGCCAAGTTTATTCTCATAAAACCTGCCCACTCATCCTGGCTGTGAAACAGCGTTTGAGGTTTTTCCTCAGCCCCTTGTGCCATCTCTGTCTCAATGTCTTGGTAGCATTTAATGAGCAACCGGAGACCATTTTCCTTGACACCCGCCTACCAGGAAAACATACCTATTAAATACTCCATCTCTCTGCTGCTTTCAGGACATTTTTGCTGTTCTGAAAGGTATTGCCTTTCATGTCCATGAGCTGTGAAGTAGAAGCTGAGCCTGACTGGCTGTCCAAGTTCCTATTCTGAAGTTATTATCTGGTACCCCGAGGCAAGAGTGGCTGGCAGCCTCTGATGGCAGCATCTGCACAGGGGCTGAAGGCTGATATAATTGGCTTTCTTGCCTTTCGCTCCCTGCCTTAATGAGAATACGCCATGTTGGGCTTCACCTACCCACCACTTTTCAGTGGGACAGGTTCTCACTCCATATACAGTTGATCAAGAAAAGCCTCAGCAGCTTAGCAGAGCAGTTTTGTACAGAACAAGACATTGAAGGCTGAAGCAGGTCTCCCTAGTGCAGAACGTAGTAACTTCTAGATCAACCAGGGGTTCATAAACATGGGGGCTGGGGAGATTTGCCCTCAAGGTAAACTTTAGTCTCCAGTCTCTGTTCTTTTGATTACTAAGACCTGAGATCATGGATGATCTCTTTTTAATGCTCTTTACTGTACATTTCATTCAATGCATTAAATGAATCCTTGTATGAAATTGTCAATTTGGACACAGAGCTTACGGACCTACTATTTTAATAACAGCTAATATTTTTTTAGTGCTTACTGTGTGTCAAGCATGAATCTAAGAGTTTTAGCTTAATTAGCTTCTTTTGTTGTTCAGAGCAACCCTATGAGGTAGGTATTATCATTATTCTCATTTGCACATGATAATAAAAAAATCTTCCAGTCATATAGCTAGTAGGTGATGGACCTACGACTAAAACTTCAATAGTCTGCCTTCAGAACCAGGAAGTTTAACCACAATGCCTCAAGATGAAGTCTGAGAACTATGGTTTTCCAACCTCTGCAGCTAGAAGCCCAGCATTTCTTCCCTAGCCACACCCCTTCTCCAACCTCCCTTGGTAACATTCAAACTGTCCCCTTCAGCTGCTGATTGTACCAGGAATGCATACCTGACCCACAATATCCCAATCCAATTATCTCTGCCAAGAAGCTGGAATTAAGAAACAGACTTTAGGGGCACGTGGGTGGCTCAGTTAGTTAAGCTCTGATTTCACCTCAGGTCATGATCTCACAGTTTGTGGGTTCAAGCCCCACGTCGGGCTCTGTGCTGCCAGCTCAGTCTGGAGCTGGCTTTGGATTCTTTGTCTCCCTTCTCTCTGCCCCTCCCCCACTCATGCTCTGTCTCTCAAAAATAAATAAACGTTAAAAAATAAAGGAAGGAAGGAGGGAGGGAGGGAGACAGAGATACAGAGACAGAAAGAAAAGGAAGGAAGGAAGGAAGGAAGGAAGGAAGGAAGGAAGGAAGGAAGGAAGGAAGGAAGATAGGGACTTTGAGTTACTCAGATGTGCCCAGTCTGGAGTTCTAAGATCACATGAAGATGAAGTTCCATTTTAAGATGACAACACAAGAGGATCCTGAACTTACCTCCTCCCCAATCACGTGGAGTCTGCAGGTTGGGACAACTTCGAAAGAAAAGGAAGGAAGGAAAGAAGGAAGGAAGGAAGGAAGGAAGGGAGGAAGGGAGGAAGGGAGGAAGGAAGGAAGGAAGTCCCTAAAACTGGCTGAGGGACCCCTATGCATCCAGCAGACAAAAGGAGGCTCACAAAAAGTGGGCAGGAGTCTGGGCTACAAGTTCAGCAGAACTCCGCTCCTGGTGCAATAGTGCTGAAGGAACGCAAAATCCAGGGCTTTGCCTTGAGGAGGGAAGGGTTTGAACCCACATGGGTCACCCACAACTTTTATCACCTGCACCTGAGAGATGAGCCGCCCCCCCTCCCCCGCCAGTAAAAAGTTAGCTTTGACAACCAATAGGGCTGAGACCTCGAGACCCACGAGGCTGTGACAATGGGAGGAACGCTCTTAAAGGGCTCACGTGCTCCAACTCACCTGCCCCAGGGCCCAGTGCAAGCGGCTGAAGAGGGGTGCTAGACTTTGCGAGGGAGAAGCTCTTTGCTTGTCTCACAGAGTCAGTCTGAGGGGCAGACTTCTGACTTGACACACATTTGGGAACCTGCTGAGCTGCTCTCCAGGCGCCGGGGAATGGCTGGTGGCGCTGGCTTCCGGCTCTCCTTCCACTTCACTGCTAAGCACAAGTGTCTCCTGGAGAGGAACGGGCGCCCCAGTTTTTGCGGTTGCTGCCAGAGGACACCGCTGCATCCCCTGGCTCTGGGGGGGTTAGTGGGGCTTACACTCGGAAGTAACCCTTTCCAGGGCCGGGAGCATGCGCGCCACCCACGTGCTCTCCCCCAGCAGAGCCCGGAGAGGGCGTGCTACCCACCGTGCTCCACGTTCAGAGCGCCAAGAGCTGTAGGAGGGACTTGTGGTCCTGGGCCCGGGGGCCTGTCACACTCAGAGACAATACCTGACAGGCTCCCAACCCCTGCACACTGCACAGACAGCGAACTGAAGTACACCCTCCGGGGCTCTGAAACAGGCTCATGTGCTTCTACTGGAGTTTCAGCGTGAGGGGCAGGCTTCAGGTTTGGCACACATCTAAGTGCCTGCAGACTTTCAGGGAACCGTAGGCTGGGGCACGCCATCTTTGTCTTGTCTCTCTGCCTCACTACACCTCACCAGGATCTCCCAGAAAGGAGCTTATCCACCGGGTTGGAGCCCCAGTAGTTCCAACTTGCCATGCCTGGGAACCTTGGAGGGCACCTGGCACGGTGACCAGCAGGGCTTAGGCTTGCAGCCCCGTAGGACTGTATAGGAGTACTTTCAAAGCGGGTGCTGAAGGGTCCGACCCCTATTCCTCCCTTTTGGAACACTGACTTGGCGCATGCTCAGCTGCTGAGAGTCCTGAAAAAAACAGAATAGACTGCTTGGGCAATCGCACAGGTTTGAAAGACAACCAAAAGCCAGGGCAGGTTTAAATGTGAAGATTCCTCTATACAAGGCTACACCTTCAAGACTGGGAGAGGCAGCTATTTTATCTAATGCATAGAAACCAAGACAGAATCAAACAAAAAGAAGAAACAGGGATATGTTAAAAAAATCGCATTGAGATGGGGCTGGAGTCAGCATATTTATATTTCAAAACCACTGGCAAAACACTTTTGGGAAGAGGTATCAGAAACTAATAAATAACATTGTGGTGGCAAGTTACATACACAAAGATAGAAAAAGAGGAGATAGAAGCCTCATTTTTATCAGCATGGGAGTGAACATCCTTATTCCTAGAAAATGAAATTTATCTGCAGAGAAGAGAGTGATGCAGATGTGCAGAGAAATATAGTGATGGAGACTGTAAAATCCTCGATAACCTTCTTGAGAAACTGCAATTCTTGTATGAGACCCACCTATGTTTGCTATACTCTTGTCATGAGGTTCTTTAACTTTCCACGGTAGGTTTGTGATAAAGTCACCTCCACCTAAAACCTGCTGAAATAACTTCTGTTCCTTGCAGCCATGTGATGACTGACCAGAATATCCAGGACAGAGTTTGGTAAGTAATTTCATTTGGTCCTAATGTTCCATGCTAAAGTTAACTCTCCAAGAGTGAGAAATATAACCATAGAATATTATGTTTTCAGATTTTGGCTTTTATATTTTAGCTTGTTTATAAGGCCTTGGTTGTTTATGGCAACCCAGTGTTCATTTACCTTGTTACTGGCAAAACCCCTCCCAGATTTGAGCTGGGGATTCAGCATCTTCATTTCAATCCAGTGGGTCTGAAAAGTCTGAATGCTCAGTTCAAAGGGCTAACCTCATTGGAGATTTGCATTGCCCTAACCATGGGGATTTCTTGGGGAAAAGCAGATGATCTAAGTCAGCTCAATCAGAGTGAAAGAGTGAAAGTAGGGTTTAGTAGGATAAAAATGCTCACTTCTGGCTGATAAAATTAAATCAGCAAGGAAGTAGCCCTGGAGTTGTCGAGGCTACTTTTTGCCTTCCTCAAGGGAAAAGTCTGTCTAAGGAAATAATCATTCTAGGAGAAAGGAGAGATGGAGATACTGTTTGAGTCTTTGTAGGCAACCATGCCTGAAGCTGTATCGTTTCCTAGATTATTTAATTATATGAGCCAAATGTTTTCTTTTTTATTTTCTATAATGGTTAACTTGGTGGAATTTTTACATTATGTTATAAAGTGAGAAAAGAGAGATGTGTATATATATATATACATATATATACATCTGTATATATATGTATATATATATAGAGAGAGAGAGAGAGAGAGACAGGCAGACAGGCAGACATCTTTCTCTTTGTGGTCTATCTAATCATGGAAAGGTGCAATCCACATTTTAAATATTGGTTATCTGGGAGAGGCAGTATTGCTGCAGGTGGTATTAGAGAAGGAGGAAAGTGGGGATAGTCATAACAAATCATCACATGATGATATCTGATTTATCATCAGATATGGATAGAGAGATATATGATAATGATCAATGAAAAGTTTATCAGAGTTCTCCCTGGGCCACAGGTTTTTAGCTGATTTTTGTCTCTTTATACTTTAATATATTTTAGTATTTTTCAACACTAAGAAAATATTACATTCAATAGAAATAGCAGCTATAGATAGCAAAATAGGTCATGTCCTATTGTTCAGTATTTCTTAATTTCTGATCAGTTAACCATTAACTCTTCAATTTATTATTGCTCTTTTGGTAACATGAGTTTTTAATAATGCTTTAAAATGATTTCTTGGAAAATATGTTGGTCAAACCCGGAATTCAAAATATATTTCTTTACCATCTATGTATAAGTGTATGTAAATCTCCGAGGGATTGAGTATTTAGCTGTTCCCAAATTTATTGGACTATGGAATATTCCATGGGAAGAGTGTAATATGGAATACATTAGGGGAAACAGAAAATAAGAAAATAAAAAGGAAGAAATATTAAGGTTTCAAATTCATGTATCCTGGAGTCATATCCAAGACAGGTGAATTACTCGATGTGTGATCTTGGAGTAGTCACTTGTCCTCTCATGTTCTCATAGGCCTCCTTCCCAGGGTCATCATGACACTCAACTTGCAATAAATGTGGTGGTGTGTTGAAAAAAGCCTATGACTTTATATGTTACCTTTAGTGTTTTCTTTTGCAGTGTATTTTCCCAAAACTTACAAATTACTGTAAACAAATGTTTTTGTATTATTTTTTATACTCTCCCACACTGTGGCACACACACACACACACACACACACACACCCTGAAGAAATATATTCATGATTTTTTTGTTCTATTTTGAAAGAACAACCACTGTATTTTTTATGTGGAGCATAAAACATATTTTATTCTTACCTGGACTGAAAAAAACAAAATCCCTTAGAGAACTAGTCAAGTTTCTGAATTAGTTGGGAAAATGATAGTGGTAAGAACAGTTGTTTTGGTCGTGTTTAATTTGATCAGACCAAATAAAAACTTACTTAAAAAGGGTTTAGACCAAAAAAAAAATAGTGGTGCAGGGAGGGGGGAATAATTCTAAGGACTTAGGCTGCTCTACTAAACCAAGAATGAAGCATGAGAGGCAGCAAGTGGGATTAGACACCTTGGAAACAAAGGCCAGCATTCTTTCAGACTCTCTGCGTATCATCTCCTTTTTACTCCTTTTCATTCTTCTCTCTCTGGAGAGTGTCCTTTGCTTTCCTATTTATAAGGCAGCTGAGGGCTGTTCCTCAGTGTCCAAGTCTTTAATCCAGGTGATTAAGGGAGACACTGAACTCTGTCAGCCCCAATTAGAAATTCCCAAAGGAATGATTGTTATTGGTCCAGTTTAGGTCAGTGTCTACCCTGATCCAGTCAGCCATAGGCATGTGGCAACAAACATAGTACATTTGTCTATCACCTGTGTCTACCCATGTGGCTGGGGTTGGCAAAGGACTCAGAGAGGTGTGCTTATGTCCTAGGCACCCACCCCAAAGGGGCTCTTACAGCTAATCTTGAATCTCTCCTGTCTCCCTCTTCTAAGCTGAGGCTGCAGGTCTGTTAGCCGCTTTATACTCCTCCAAACCCTGAGACTCTTGCCAAGACAAGCTCAGGGCTGCAGCAGCAATTTGGATCTGGACCCTCTAGTTCAGATTTACCCAAATATCTTTAGAAAATAGAGCTAACTATTCAGTGGGGGAGGTGTAGTGACCAGCTAATAAGAAAGGAGGATAATCCAACATCCATTTTATTTTGGTTTTGAATGCATTTTATGACTGTTGTTTTGGCAAAGGCATTGACTGCCTATATCATTCAAGTTCATTTATATTTGCTAACATTCAAACCAAGTACAGAATGCCACAGACTCTTGTAGAAAAAGAAATACAGAGCTGTGATTTGTGATAAGGGACCCCTAATGTAAAATTGGAAATAAGTCATTAATTATGCACACTTATTGGAATACATATATATTTATTGAATGCTTAGCGTATGGCAGGCATGGTGCTAAATGCCTTACATGCATTGTCACATTTAACCTTCACAATAATCTTATGAGGTTAGAACTGTTTTCATTTCCATTTTATAGATAATAAAACTGAGGCTAAGGTGTTCAGTAACTTAGAAGCCTACAATTAGTTCTTGGTAAATTGAAAACCAGGTTGGTTTGGGTCTAAGCCTGAGCTCTTATCTGGATGCTATACTACCTTATAAGTAAACAGTTCATTTTCAAATAATTAAGAGGCAATTGGGAGCTGACTGCTACAAAGGACAATGACCTGCAAAATGAGGGAAAGTATTGGAATACAGGTGAGGCCATAGGTGGTACTTGTTGCAATTTCATATACTACCCCTGACCACGCTCTCACTGACCCATCTTCCACAGAGGCTAAGATTTGGCAACCCTGCACTTACAGATTAAAATCTGCTCTTCAGAAAGCTGAGAATTTATTTCCCTCATTTGCACCAAGTAAGCTGGGAAAAAAGATTACGATTTGCAGAAAGAAGCTTCAGTCTTAGATGATCCTAATTCAGAATCGAGTAATAGTGTAAAATAAAAACAGAGGAAGGAACAGTGCCTAACTTAGCAGTTCTATACTACACAGGAAAGATGACTTGGATATAAAACCAGATTCATTGTATAAGGTTAAAGTCTAATGAGATGAAGCTCTGAGATGTTACCGTCAATATTCCTAAAGAAGTATTAATGTCAGAGCATTACAGTGTTGTGTTTTTTTAGTGTTGTCTTCAAGCAGTCACTTTGAACATGAATCACTTTAAGGACTTTGTTCCATATAAGTAATTGGTCTGTTACTTTAGTTCACAGTGACTAACATAAAATGTTAATAAACCTTTAAAACTTCAGAACTCACAGTATATTAAAATAATACATTATATAGCCTACAGTACTTAGGAGACTAAATCACATGCACTATTATTTGTATTTAACTCTCTAATTGACAGGCTACAATTGCAGAAATCCAAATTCTATTTAGATAGATGTTCAATTGTATATTTAAATAACTTATAATGCTCATGAGTTGCTTTTTCCCCTTTGACAAAATTATTAATGTTTTATATGAAATGTACTTAGAAACATCTTACAATCATAAAGAAAATTAATGACATACTTCTATTCTCTCCCTAAAAGAGTAAACTAATTTAGGTGCACTGTAGTTTAAGGTTTGCCTTTGAACTGGGCACATATTAGATTTTTTAAGGGCCTATATTCAAATCCTTCTGATGTGCTAAATAATGTATGAAATTGCCTTCTGATTATCTATGAGTAGATTACCTATTGAGTAGTAACTCCACTACTAACTCCACATGGCAGATAGAGATTTTTCTTTCTTCTTTAGTTTTTTTTGAAGTTCAAAAAGGCAAATAATTGCAGAAGAATTAAGTACTTTATTTACATTAAATAAATGCCAATCCAAATATAAATTATCTTTATATTATATTCTATTTCAACCAGGGTATCAAGAATGATAATATTTTTCATTCTTGCGTCGTTCCTACGCGACACATCCCCAAAGGCAAGGGAATCAAGAACCAAAATAAACTATTGGGACCTCATCAAGATAAAAAGCTTCTGCACTGCAAAGGAAACAATCGAAAAAACTAATAGGCAACCGACAGAGTGGGAAAAGATAGTTGCAAATGACATATCGGATAAAGGGCTAGTATCCAAAATCTACAAAGTACTCACCA
>CM053574.1:36787605-36817011 GCA_028646485.1 Cryptoprocta ferox | reverse complement strand
AGAGCAGTCAGTTCTACAAAACTAGTTGCCCATCCCACTTCAGAAGCCAGTCACAAGTCTGGGTTGTTATTGGTACTTCTGACCAACAGGCTATAAAATCAGAGATTTCTATAACCTCCTCCTCAGGTTTGATTAATTTGCTAGAGTGGCTGATAGAACCCAGAAAAACATTTTATTTACTAAATCACCTTTTTATTTTATTTTATTTGTATTTTTTATTGTTTTTTTTAAACTTTATAGTTTATTGTCAGGTTGGTTTCCATATAATACCCAGTGCTCTTCCCCACAAGTGACCTCCACCAAGATCATCACCCCCCATTACCTTTCCCCCTTCCCCTTCCCCTTTTTAAAAGTAAAAGGATATAACTCAGATGGAAGAGATGCATAGGGCAAAGTTTAGGGAAAGGGCAGGGAGCTTCCCAGCACCTCCACATGTTCACTAATCCAGAATCTCTCTGAAGCCTGTCCTTCGGGATTTTATGGAGGCTTTATTACACAGGCACAAGTGATTAAATCCTTGGCCATTGGTGACAGAATTCAATCTCCAGCTTCTCTCCCCATCCCAGAGGTTGAAGGGTTGAGGATGAAACTGAAGGTTCTAACCTTTGCCTCCATCCTTAGGTGACTTCCAAAAGTCACCTCATTAACATGACAAAAGACACCTTTGTTGCTCTCACCTTTTAGGAAATTCCAAGCATTTTAGGAGCTCTATGCCAGAAACAGGGATGAAGACCAAATATACGTTCCTTATTTTAAATCACAATATCCAAATACGCATTTTTTTTATTATAAATCACAATGTCTCTCATGCACACAGACGCACACATGCACACAGATATTAAGCCCCTGGACAA
Source organism: Cryptoprocta ferox (assembly GCA_028646485.1). NCBI lineage: Eukaryota > Metazoa > Chordata > Mammalia > Carnivora > Eupleridae > Cryptoprocta > Cryptoprocta ferox. The sequence continues at coordinate 36,816,157 of CM053574.1, read as the reverse complement.
AGAGGTTTTAACTTTTAAACACCAGAATTTATTGGATAATTCAAACCTATTGTTAAAAAACAAAATTCAACTAAGTTTGAAGATCCTATTGGCTTTATTTAATGATTCATAAATTCCCATTTTAGCAGACAGAAAGGAGTTATGAGGAGCTGTACAAAATGGAAGACTTCTATAGGCACAAAGGAGCAGGGCAAAGAAGTTACTCTAGAAGAGTGCATTGGTTCAGGCAAGGGCACCTTCCTTTGGGAGAAGGCAGAGGTTTCTCAGGCAAATTACTTCACTAGTGCTGAACAGGTAGTTTCAGATTGCCTGGATAAAGGTCGCATTCCTGGAAGAGACTGAAACTGCAGTTTCAGTTTTTGGTTTGCTGATGTAGGGCCTAACACAAGTAACTCCATTTTGGGCTGTTATTTCTTTTTTTAACACTATGGTCTGAGGCTCAAGATTTACAGACTTCCCAGAAAATGTCACCCTATGCTTTCATAACACACTTTTGACATGGTCAATTTTAAATTAGCAATTTCCAGGAGTGTCTGGGTGGCTCAGTTAGTTCAGTGGCTGACTCTTGATTTTGGTTCAGGTCATGATCTCAGAGTTGTGAGATCGATCCCCTAGTTGAGCTCTGTGCTGACAGTATGGAGACTGCTTGGGATTCTCTCCCTCTCCCTCTCTGCCTTTTCCCTGATCACACATGCATGCACACACTCTCTCAAAATAAATAAATAAACATTAAAAAAATAAATTAGCAATTCCAGAGGTGCCTGGGTGGCTTAGTCAGTTAAGTGATTTTGGCTCAGGTCATGATCTCTCTGTTAGTGAGATAAAGCCCTGCATAGGGCTCTGTGCTGACCCTGCAGAGTCTTTTTGGGATTCTCTCTCTCTCCCTCTCTCTGACCCTCCTCTGCTCATACACACACACACACTCTCTCTCTCTCTCTCTCAAAATAAATAAAACTTTAAAAATATTTTAAAAATAAAATCAATTAGCAATTCCAAGTTAATTAGAAATTAGACTCTTCTAGAAACTTGTGGATAGCCTGATAGGACAATTCCGCTTGATTAATAAGAGCAAAACACAGGTCCCTGTAGAATATAGCTTTATTTTGACAATGCATCCCATGGAGAATACAGAATCATTCTTCAGTTGTAAATCTAGGATTCTGTCACTGAGGCCATAGTGGCTGGTAGAGCGTTTCTATCTCTTTTCACAGATAGTACTACCCTGAAAGCTGGGTGAACTACAGGATGACTTCCTATTTTCTTTCAGGAAACTTAAAAGCAAAAAATATCACCTTCTTACTGTTAATCTTAAAAATAGACATCGCCAAGTTATTTTACCAGTGATAGATGGGTTTATTTGGGAATAAAAGAAAATTTCAATCTGGGATAAATAAGCTGTGGGAAAACCATAGGCAAGTTGGTGGGGGTAGGGGTAGGGGCTGGGTAAAGAGAGGCACACTTTTTTATGGAGAAAAAGAATAAATTAGGAAGATTGGTAGGAGCTAAAGGTCCATTGGAGTAAACAACTTCACAGTGATAGCTTCTCATTGATGGAGCTATTGCCCAGGGGGATGAGGAAAGCATCTCTTCTACTGGCAGGAGTAGTAGAGTAGTATCCACCTGCAAAGTCAAGTTCCTCTCTTGCTATTGGATCTGCAATTGAGTAGGCGGGGTAGGGCATGAGAGCTCCCCCTGCTGGCCTCCCAACTGCATTTTAATGAGTTTCCCATTATTAATTTTTACATTACTTTCTTGGGTACTGAGGTTTCCTCTGCCATGTCTGAGCTCAGAAATTGCTAGTTTATATTTCACTGTAAACAGAATCTTCTAAGACACAGGTGAGAGTGTTAACTAAGAGAACTTGTGCTTTCTAATACAAAGAGTGAGACACAGCCCATATTTAATATCTGGAAATCTTCTGACTGCCTCATATTATTACATTAGCATGTTACTTAATAACTGAACACTGAATAACTCAACTATTTTGCTGATCAGTTTAACAAATGCCTCTAGCTCAGTCTTTCCCCAATATCCCCTCCCCCCCAACACACATGTATACACACACTTGTTTCTCTGTAATTTCTCTAGTATCTGTAATTCTTAAACCCCCTCCCCCAAACAAATAAAACAACACAACAACAACAATAAAAATTACTATCAAATATACTGTTGGAAACTAAGTGAGAGAATCAGGAAAAGGGATGAGCCAAAAATTAGCAAATAAAGCCACTGGTAAAGTGAAGTCAGCTTTCTAGTTTCTTTTTGAATGCTGACAGTTTCCAATATGGGATCCAACGTCAAGGAAATTGGTTCATTTATTATATGGGAAACTAGCTGCATGGTTCTATTATTTCTATAAGAAGACTCAGAAACTTAAAAGGCACAAATCAATAATACAATTAATAAGCACTATTTTCATTTAAGAAATTGTAAAAGGAGGAGTCTTACAGTTTTGACATTTCCAGAAAGTAGAGTCATCTGATTAAATCTTTGGTAATGTTGAGTCTGAGAAGACGACAAACTCCCTTCCTAAAATGTGTTTTAGTGGAGAAAGAATAAGTGAATTTATTTCTCCTTTCCCATGCTAACAAGTATCTGTCTGTAGCTAAGAAACCATCAATGACATGAACTTTTCCCACTGTGACCCATAGGAATAATACATTTTCTTCTGGATATTTGCATAGAGGTTGTTCCGATTAAAGGTGGAAGCCCTGGAAGAAAGAAGGGGTTTTATAGATAATAATAGTAAAAGCATTTAATAAATACTATTTGCCAGGCATTTGTATCAGTCACTGTTTTCATAGCTTCAAGTAAGAAGAAACAAGGAATTTGCAGGCTCATTTAACTGAAAATCCATGGATAGAATTGGCGTCAGAGACCACTCACACAAATGATGTGACAAGTGCTGGGGTCCACCTCAGGGTCTATTAGGGATAGGAAGGTGTGGGGCTGGGATGGCTCTAGCAGCTTGAGCTTCACATCTTTGACTTGAGTCTAGTGACAAATGCTACTTTCCTATAATTAGTGAAAAAGCTAGGGAATTGGCTCCAATGGGCTCTTTCACCTAGTTTTGATCATTGTGTTGTTCCCAGAAGCACAGAGACTATATGATAGAATGAGATTTAGTTTATACCTAGTTGTCATGCTTCACCCCTTGAAGAAGTTGTTGGGATATATCTGAAATTTACAGACTGGGAATGAGGAAGGGGTGATTTTCCAGAATAAAATCTGGGACTTAATAGCAGAAATAGGTTAGATACATGCTAGATAGCCCCAAATCAACCGATGTCTACTTTAGTGTTTCACACATATTTTATACTCATTTATTTAATCCTTACAAAAACACTATAAAAGAGATTACATTATTATCCCCATTTTATAGACAAGATAGCAGGAGTTACGGTTATATATCAGATTTGTGTTGGAGCTGGGCTCACCTATCTGCACCTGTCCTGCCCGAACCTTGGCCTCTTCTTCACACGCCTCAATGAAGGAATAGCATACCCCAGAGTAGGGTAGAAACAGGAAAGCTGTGGTATCTTCAGAATATTTTTGCCAAGTGTCTGAATCAGACTGCTGGAGGGCAGGGTCTGTAGATCCAGGGATAGCAGAGCTAGCTTTGGGGCATATTCTATGAGTGCAGTTAAAATTAAAATCAAACATTCATTTAATTGAGGAATTAGTGTCTCCATGCAAAGTGGACATCCTTTTAACAACAAGGTCATGGAGTCCAGAAGCATGAGTAACTTACACGTTTGCCTTACACCTGCCAGAGTAGAAATGGGCAAGTAGGAGACTCTCCCTCAACGTTAAGACCTCAATAAAACCAGGGCATTCTAATGCTCATGTGAAGCATGTTTGCCACACTGTCTCAGAAGGATATTTTGGGGTTTTTTTAAGGACCAATGAAAAAAAGTTTCTAATCAAAATGAAGATCAGGGTAGGACACTAAATAAGAAACTGTTTAAAGTGTGGCAATTGATGGGGCACCTGGGTGGCTCAGTCGGTTGAGCGTCTGGCTTAGGCTCAGGTCATGATCTTGCAGTTCATGGGTTTGAGCCCCACATCAGGCTCTGTGCTGACAGCCAGCTCGGAGCCTGGAGCCTGTCTTCGGAATCTGTGTCTCCCTCTCTCTCTGACCATCCCCTGCTCTCTCTCTCTCTCTCTCTCTCTCTCTCTCAAAAATAAATAAAACATTTAAAAAATTAAAAAAAAAATAAAATGTCAAATTTTAAAAATAAATAAATAAATAAATGGTGGCAGTTAAGAGCCTAAACCACCCACAGACTCTGCCTGGACATTGGAAAACAAAGCCACACCCTGTTATCTACATTGATATCTCTTTGCTATTCCTCTGTCTTCATTTAGTATGCTTTTGTCTTTCCACTGGCCCCCTTTCCCTTCAAATGTTTGATTGTTCATTATCAGAACCTCACAAAATTCCTATGAACTCTTCAACAGTTTGTACACTGAGATTCTTTGAATTCCTTACTTCAACATAGTCACAATATTTGCTTTTTCACCATCGTTGAACTGTTGTATCTTAATTCTTACCTAATCCTAATCTTGTCTCTGTATTGAAAGCCCCACCATAAACCAAACTTCTGATTCCCAATAAGTTTTGACATCACTATCTGAGAGATGACTCTCTCTCTTCTGAGAGAGTCAAGGGTTTGCAAGGTGGGTTTCTCCTTTGATTCAGCCTTCCTTATCAACAGGCTGTATCAGAGAAATTTGGGGAGACATCATTTATGTAGTCTATAACAGTGATTTTCAACATAGGGGAGCCAATTTGTCTCCCAGAAGACATTTGGCAATGTCTGCAGATTGGCAGAAGGGTGGGAGGGTGGTGGCTGCTGGCATCTAGTGAGTAGAGGTAGGAATGCTGCTGAATATACTACAATGTATAGGAAAGGTCTCCATAACAAAGAATTTTCCTGCGCACAATGCCAATAGTGCCAAGGTTGAGAAATTCTAGTCTGTAATAATTTGTGACACTTAGGGGCACCTGGGTGGTTCAGTTGGTTAAGTGTATGGTTCTTGATTTCGACTCAGGTCATGATCTCACAGTTGTGAGATTGAGCCCCTCATTGGGCTGAGTGTGAAGTCTGCTTGGGATTCTCTCTCTCTCTCTCCTCCCATGCTTGTGCTCTCTCTCTCAAAATAAAATAAACATTAGAAAAATTTTTAAATAATAATTTGTGACACTTCTGCCCATTCTAGATGAGTTAGCTGTATTTAGGCTACTTCTATGAATATATATGTTATCCCAAGTGCTAATGTAATGGTAAACTGTAGGTGACACATTCCAAGTATATAGCACTGCTCAATTCTTTTCTGAAAGGGGCTTGGTTGTGTCATCAGAAATCTGAAGTTGAGGAGACAGACCTCCAGGGTGACACCCTTCAATGACAATAATACTGAAATTCAGAGTGGGAAGAACACAGATGTTAGCAGAACACCTGGATTCTAGTTTCAGGTCTGTTACCAACCAGGGGAAGGTCACTTTGGTGTCATAGTCTCTGTCTATAGAAATGAGGACTATGCTATTAGTGGTTTTCAGAACCTCTATTAGCTTCATTTCCCTAAGATTAAAAGAGGCTGTGGTCTGATGATGTCCAGGGCTCATAAGAAAGTATTTGTGATCTTTCCTGTGCAAGTTGGAGCATACCAGAGGACTCTCCTGAGAGTCAATGTAACTGATAAAAGAGAAGACAACCTGGAAGGTCTGCACACCTCAGTGTGTAGCCTTGCTTTTGTGCTTCTGAAGTTTCATAGCCTGGGGATAAATATCCTTGGTCAAGATTCCCACCCTGAAATTATAAAAGTCCCTTTTCAATCACATGAACTATAATTAAAATATATCATATATATGTTAAGTTTATTTATTTTGAGAGAGAGAGAGCACATGAGCAGAGGAGGGGCAGAAAGAGAGGGAGGGAGGGAGGGAGAGAGAGAGAGAGAGAGAGAGAGAGAGAGAGAGAGAGAGAGAGAGAATCCCAAGCAGGTCCTTGACGACACAGGGCTCCATCCCATGAACCATGAGATCATGACGTGAGCTGAAACCAAGCTTAACTGACTGAACCACCCAGGCACCTGCCACCCCTCAAAAAAAAAAAATCTATATATTTTTAAAAAGGTTCGGTTCCCAAACTCCAAACCCACCTCTATCTACGTTAATACACATGTCAAGATGTTTCCTAGCTCCTTGATTAAGATCTGCCCAGGATGGCAAATACAACAATGCATATTAAAAAAAAAAAAGAAAAGAACCCACATTTTTCTCTTTCTTCTTCACTTCTCCCTTAGGTAGAACTAGTCCTTTTCTATGCTCTCAGTATTTTATGAACATATATTTGTTACAATTCCAGTTAGTTTTCTCTTTGGTTAGGTGTTAGGCAACAACAACAAAATAAATAAATAAAATCACTCTTCTGCAAAGCGCCTGAAGCTGTTTCAATCCTCTCCAAGGTGATGACAATTTCATATGAGGAAAAAGAGACCTTTTTTTTTTTTTTTTTTTTTTGGCAGGGGGGTGGGGGTGAGGACACTTTAATGAGCATTTCATTATGCCAAAGCTAAGCCCTGAGGCTATTCTGTTCTGGAAACAAAGTAGAAAATACAAGAAGCTAAACTGTTCTACAGTGTCAAGTCCTCCCTGGGTAAGGAAATTGTAACAATATTATTTGACTTTGGGTTCCTATTAAGCTGAGAGAAAATAAGGAGCTGCTGAGAAGATGGGAGAGAAAACTCACTGGTTTTCATGGAAGTGGGCTACAGAAAAATGGGTGCCTCTTAGAGTAGGGAAAGCAGAGTTTACATGTGAAAAGACATGCAAGGGAGAGAACAGATGGAGGGATATGGCTGTTGGGTCAAACATAGGAAAGAATACTTATAATTGGTATGGGCTTTTCAGTCTTCCCTTCTGGCATTCTAATTTTGTCCTGTAGTAAATTTTGGACTCCTCTACAGCCTAGTGGCAATCAACTATTGGCGGTGCTTGAAGACATAAAGGAAAGATTTTGTCTAAAGTGAATCAGAAAAAAAAAAAAGAAATACACATGTGTGGTGGCAATTATGAGATGACCCTGAGTGATGAGAGAAAAGTTGGAAGTAGAAGTGTGTCCCCAGAGATGGAAAAAGAAGTGGGGCAATGATCTGTTTTATAGTATTAGGCCAAAGTACTTGGGGAGGGCACTGGACTTTAAGCAGTCACATGGCAGGCAGAGGTGAATTGTGGGTTTTTTTGTTTTTCGGTTTTTTCTTTTGGAAAATTAAAGAGAAGGCAATAGGGCACTTAATGTGGTGGGTTTTCTCTCCTTTTTTCTGTGTTTATAGGACTCAAGATGCAGTGTATGTTCAATAATCGCTTGTTGAGAGAGGGTTGAATACAAAAACATCAATACTGAATTTCCAGGATGTCAAGGCAAAATGAACAAACCTTTTTAAAAAGTGTTTAAAGAGAAAGGAAAAGCGTTGTATTCAAGCCCGAGTTAGGAAGGCAGCCCATGATATACAATCTTCACAAGAAAGAGTGCTCCAGGGTAGGAACTTTTGGTGTAGGCTTGTATATGTTTTTTACATAAAGAGTTACAAATCATCAAGACAAAGGACATTCCATAAAGTTATGTACTTTATCTTATGTTTTTAGTATAGGGCTATAGTATGGGAACCAGGGAAGTTTCTTTCTTCTTCTTCTGTTCAGAATGCTCTTTTTTGTTGTTGTTTTTTTAATGAAGCAGATGTACAGTGTGTTCCGGGGGCAGAAATAGAGCCCATGCTTTGAGGATTTACAGTCATTTTGACCTTGGTTAAAGTATAGTTTCCCTCAGAGCCGAGGCGCAGGGCCCACAAACACTGAAACGCTGAAATTTCCTTTCATCAAGGACTATCTCCAGTCATTAAAACACTGCTGATAGTGGGAAGTTATTTCTTTAGACTAATTGGCCATGTACATAATTGATTGTTTTCAGGAAATCGATCATAATAAGGAACTAGGGAGGTACAAATAGGTATCAACACTTACCAGGTTTTCAGAACTAAGAATGGAAGAGGAAAAAGTAGAATGGAAATAATGCAAAAGGCAAAGCAGAGACTAAAGAAAAAAATGAGGCAATTGCATTCTGGACTGACTTACAGGACATCTAGAAAATGCAAACTTTCTTCAATCATACAATATAAAAAGTGCTCTCTAGGAGTGGGTAAGTCAAGTGATGTCATCTTTAAAAATAATTTGTAAAAAATGAACAACAATAACAAAGAAAGAAAAAACAATGTATGCTTACCTTAAGTCAGCTGGCTATCTCATGGATTGGATACGCTGTAAAATTATCACTTTTCTATTTTGCTAGTGCAGCAGAACCTGAGAGAGACAGATCTAAGCCAATTTACATCAGGTGAATTGCTAAGCTGCAGCTAATTACTAATTACATAACAAAATTAAGATGTCTGGCCTCTAGAATATCTGTACATCATTTTACTAAAACTCTAAAAGTTAAATACTTACAGATATTCCCTACTTGAACTTCCTAAGGGAAGGGCCCATGTCTTCTGTGACCTTATTATCTAGGCCAGGGGTGGGAAAACTACAACCTACCAGCCAAGTCTGTCTGGACTCCTATTTTTGTAAACATTTTATTGGAACACAGCCGTGCCCATTCATTTACTTATTATAGTGGCTGTTTTTGCACGACAAAGGCAAAATTGACTACTTGTGATAAAGACCATATGGCCCAACAAACCTCGAATATTTATAATCTAGCTCTTTACAGGAAATGTTTTCCACCTCCTAGTCTGGGTTCCATTTAGTCAAGTTTGGTTCATTGACCAACAGCATCAGTATCACCTGAGATCTTGTTGGAACTATAGCAGCTCAGGCTTTAATCCAGACTGATTATATCAATATCTTTTTTTTTTTTAAAATACCCAAGTGATTCATGTAAAGTTTGAGAAGTTGTGTTCAGGAATAAAGTCTGGGTCTTAGTAGATCCCAATAAATAATTGTTTAAGGAGTGAATAATCAGTATGCAATCACTGAACTCAATTAATACATGTTTCTGTTTACTGTGTATAATATACCTGACCCTTTGGTAAGTCTGGAAGAGGAGCCAGAGAAATGGTCCTTGTCTTCGAGGATTAAAACTTTATCTGGGATAATAAAGTAGCAGATGTGAAACAACTGGGTAATATTAGAACATGGCACACATGATAATATGCTGACTGTATGTTGCAAATGTAAGTGAAGAAGCAGAAATTATATTGGAATCTGAAAAGGAACCTAAAAGTGTGTCAAATATGAATGGCTTTGGACTGATTAGTGTGGTGTCTCAGATATGGTTCATAAATACGAAACTGAGGAATGAAATCCCTTCATTCATCCAAGGGCTTTTTGAATTACAAAATGTTATGGAATATGCTCAAGTGGTTCCAAAGCCCTCACTGAAGTAGATGAATGTATGAGCACATGTGTTTGCGTGACAAGTAAATTGGGTTGTAAATCAAAGAACAAAAGATAGAAGTGAACATTACAGCAGTTAAAATGTGGCAAGAAATACCTGTATAGCCTCTGATGAGTTAATTGACAATGACATGGTGAAAGGTAAAAAAGAGACCACAGGCCCCAAATGCAGTCACTTGCGCTAAGCCCCATGTGAGCACACGGAGACTTAATACATAACCTGAGTGAATTTTAGGCTCTTCTAGGAATGTAAACTTTACCTAGTCAATCTGGAATTACCTGGTCAGCACCAGTGAGGTAATCCACCAGAGGCACCCCTTCTGTCCCCTTTAGGAAGATGACCCTGTCTGAACAACCCACTCTACTAGAAACTACCTTTCCTGCCCTCTTCTGCCGGTAAAAGCCTTTCATTTTGTACAGCTTTCTGGAGCCTTTTCTGTTTGCTAGATGGGATGGATGATGCCCTCACTGAATAAAGCCATTTAGATCTTTACATTTACTCAGTTGAATTTTGCTTTTTAACAATTGTATATCTACAGTAGAATTAGCTATGGTAAAACTTATCTTTTTTTCCATGTCAAATGCTAATTTCATAAGAGTAAGGCAATTACAGAGTCACAGTCCTGCTGTTTTTTTTTTTCTTTTGCCATTGAGATGTTTGTAAGCACTTAATTTATCAGTCTGTTGTCCAACCCTTTTCTATCAGAATAAGTTGCATTTCTCAGAAAATCCAGATGCCTTTTAATTCTCTGAAGATCATCCTCTACTAGATGCAATAAATAATATTCAAGGAAAACAAAACACCCAGTCTTTAGATAAAGAGGCCCCACTAATCTATTTGTTTTACATTTGTTTAAGCACCAAGACTGCAATTTTCCATTTAGAATTTCAAAATAAAACAACACTGATCAGTGTGGCCTCCAACTGGCTTTTTGAATGGGCATGGGGATGTTGCTTTCATAATCACGATGGCGGAAAAAAGTCATGGGCATAGGTGGAAAGACAAAATCAATTCTTAATCCTGTGGATTTGGCAATTCCAGTGTTTTGATTCACAGACTTCCATGTCTTGAAATTTAACATTCCAGAATTCTTTGGGGCACTTACTATGCCTTTACTCTGGTTTTATTTGCCACAGAAATAATTTTGTACAGCTTTCTGGAGCCTTTTCTGTTTGCTAGATGGGATGGATGATGCCCTCACTGAATAAAGCCATTTAGATCTTTACATTTACTCAGTTGAATTTTGCTTTTTAACAATTGTATAGTGTTAAATACACTATAGTGTATTTAGTTGCCACAGCACTAAGGCTGAGGCAACAAGGAAAGGGAGTCAATGTTTATAAATGAGGAGTGGGTTTTTACACACTGAGTATTAAAATAAGAATAGGGGGGTCACAATATCATTGTGTTTCAGTTTGACTTATGTCCCTGAGCCTTGCTCCAAGTGTGTGTGTGTGTGTGTGTGTGTGTGTGTGTGTGTCTGGGAGTAAGCATGGGGGTGAGGGGTTGAATATGGTGCCTGAGACAACTCCTACTTCATTCTTATGGCTTGAGCTCTCAACTCAGAGGGTGGGGCCTCAATTTGAATAATAACCTTAGAGATTTAGAATCTTGAATTCAGGACGGGATCCAAGAGTTCTGCTTGTGCCATTCATGTCTGTATTTCTTGCCCCTTGTGTTTGAACTCTGGAGAATAAATGGGTTGAGTGGACAGTGGGAATCATATCTTATATAACTCCTAGCACATATCCTAACCCACAAAAAGCAAGGTCTGAGTGTTTTGGGTACTGACCCAGCATTTGGTAGTGTAGTATCATGGAGAGAACACTAGATGGGTCTGAGCCTCTGAGTTCTGCTCCTAAGGACAGTAAAATCATCCTTTCTTACAGAAGCCAGCTTCGCCTTTGGGTGTTAGTTTTCTTATCTGTGAAATTAAGATTGTAGATGAAATCCAGAGATTCCCAAAATGGCAATTATCAGAATCACCTGGGGGAGTTAAAGATCCAGATCGTTTGGCCTCATACCTCTCCCCCAAGGTAGTGATTTACTAGGTCTAGGTAGGACTCAGGAATCTATATTTTTAAATATTCCTAGAGTATTCTGATTTGCAGAGTCATTTGGGAACCCCTGAATTAGATGACTTTAATGGTTTATTTTATTGATTTAAAAAATCTGCCATGATTTGACTACAGTGAATTGAGCAGGTCTAATGAGTATAGTTTTCTTTCTTTCTTTCTTTCTTTCTTTCTTTCTTTCTTTCTTTCTTTCTTTCTTTCTTTCTTTTTCTTTCTTTCTTTCTTTCTTTTTCTTTCTTTCTTTTTTCTTTTTAATGAGGGTAGTTTATATTCCCATGATGTGTTGAGTTCCATCCCTTATCTTTCTTCCCCTTCTTTATTCCTTCCTTCCTTTCTCTTTCTTTCTTCCCTTCTTTCCATAAAAGATATTTATTAAACTACATAACCTAGTTTTTTAATATTCAATATCATTTTGTAGTTCAGACATTGTTTGACTTTATCATCGAAGACATCAAAGAATGAATAAAACATGGTAACTATAATATCCTGATTTCAAAGTAGCTAGTAACTTATGTTTTTGTATAATTTTGTGTCTTTTCATTTATTTAAAAATGCTTATTGGGTGCTTAGTATGTGTCAGGCACTGTTTTAGGCACATGGGCTGTAGCTGTTAATAAAACAGACCAAAATTCCTCTCTTTACTTAGCTTATAGTCTAGTGAATTGAGTTTCCCCACACAGAGAGTCTGTGCACAAAAAATGTAGACACTGGCATTCTGCCACCAAATACCCTTGGCCCATCTCTTGCTTACTTGTTTTAACCATGATTTGATTTTGTATTCTTTCAATTTCTATTCTCCCTATTTTCTACCGATTTTATTTTTCCATGATTGCCATGGGCCTCTCTCTCCATCTTTCCTGGGTGATAGTTATGTTTTGAAGCCTTTTCTAGGCTTATGCTTCAGGCGACTTTAGTTACTTTACATCTATATCTACCGAGTGAAGCAACTAATCACATTTTAAAGTCTTAAGAGATATATTAGATAACAAGCTGTATAAGTCAATCCTATCTATGGTTGCAGTTAAAAGAAATGTCAACTCAAACTGATTTAAGCCCGAAAGTAAATTTATTGGTTCAGATAACTTACTTAAAAGTTCAGAAATTAAGTTTGACTTCAGTTACAACTTGATCTGGGTGATCAAAGAATGCCATCAGGAATCTGTTTCTCTGTATCTCTTGATTGCTCTCTTCTGCATTAGCTTTGGTCCCAGGAAGACTCCTTCCATGTGGTGATGTATTGAGGGTCCAAAGACCAGGTCTGATGATTGATTTGCCAGGAGGACTCACAAATCTCAGCATATCATTGTCCTCAAGGCCATGATCTACTATAGTAAACAAATACATAACAAAATCAGCAGAGGAAAATCCACATGGAACAAATTCCCAAGGATAATAGATCTAATGTTTCCAGAGTCCTGTCCCAATGGAATCATATAGGAAGCACTTGGTTCTCCCCAGCAAACTATAACAATGCATGTGAAATGTTCCCTACCAGGGAAGCTCTTTAGAGACTTAGAGCCTTAGATTCTATTAGGAGGTGGGAGGTACCATATAGAAACCCTCTGCCTAACATGTTCCAAAATTCAAGACTCCCAGAGGAAAGCAGGTGTTGAAGATAAACCATATTATTTTTATAAACAACTGAAGCACCAGGAGCCATTCTTTCTATTAAGTCAGTGTGAACCCTCTGAAATCCAAGTTCCCTGATGCACTCCAAATGTCAAGGGCCAATGTGGCAAACAGGCCTTTTTAAGAATAAGCAGCCTCAGGCCTGCCATGTTAACTTTTTCTGCACAAGTGGTAACAGTGGTTACTAACTGTTCTACATGTATAGTTTGGCCACTCTTCCAAAAAGATACGTTCTTTTTCTAATAAATCTAGAGAACTCTTTATGTCAGGGACTTGCTAGATGTTCTCCAAATACAATTTCTCTCCTTCCTGGGCCCATAAGAAGACTGTATTTACCAGCCCCTCCTTCAGTCAGCCATGAAATAGTGTTCTAGTCAATAGAATGTGAGCAGAGGTGATTTGTGTCACTTCCACATTAGCCCATAAGGTATTTGTACATGCAATTCTCCATGTTATTTCCCCCTTTTAAATCCAGCTTGAGACTGCACATGATGACTTTGGATATCAAGTATTAAAGATGGCAGAGCCAAAATGTGGACAGAGCTCAAATTCCTGAATTGCTACTTTGGAAAGAAGCATCCAACAATCAGAAATACCCATTTTGGACTGTATTTGTACAAGAAATAAACTTTATTTTTTATATGAATTGTTCTACATTTTGGTTAGTTTGTAATAGCATTTGGTATTACCTTATCTAATACATTTGGGAATCACTATTAATGGACTGGCTTGGGACATATAGTGCTTATAAAACAGTTATTGTTTCTCTTTTTTGTGCATATGTGGGGGTGTTTCTCTCATCTGCCAGGCTTAGGTCATGTGCTCATTCCTGAAGAAGACTTTGACCTTCTCATGGTATCTGGACTGAGTAAGACTTAGAGGGGAGGTTATTTTTCCAAAAGACCATTGGATTATGTTATAAAAAAAAGTCAATTCAGTGTAGGCTGAACAGAAAGTATCTAACATAAAGATTATACATTCTCTAAGTCCACCGAAGTTTAAGTTCTGTTCTACCCTGCAGCCTTTAGCAATTCTGGCATTCAGTAAATTTGTTGAATGCATGAGTGCATGTATAGAAGGAAACCAGAAAATCAGCTCAAAAAACCTTGTCTTTTCCTCAAGTGCAGCATTATTTAAATGAATTTGAATTTTTCAACTCTCTCTCTCCCTTTGCCCCTGTTCAAGCGTAACCTGAACTTCGCTTTAAACCAAGCATGGATTTAATGAGTCAACATAAGTCCCTTTGCAATCTGTTTACATTCTGGCTGTGTCTGTAGAATATTCAGATCCTCAGGTGTCTTCTGAACTAAGGAATGAAGACACAAACACGGTAAACAACTACAACAACAAATTATAGTAACAAACCTAATCATGGTGTATGTAACAGTTGACCAAAATATGTGTTCTGGCAACTTCTGGTTTAACTTGTAAAAATTATTATCATTAATACGCTGAGGAAGATAACAGTAATTCACAAACTCACCGCCATAAGTAACTAATATGAATGTGTTAGCCCATTTCCTACTAGTCCTTAATCATCTGTGTGTGTGTGTGCGCGCACCTGTGTGTTTGTTCTTGCTGTTATGTTCTACCACATCTGGGAATTAATACTGGCGCTTTCTGTTACCAGAAAATTTCTGCTCTTCCTAAGACTTAACAACTGTTCTAGACCTCAAATTATGATACAAAAACATTTATTTCCCCTTCCTGTATGGAAATTTTTCAATTAATATTGAATTTCTTTAATTTGGTACTCAGGAGTCCTCTCCCAACTGGTCTTCCTTTTCTACCTCTCCATCTTTCTCTTCTCCAAAGAATTCTCAGAAGTCTGGATCCTTCTGATCCTTTGCTTTTCTCATGTGTCCATGTAATTTCCTCCTGAAATATTCCCTCTAGGAAACTAGGATGGCAGCAGTAAATGCCAGGTTTTTGGAGTAGGACATCTAAAAGGTAAACATATCAGATAAAAATAGGACTTATCTCCTAAGTTTATTTTTCGGTAATATGGAAAGCATTTAGAATAGTGCCTGGCCCATTGTAAGCATATTGCTGTTATTATTATTGTCGCTCTTACTCTTGATTTTCTTTTATAGCAATTTGAATGCATTATTGTTTTAAAGGTTCACTCCCCATCTGTGATTGACAATGACGAGACAAGATGGTAAAGACGTCAGAAATTATCCTGCTATGCATTTATATTTTTATACATTTCAGTTCACACTGAATATAAAAATGTGTTTCATGCATTTTTATTTAAAAATTTTTATGAGCATTTCCTCATGTCATTAAAAAAAATCTCTGTGTGAAGTGACAAAATCTAGCAACAGTGGGGTTTTAGATGTATAGCTAGGACTGTGAATTCCTATCATTTTGAGTATCAGAGATTCTCTATTCCCCAGCAACATGGGTCCATTTTGGAATTATTCTTTACTCAGCCTTAATCAAAAACCCAAAGCATTTGTTCATTTAATTCATTTTTTCATTTATTCATTCAACTAGTATTGATTGAGCTTTTATTGTGTGATGAGTACCACAGCAGGTACAGAGGATATTAAAGAGAGCAATTTAAATGTGGCTTCTGCCTCCATGAAGCTTACATTCTGGAGAAAGAGTCATCAAATAATTATATAATTACATTGGTATAGTCTGCAATGAGGGAAATACATAGAGTAATAAGAGTTAATACTTTAGGGAGCTTATCTAGCCTTAGAGCTGCCATCATGATGAAGGTGAATGATAAAGGAAGGAGACTTTGGAGAAGAAGAGGTATGTGAACTGAGAGTTGAACAATGAATAAGTATTAAGCAAAGAAGGGTCAGGAGAAGATATCAGGTAGAGGGAAGAGCATGTACAAGGGCCCTGGGGTAAGAAAAAGAAAATTTATTTTGACAACTGAAAGAAGGCCACAGTAGTTGGGATTTAGAAAGCAAGGATAGAGGTATGGGTGGATGAGGGGGGTGCATGAGGAGGAAGAGTCCTTGTTAGCTTTATAAGGGATTTTGTACTCTATTCTAAAAGCAATACAATTCTCTGAATGTTTGGAGCCAGAGACTATATGTGTGTAAGACACCATCAGCAGAATTAAGAGGAGAGAGATCTATTTCTTTTGAGATTATATAGGTCATATTGGGCAACAAAGAGTTATTTCCAAAGTTTAAAAAATTCCATAACAAAATATATGCATACATATGTACATACTATAAGCATACATGAGCTAGCCACACACACACACACACACACACACACACTCACACACCCCTATCATTAAAAAGCAAAATGCTACGGGAATAATTAGTAACTTGTATGAATCAAAAGTCTGATTGACCTCTTAATTATGCCTTTAATGAATCTAAGAAAACAAAATTAGTATTGCTTAATAGATCTTGCTAGACAAAATACTGCAATATCTGAAGTCATTTGTAGGAACAGGAGAAAATAATTAAATGGGATGCTCAATGATGAACAGAGTTTTGCAATTGCCAATATACGATGGGAATCCATTTGGGGAAGGAGGTTGAGCAACTTTAGGATTTGGCTTTTTTTTTTAAGTGTTTAAAGGGAGGTTAACTAGTGGAAAGCAAATAGATGAGAGCTACTCATAGCCACATGCAATTCCCTAGTGCCAAAGGATTTCAGGATTTTACATAGGCCCGATCACACAGTTCTTTAAAAAAGAATGCCCTCAGGCTGAATTAAGGCAGAGGATGCTCATGGTGTACATGGTGATGGGTGTCTATTATAATGAACAGATTAACAGGAAGTAACTTCATTTATATGACTTATGGTAGATGAAAAGTCCATACCGTCATCCAGATGTTTACACTATCCAATTAAGAACACCTGGATATCTGGAAATATCTGGTGACAACATATTTTACTATTTTCCTGGATATGTGGTTTATATACCCAACTATGCACCTTACCTTAGATCCTTTTCCTATGTACGAGGACATTCTTGGAAGGATCCAAGTTCCTACTTCATTTTGGAGATCCATCAGACCGGGGTGGTTCACACTTTTTGGTGCATATCGGTGTTACCAAGAGGAGTTTTATACCACTCGTTACTGAGCATCAGTACTACAGCTTCTGATATAGTAGGTGTCGGGTGAAGGCCAAAGATTTGCATTTTTAATAAGTTCTCAGGTAATTTGCTGGTCTGAGGACCACACTTGGAATACCACTCTCCTAGGACAGACACCCTTTACATTTTCAGTTAGGGGAAAATATAAGGTCCAGGCAGAAGCAAGTAGATAAAATCAGAGGGTATCAATCAAATATTCTCATTAGCCTTAATTCTAAAATTCAGGGAAGTTACTCAGCACAGAAATGATTCACATTCTAGATCAAATTCTCCATTCAAATATAATAAGTCTTGTTTTATCAATTGCATTTGCTCTAGAAGTGTACATTTTAAAAATGGAGATGCACTGAAGTGAAATTTATTTTGAAAATTTCATGGAACATTACAGAGGTGTTACAACCCAAAGTCTGGGAATCACAGTGACAGTGAGTCAGCTTCCTGTTAAAGGAAATGAAATGCAAAACATTTGTCACACATGTCCAAATGTGGATGATTTTTTTTTTGAATCCCAAAGCCAGTGTTTTTTTTAGAAACATTAGGATTACTTTTGTTCTGAGGCATTGAACAGACAACCTAGACAACATAGTTTTGGTTTATTCGTTAACGTGACATATAAGATGTCTAAGTTAAGATATATGAAGATGGACTGAAATAAATTATGTGTCCACAAGCAATATTGATTTTTTTCCTATGAAAAGCTCTATTCCAACATCATTTTAGACAACAGGGAAAATGAGGGAGACTAGGAAAATACAGTGGCTTTGGAACTATAAATATACATCACTCTGCCTTTGCTATAGATTATAGAGTATTTTTTTTCTTTCTTCTTTTTTTAAACAGCTTCTACCATTTATTGAGCACTGACTGGGCTATGCCTAGAACCTGACATATGTTATCTTATTCAATCCCCGGAAAGAAGAGCCATTACCTATGGCGAAGGGGGAGGCATTATCACATGTCATAGATTCTAAGACCACACTTTTTATAGTCTTAACATTTCTGAAATCAAGATACATTTGGCCATCGCACTTGGCCATTTTTCTTTTCACATTTTAAAAGCCTCTGTAATGAGGATGAGTCTTAAAATTGACATAGTCTAGATTCTATGAAACATGGTATTATTATTTTGCAGATTAAAAAAAAGTTTCAGTGAGGTTGTCTACTAAGTAGGCAAGCTGGAATTAAAATCCTTTTCTGTCCAACTCCAAAATTTTTAAATACATCATACTATCTCCATAAATTCAGATTTATCTGACCTTGACATTTTCTTCTGAGTTTAAAATCTCACTAAATTGTTATTCAGTTTTCCTGAGTGTTTGGCCTTGATCTGATGTGCCCAGCAAGAGGCTCAGACTATACCTTCGCTTATGCATATATAGCCTAACCAGATGAAAAGGGACATTGTAATATGATTAATGATAGGTCATCTTTCAATTATGAGGCGCAGTTGCACAGGCCAGTGAGGTCTGAAACACGGCCAGCCCTTATCCTCCATTCCACATGCACCTGTCTTGGGAAGGGGTGACTTTTTCTAGTTTGTAGGAAGGTGTACTATGGGCTTGCAGCAGCCCTGCAGGTCCACATGTGTCCCCATGGAGTTTAAACTTTTTTTTATTTCCTTCAAATTGTGTGTGTGTGGTTAACACACAATGCTGCATTAGCTTCAGGTATACAACATATATTGTATACGTTACACTATGCTTACCACAGTGTAGCTACTCACTTTGTTGTATTTTTCTTAAGTAAGTTTTATTTTGCTAGTATTTAACTGTGTGAGCATAAGCGGATCTGGGATTTGGCTTTCATTTGTACATTGTTGAAATTGAATTAGACTGATTTTTAAGTCTGACTTTATTCTTAGCATTCTGTATTTCTTTTTTCTTCCTTTTAAAAATGATTGAAGTTAACTCCCAAGTACCCTATTGTTCTGACCACACTTTGTAAAGAAAAGTTAAATATTGTTGTTAGCCTTAGAGAATTTACAACCTAGCCTGATATTACAACTAGAACTATGTTCTTTCTGAATATATTTTCTATAAATTCTTAAGTCAAATATGCATCCTCTATATGAATGCAGATAAGTAGTGTGCTTACAAATGTCTACCAATTGGCTCTCAGAAATAAAGAGGTGATAAAAATAAACACATTCTGATTTGTAGCACTTGTTGATTTTCTTGGTATAAATATCCCTACTATGTAGCTGATTTCGAGCTACAAATGTGACATCACTGCCCACAGAAAGATGTGTAGTAAAACATGTTAAAAAGAAACAACAGGTCTAAAATGGAGACACTTACATTACATCCAACCAAGACTTAATACCTAACCTAACTACAGTTGCAGCCTCTCCCATGAATGGAATTTTAAACCAATCAGTCTGGAATATCCTGATAAGCACTAGTTAGGTCATCTGTAAAAGACCCACAGCCCTGACACCTAAGGGGTGGTGACCTTGACGGAAACAATCCTTTCTTTTCTTATGCTAATAACTTACTTGCTTATTCAGTGTCTGCCTATAAAAGCCTTTCAGGGGTGCCTGGGTGACCATTTGTTAAAGCATCTGGCTCTTGATTTCAGCTCAGGTAGTGATCTCATAGTCTGGAATTCAAGCCACACATTGTGCTCCACACTGCCACACTGGCAGTGAGTATCCTGCTTAGGATTCATTGTCTCTCTGTCTGTCTCTCTCTGTCTCTCTCCCTCTCTCTCGCCCCACCCTCAAAATAAATAAATAAACTTAAAAAAAAAGTTTTCCATTTTGCACATCTTCTCAGAACACCCCTTTGTTAGATGGGATACTGCCCAATTCATGAGTTGCTATATAAAGTCAATTAGATCTTTAAATTTACTCAGTTAAATTTTTCTTCTTTTACATATTTGGTGGCAGTGTCAGGATCTGAACAACACTTCTGACAGCTTTGGAGACAGCGAGAAACATAGGCACAGTACTCATGAGCCCTTTGAGTTCTCTGTCTTGCTGTTTCTGAAAGCTGTGAGAAGTTCCTTTTGGTTCTGAGCTCCACCCTCTTTATGTTGAGCTCCCAGTCAGGCTGGTTTTGCATGGGTCACACCTTGATTGGAAGCCCCAGCCATTTGTTCTATCCCCAGATTCCATGTTGGAAACTGCTGGTGGGAGCTGTAGTTTCTTATTTGTTTGGAATCAGTTTGCAGTTCCCACTCTTTGGGGTCTGCTGGTTCAGTCACTTCCCTTACCCTTTATTCCACATAGGGAACTGTTGGTGTTTACCACCTGGAGTAGGACTGCATCCAACTTAAAAACTAGATTGGGTCCCTGGTCACACTGGGTCTGATATGGGCCACATTGGGCCCAGTGGGAGGCCTCAGGTGAAAATTAAATAAGGTTTAGTTGCTAATGAGAATCTCTGGAATTCAAAAAACCACAAACATTGGTGGGCATAGGTTGAGCACTGAAATGTTGTTAGAGGGCTCACCACCTCAAGAACACTCCAATGATAGGCTGTCTTACGTACTAATTTGACTCCAGAAAACCCAAAGGCCTAGCTTTAAAAGAAGTGGAATCCTTTATATCCAAAGAGTTGAGCGTGCCACCGTCCAGCACACCTGCTTATTTTATGTTTAAGAACTATGGTCCTGGAAGCTGCAGATACCTGGCAAAATGGCACAATTTTGCTAAAAATAGCCTAGAATTAGAGTGGCCATTATGGGGAACATTCCAATTAGACAAAATCCGCTCATTTAAGAAATGCACTTGAAAGCAAGGGATCCCAAGTTGAACAAACAGAATGGGATGCTTACTTTAATTGGTATGCAGAAGCTTCCAAAAGTCATAATGATTCCAAAATAACTTCATTAGAAGACTCATTTACAAAAGGCTAATGAAAAATTAAAGACACAGAAGTACCTGAGACAAAAGATGATGGGACTGATATGACTCATGCTCTCTGCCTTTTTCACCTGAGTACTCACATTTTACTAATTTTCTGTCTGCACTGTCTTGCCACTCTGGAGAGACTATTAGATAGTTAGTTTTTACAATAAGGCTACCCAAGATGGCAAACAAACCTCCTCAGGTTATCCTTCACCCTTTGGTCAAAGACTGAACTAAGGGCCATCGTTAAAGAATTTCCTAACTTAAGGTTTCCTAAACCCAAATGTTTTTAATTTAGATTCACTGTTGGAGATTATAACCCTGGCCTGCCAGATTTTTATCAGCTTGTACACATGTTGGTTGGACTTGATAAACCCAAAAAGGGGGAGAAGAAGCAAGATGGTAAAACCCCAAGAATGATATTTGAGATATTCAGTCTTCAACATCTCAGGAAACAGTAAAAGCTCACAAAATAGCAGCTGGTTTTATACCAGGAATTGCTAGAGTCTTCCCTGCATGCACTGATTGATTTACTATACAAACTTGCAAAGAAACAACAACAAAAAAGATGAATCTGTGGCAGACCTTAAAGCCCAGTTAGAAGCCCTTTTTCTATGGTGTTTAGGTTCGATGCAATAAATAAGGTCACTCAGCCTGCTCTGGTTGCCCTCTTTGTATGTGGATTATCTCCTAGGATTGGTGGATTGATAAAAAAGCAGAAAATAAGATGGAAACCTGCTGGCTTGATTAAACTCATGACCATGGCTCAGAACTCTGGAGCAAGATTGGGAAAAAAAAAAAATCCACCAAGCTATTAGCTTGACAGCTGTAACAGCTTGAAGAGACCCCAAACAACATCTGGGTAGACCACATTTACCCTCCTAGGGGTCTACCATTAAAATGCTGGTCCAAAGATCAATGCCTCAGGTGTAATAAACTGAAGCAATGGAAAAGATTGTTGTCAAAGGTTCCATGCAACTTCTTCAGTGCTCTCATACTTCCAAAGGAAGGTACTATATGGGCCCCTCCCACAGTTGATGGAACTCCGAGAGGTTCTGTGGTAAACTGTTACCAATAATTCCTTTAAAGAGCCACGGGGAAACTGAAATTAAAATTAATAGGAAACCTTGTCAAATTTTAGATGATTCTGGAGCTAAACTTTCTACTTTAAACTGTACCATCATAAGACAACAAATCCCTCAGAGTAAAAAAGTTTTCACAGGTGGGGGGCAGGGGAGGGTGGGGAAACTAATCAAGTGCAGAAAGACTGCACAGATGACTCTGGTACCTTTTCTTGGAAAACATTCTCTTGTGCTGTGTGATATTGCCCCAACCAATCTATTAGGTAGAGTTCTCCTTTCTAAATTCAAAGGGCTAATACATTTTGTCTCCAGTGGAGACTTACCCTTCCTATCTGAACCTGATCTTATATGTTCCTTATAGACTATCCTTGACATAGAAGATGAAGAATTCCAGAAAAAGTCCCCTAATTTAATCATGGTGCCTCAAAATCTGTAGGCTACCTCTAATACTGACATTGGAAGAATAAAAAGTACAGAACCTATGAAGATTCGGATAGATATAAACCTTTCTCTAAATTACCTGAATATCCATTAAAGCCTGAGGCCATATAAGGCCTCATAGCCCTTGCAGAAGACCTCATAGCCCAGAGGCTAATCATTCCTTGTACTAGTCTCCAAAATACACATCTTGCCGGTCCAGAAACATAATAGGAGAGGTTGATGATCTGTCCAGGATTTGAGAGCTATTAACAAGATATTGTTTTCCAGTCGTTCCAAAGCAAAATACCCTTCTGTCACAGTTCCCCCTTGATTGAAAATGTTTCACTGTTGTAGACCAGTGTTAACCATTTTTTAACATCTGTGTAGACCCCAACAGCCAATATCTATATTTGTTTTTACTTGGAACAGTTGACAGTAGTCCTGGACAGTCATGCCTCAAGAGTTCACTGAGGCCCCTTCTTATTTCTCTCAAGTATTTCACTGAGATTCAAGTACCCTCCAGTTCCCTGGGAAAGCAACCCTTTTATTATATGTAGATGACCTCTTGCTGTGCTCAGCTAAGAAAGAGGTTTTCACAAAAGATTCCATTTATTTGCTACAAGGGTTAGCTTAAAAGGACACAAAATCTCTAAGGAAAAGTTACAATTGTTACAATTATCTCTAGACCCTGTTCATTTCCTAGGTCAGGATCTAAGCACTGAAGGAATTCAACCGTCTCTAAAAAGAATTAAGCTAATCTAGGAATTTCCTAGACCTATAACTAAGCGACAGTTTTTTAGATTTCCGAGCTTGACTGGTTATTGTAGGTGATGGGTTCCTAATTTTTCTCTATTAGGTTTCCCACTATGTGAACTTACTAAAATTGCAGTTTGAACCCTTTCCTTGGGAAGACAAACCTGCATAGACTTCCATAAAACTAAAACAAGCACTGCAAGAACTGCCTGCCCTAGGGCCATCTAACCATTCAGAACCTTTCTTGTTATTTGCGCATGGAAGGAATAATCAAGCCCTGGAAATGCTCACGTAAGAGCATGGTAATAGACATTGGCCTGTTGCCTGTTACATCAGACAACTTGATTCAGTTGTTTATGCCTATCCCAGCTGTCTTAAAGGCTGTAGCCACAGCTGCAAAAGTTAGTGGAAGCTTCAGCAGATTTAACCCTAGGAAATGTCATTTATTTGCCAACTTCCCATGCTGTCCAAAGCCTTCTTAACTCTGAATTAAAACAACCTTTCTCTGCAAAGTAGACTAACTTCCCATGTGATCCTTCTGCTTTCACCACCTGATCTACATCTTACATGTTGCCATTTCCTTAATCCTGCTCTATTACTACGTCTACCTGACAACGATGGGTCCAATGACTGCTAGGTAATAATGTTTCATTTTGTTATGCTGTATTATGATGTATGAAATACTCCTTTAACTAATCCTGGTATAATCTTTGTTTATGAGTCATACTGTAAAAAAAAAATGAAAAAAGGAATTTTCAAATTGGTTATGCTATTACTACCCATTATGTCCTACTCAAAAGGGGAAATCCCCTACAAGCTAATCTACCCAACAAATAGACCTCTACACCCTTCCCCTAGCATGCCAGTTACCCAAAGGACAAACTGATAACCAGTATGCCTTTGAGGTTGTCTCAATTTTGATATGTTACAAAAGAGTTTCTTACATGTTCTTGGACCACAATAAAAAATGGGCAACATGTAAATTATCTTCTTACTGCTATTCTCTTACTTTGTGCAGTAGTTGTTATCAAAATTGAGGCTCTCACTAAAAGGATTGAACCAGAGTGTCAGGGAAATGACTCATCTGGCTTTCATGCAAAGGCAGCAACAGAAGAATCTATAAAGATGTGGCACATGTGGATGAAGTCCACTCTGCTTCTGCAAAAAAATGGCTCCTCATTGACAGATTGTTGCCACCCTGATGTCCTTGTAACACGGCTACAGTCTGCTCCTGAATCAGAGAAATTAAGTTGGGTAAACAGTGGTTGTAAGTTAAACAAATAGTTGGCGCTATGGGAAAGCCAAACAGCTGCTTGGTTTTTCCCCTCCCAAATCCCTTTTTCAGTTTTAGCATTTCTTCACTAGCCATAGTGCATTTAAAATGACTCAAATCATGAATAGACATTGTGGGGAGATGTTTGTAAAATTGTGAAAATAGTCTACCAGCTATGTCTGACCTGTCAGTTCCATAATCCTAGAAAAACTATTGATGCCCCCAGAGACCTCAGAACTCATCCATCTGGATGCTTGAACACCTGCTGGACTTTAACTGTTATTTAATATGGGTTATTATGCTTTGGTTATTGTATGTGTGTTTTTTGGATGGGTTAAAGCCTTCCCCAGCTGTAAGGGTGATGCCCTGACAGTGGCAAAGAAACTGTTAGAGAATGTGTTTCTCACTTGGGGTTTACCTTCCACAGTCTCCAGTGATCAGGGAGCTCATGTCATTGAGAAAATCAGGCGAGCCTTAATGAAAATCTTGCAAATTTCTTGGAATTATCATTGTTTTTATCACCCTCAATCATCAAGCGGGGTTGAGAGAACCACTGGGATCCTCAAACTTATAATTTCTAAACATTTCAAAACCACTGGAATCCCTGGACCTAAGGTATTGCCTTTGATCTTGCTGATTACTTCCGGTATCCCCTTTGGGACATAAACTCACTCCATATGAGATAGTCACTGGCAGACCAACATCTATTGGCATACAACCATCTACTGATCCCTTGTCTCATGCTAATGTGATAAGCTACTGTAAGTCTTGAGTGTCTTATGCTCAAGCATATCATCAACAGATTAAAGAAGCTTTCCTGAATCCTGTTGGTCACAGTTTAGGATCCAGTGAATGAGTATTCTGAAGGCATCATCAGAGGAAGACAGCCCTCAAGCCCTGTTAGAAGGGACATTACCAAATAGTCCTGACCACTGATACTGCTACAAAACCAGAAAGCATTGAAGCTTGGATACATATTTCATGGTTAAAGGGTCCGCCCACTGATATCTCATCCTGTACACGTGCTAGAGATCTTTGAATCAAATTTATGAGGAAGATAAGTAGCTGACATCAAGGTGAACTGCTTCCACCCAAGATTCCAGATCAAGACTTCATGCTTTAAACATGAAAACATTTTATTCTTTTCTTTACTCTGGCATTGACCTGGAGAGGTAATATGCTCAGCTTTATCTCCCAGGCCACTGTCAAGGGTGTGATGACCTTTCAGATGACTCGATTTGTCATGAAAGAACCCCTCCCCACCCCCACCCCCGCCATATCCCCAGTGACCAATTTCTCTTGTGTTGCCCATGTCGCTGTAAACTTCTATCAACCCTTCTTAGAAGTATGTACACAATTAGACACATTTACCTACATGAATTTTAGTGTATTCGCACCCCCATGTTCCCACAATTCTCCAGATCAAACTTGCTTCGCCTTACTGAGATCTCACCGCAGTACCCATCTTTGTAAGGCATTTAGGGAGACTTTTTATTTAAGGTTAAGAGATTATTTTCCCATTCGCACTTAAAACCTGACTGACCCCAGGATTAGGAGTAAATACAAATGCAGCTATAATTAGAAGCCTCTTAACCCTTGGAGACATTGAAGATTCAATTGCTAAGACAAGAGATGCCCAGCAGAGATCCTTAGACTCTTGGCCAAAGTTGTTCTTGATTATCTTTTAGCTGACCTTGGAGATATCTGTGCTGTGGCCAAAAACACCTTCTGTACTTGGATTAACACTTCTGGGGCAGCTGAAACTCAGTTACATAAGATCGTATGCCTTAAATGGGTGACTTCTTCAATGGGGGTCTTTCTTTGATTAGTTTGGGAATTGGGAATGCTCTCAAGTATACTTCAAACATTAGAAATTATCCTGGTTATAGTTGCCATAAAAATCTTCCTGGTGCCTTGCATTCTTTCAAAAGCTTTAAACTAACATACACAGCCACTAACTACCAAGCAAATGATCTCCCTATGTCAGAAAAGTAACAAGAAAAATTACTGATTAGAAAATTGTGAGCCTGCATTCAGGGCCCATGAATACCACAGAGACTCAGCAAAAAACAGGATCCAGGAAAGCTAGGAAAACTAGAATGGTATCTGAGAACAGCACTAATGTCCTAAATTTTGATCATATCTTTTAGTTAGGGTGAGATTTTGATCAAAAGAAGAAACTTGATGAGAAGTAACAACAGGACAAAAATGGAGTAATTTATGTTAAGCCCCACCAAGACTTAATACCTAACCTAATTGCAGTTTCAACCTCCCCCAGAAGTGGAATTTTAAACCAATCAGTCTGGAATTCATGGATGAACACTTGTGAAGTAGTCTGCATGATAAAACCCTCTGCTCTGCCCCCTAAAGGAAGGTGACCTTGCCTGAAACTATCCTTTCTTTTCTTTTGCGAACAAATTCTTTGTTCCGCGGTGTTCTTTAACAAATACCATTGTATAGGATCTGCAGCATTATAAATAAGTCACTTCAAGAGCAAAAGTAATAGAAAAATAGGGTAAATAATTAGAAAATGAGGGTTGAATATTTTTTACTTTTATTTTTAATATTTATTTAATTGTAAATTTATAATTTTTTGATAATGGGGATAATTTTTGAAAACCGTCTTGCAAAATTCCCCAAAATTTAATTATTGGCTCTCAATAGCTTGTATGAGTTGGGTCTAGCACACCACTGGTCTGTCCTCCAAGTGGATGCCAAGAGAAGTGGGATGTGCAAGATGTTTATTAGAAGACATGCCCATAAAAGGAAATTGGGAAGGAGACAGATAAGGCTGGGAGAATCATCAGACCATGGTGCAGATTTCACCCTTAGTGAAAGAGAGAGAGCCTAGAGGTTGTCCAGAAGTGTCCTAGTTAGCATGGAATCTAAAATTAGTTCAATAAGCCCATCAGAGAGTCTGAAGTAAAGTCAGCCATCAAAGTTGTTAGTATTTCTAGGAACAGGCTCACTGGGTATTCCTGCCATGCTCATTCACTCCATGAGCAGCCTATGGGAAGTATGGATTTAGGTGAAATGTTAGGAAGGATTTCAGAGGAATCTGGGTCCTTGTCAGTTCAGCTTCCTGTTCTTGGAGATGGGCCAAGTACAGTCCTCTGGCTGCCATACCCTCAATACTGCTGTGTCTTATATCTTCCCCGCCTGGTTTGTTTTTAATACCCATGTGTGATCATGTTATTCTCCCCCTTAAATTATTGAGTGGCTCCACTTACTTTCACACTAATCATCAAACTTTCCAATACAACAAATACAAATACTGAAATCTGGCCAAAGCTTTCCTTACCATCTTCTAATCTTTACATCTTCTGTACTCCAGAATTCCTATTCTCCATTATACCACTCCCACTTCATCTGCCCATCCTTTAACAGGACCGAGGTTGGCACAGAGAGCCATGACACTGAGGCTTTTCTTTCCAGGAAGCAACTTTATTAGTGCTTGCACATGCTCAGTGGGTTCATACCCAAAAAACTGAGCCCCGAGCACAGCGGGGTATAGCCTTTTATATGTCTACTTCTGCCTCCCATACATGTAACATAAAGACATACAGTCTGATTGGGTGACAGAGTCATGAGGTATGTTAAAAACATAGCCAGGTTGCCTCCCCTTATCTTGGGGTTTTTCACCACATTCTTTAGGGAGGAGAGTCTACCACATCCCCCCTTTGATGCTTGGACCCCCCTATTTTGGGTCAAAGAGCATTATCTTGGTTTAATGGTTTATATTTCCATAACATCATCACATGAGTAGCTGTTTTTCTTTCAACCATTGCCTCAGTAAGGCTGGAGACAGACCGTATAAACAGGGGAGCTAGGCAAAGTAGGATTAAGCAAGCTCCCAAAATCAAGAGGATAATTCCCATGAGGGTTTTGTATCTCTCTCTCTCTCTCTCTCTCTCTCTTTCTCTCTCTCTCC
>CM053574.1:36751843-36787505 GCA_028646485.1 Cryptoprocta ferox | reverse complement strand
AGTAATCTAAGGCCAAGTGATTTTGATAGATAACATTGTGCATTTTGGTTTCCTGCTTGGCTAGTAAGTTAAGAGCTCTGGAAGTTTCTTTCTTTGGTTATAATCTCTACAACTGCTTGCAGTCTGATTATGTGGTTTAGCATGTAAATAGGAGTGCAGTAGCCTCAGGACCCATCCTCTGCCCAGGTAGGGCCATAATATTGGATTATATGCTCAGGAGGACATTGATGATCTTTCAAATTGCCAATTGTAGCACATGTTGTTTCCTTTTAGCCTCCCTGTCCTCAGACACTTGGACTCCCAAATGTTCCCCTCTGGCAAATGGGAGCAGGAAGAAAGATGGATGACCCTGATCAGCCTGAGGGAAATACTGTATAGGCTGTCCTTCCACATATCTAATATAGTCCACCTGGGCCCCGCCATTCAATGCCTGCAACAACATTGTCCCAGGCCTCTCAGAGATTAGAAAAGTTAGACAAGGAGTGGGGATCTGGCTCAAGGTGATTTGGGAACCCCCACCATTGAGTTTCCCTGGGTGGTCGAGTTATAAAATCTTTGGCCTAGGTACAAGTTTCCAACAGGGATGGTGAACTTTCTTTCCCTTTGGCAAGGCAGTTTTTCCCATAATTGAGGTTTTGAGGAGCCAAACCCTGAGAGTAGAACTGGGGTATTCTGTTCCATTATAAGGTTCGTGGGCATCTAATTCTCTAGGCTTCCATGGCCATTGATCCCCCATGTTGGTTCCCTTGCATACATAACAAAAAGGTCTTTAGGGTCCGGGCTATAGATTCTGCTAAGGCAAGGAATAGGTTTCTTGTTGTGGTGGAGGTGGGGGGAGAGCTACTTTTTATCTCCTCATAGAAAGGATCAAAGACTTCATGAATTGAGGCTCAGAGTGAGACAGTACAACATGGTTCCTGGGTCAGCACCTTGCATATCTTAAGGCCATTTTCCCATTTTGGGTGTCCTGGATTAAAGATAGTAAAATTAACAGGGTTACAGGCTCCCAATTTACAGCTGGTGGTTGCAACCCCCCTTTGGGAAGAGTGCTTCCTTATCTTTTCCTTTCCATGTGGCCGTGAGACACAGCTCCATTAGGGGCAGTAAGCTCATTCATAACAATAACATCTGGATTGGGCCAAGCCCTATTCACACATACACTCGTCATTGAGCCTGTATTCTCATCCCCGTGATAGACTTCTGCAATTTATAACCCAATAAGGGTTTTAGTTAATAGCTGCACACACGTCAAAAAATACCCATACTGGCAGGTGGGGATTAGTAACCTGGGTGTGGCTGATTAATTTCCCCACTTCCTGGTAGTGTTGGACCTCCAGCCCTTCCTCAGTTGGGGAATACTGTGGGTCAAAACAAGTGTATTGACTTTCCTCTTGGCAGATAGACTAGGTGGTCTTATTGTGTCTTCAGGTCCCCAGGACTTTCCCTGGCATGAGAAGTGAATATGGTATAGTAAGGTCCGGGTGACTCCCTGAACTTCTCTGGTTATGTGAATAACATGGGTCATATGATGAGGAATCTAGGTCTACAGAAGGGGTCCAGATTAGAAGTAACCAATACAATACCACTGAAGCATCCTATCCAAAAGGAAGTTGAGTGCTAACAGAAACATCTCACCACACTCCCAGCTGACCAGTGCAGCCACTGCCAATCCTATGGTGAAAAGTAGAGCAAGAATCACAATAACAGCAAGAGACAAAGGGTGATGGTGCATCACAGTAAGGAAACATACAGAAAATAAGGACACTGGACTGTCAATTCCTCAAGCTTCTGCTGTGTGTGGATTAGTCAGCTTCTGGAGTGGCTTAAGCAGGGCTGCAGCTCCTGGAGCCTTTGGAGTTGCAGATTCCATCTTCTCTATGGTCCACTTGCACGGCAGGGTTGGTGGATCAAGAATGCACTCCCAGTTTCGAGATGCCAGCTTCACTCTGCTATAGTGAATCCAGGGACCCATCTCGGCCACCATTACTGCAGTAGGGGTGGACAAAATGACAGTGAGTGGGCCCCTCCAGAGAGGTTTTAGGGGGTGGATATTCCATTCCTTCACCCATACAGTATCTCCTGGTTTTAAGGGGTGAGCATCTGTGGTCAGACTCACAGGTAATCGCTCCCTAACCCAGCGGTATAAAGTGGTTAGGATAGAGGCAAGGGCCCACATCTGTTGCCTTAGGGTTAGATTGCCTATCTTATTTAGATCCCCCCTTATGCCCTTGATAATGGGGGGAGGGCGCCCATAAACGATTTCCTAAGGAGAGAACCCCGTCGGCTTAGTGGGGCTACACCTGACTCTTCACAAGGCTATTGGCAACACCTGGTCCCAGTGTAGGTGGGGTTCCTGACATAGTTTACTTAATTGTATCTTCAGAGTTTGGTTCATTCATTCCACCTTCCTGGAGCTCTGGGGTCGATATGCCGTGTGTAACTTCCAAATGATCTTGAGCCCCTTTGTGACCAGCTGCACCACCTTAGCCACTAATGCTGGCCCATTATTTCATCCCAGAGTGATAGGGATCCCAAATCTAGAAATTAGTTTTAGAAGAAGTCAGGCCATGTCATGTACCTTTTTTGTTTGAGTAGGAAAGGATTCCACCCAGTCTGAGAAAGGGCACACAAAGACCAACAGATATTTACAGTCTCAGACCCTGGGAAGGTCAGTGAAGTCCACCATCATATTTTCAAATGGGGCTTCCCTGACACTCTGCACCTCAGGGGCAGCCTTCAGTTTCTGACATGGGTTATTTAGGACACACATTGCTCACATACTGCTTGGGCTCTGCTGAAGAGTCAAGGGACATAGAAATGTCGGCTCAATGTAGTCTCGAGAGCTATCTGGCCAATATGGGTTTTATCAGGATAAAAGCTGGAGGCAGGGCCTCAGGAATTGCTACTCGGCATTTTTCAAATTTCTACCATCCACCTGGGAGGCAGCTTCCATTTTCAGTCTAAACCAAGTGAATCATGTTGGAGTAATTAGGGTCCCATTTTGCCGGTGGACTGGGGAATAGTGTGGTTAATGCCACTGATTCCACTGTTCCTTTGGAGGCCACAAGCTTTGCCTCTCTGTCTGCCTTAAGGTTTCCCCATGCAGCTGTGATGTCTCCCCTTTGATGTCCTCGAATATGCATGACTGCCACCCTTTGAGGGGCCCATACTGTGTCTAAAAGTTCAAGGATTTCCTTAACATGCTTTATATCTTTTCCTCCTGAGCTTCTTAGACTCTTCTCTTTATATAAAGCCCCATGTACATGGAGGGTGGTGAAGGCATACTTAGAGTCTGTGTATATATTAACATGTATCCCTGACACCAGTTGGAGGGCTCCGGTTAGCACAATGAGCCCTGCCTTTTGTGCCGGAGTCCCCTTTGGCAGGGTTTTGGCCTTGATGACAGAGTTCAGGGTCATCAACGAGTAACCTGCAAGGCACTCTGCCTCTTTCACAAAATTGCTACTGTCAGTGAAATATTCAGCATTGGGTCTTGGCGGGCTGTGTCCCTTAAGTCTGGTCATCTGAAGAACACCTCATCCATGACTGCAATGCAGTCATGGTCTGGCTGGCCTGGCCCAACAGGCGTAGGGTTGCAGGGTTTAGAGTCCTCACTACTTCTAGGTGAATGCACGGGTTTTCACATAGCATTTCCTGATATCAGACCATCCTGATGTTGGTTAGCCAGTATTGTCCCTTGTATTCTGTTAATGTTAATACTGAATGTGGCACTCAGACTGTCAATTCTTGTCCCATAGTTAACTTGTCAGCCTCTGACACTAAGAGGGCCATGGTAGGGTGGCCAGCGTTGGGCAACAGAGTCAAGCTGCTTGGAGAGATATGCCACAGGATGATGCCATGACCCGAATATCTGGGTTAGGACACCCACTGCAATGCCAGTGTGCTCATGGACATACAGAAAGAAGGGCTTGGTCATGTCTGGGAGCCCCAAACCAGGTGCATTAGTGAAGGCTCGTTTTATTTCCTCAAAGGCCTTCTGCTGTGCTGATTCCCACATCAGCGGCTCCCACTCACCCAACTTTGTAGCTTCATAGAGGTGTTTCCCCAGGACTGAAAGGTTGGGTTACCAGATTCTGTGGAAACCTGCGGATCTGAGAAACTCCCGAACCTGACGTCAGGTTGACAGGACTGGGATTAAACAAATGATTCTCTCCTGACCAAGTTGGTGCTGACCCTGGGGCAGGTGGAAGCCAAGATATTTGACTTTTTCTTAACAGATTTGGGCCTTTTTTCTTGAGACGTTGTAGCCAGGTTCCCATAGGGGGTTAAGGAGCTGCTGAGTCCCTTCCATACAATCCTCCCAGGACCTTCCGGCCAACAGCAAGTCATCTATGTACTGAAGCAGGACACAGCTATGTTGATCCACTGGGAAGGCTCTTAAGTCAGAGGATAATGCAGTGCCGATAATGGTTGGGGAGTTTTTGAACCCCTGAGGCAATCTGGTCTAAGTCAACTGGCCCTTGTCACCATTTTCAGGATTCTTCCACTGGAAGCGGAGATTGATTGGCTCTAGGGGGCCAGGTGGATGCAGAAGAAGGCATCTTTGAGGTCCAAGTAGGTGAAGAAGGCAACTGAGGCAGGAATGAGCCCCAAAAGTATATAGGGGTTCGGGACCCTTGGGTGTATGGTGATAGTGGCCTGGTTTACTGCTTGCGTGTCCTGAACTGTCTGATAGTCATCTGTGCCAGGCTTTTGGTCAGGTAAGAGGGGCATGTTCCAAGAAGGCTGGCACAGCCTGAGGATCCCATACTTTAAAAGCCTCTCCAGGTGCTTCTGGATCCCAATCTGTGCCTTGTGGGAGAAATATTGTCTCTGATGGGAGGGCTGTGTCATGGATTTCAGCTCCACAGTCACAGGGGATATGTTTTGGGCCAGTCCTGGTGAGTTGTCTTCAGCCCACACCCCAGAGATCCTAAAGGGAAGTTCAGGCACTGCCTGTGATTCCTCCTTGAGACTGTAGAGGCACCACTCTTCTTGGGGAATCGTGAGAGTCCTAATATTTGCTTCTGGTTTCCGTGGTGTCAGGGCAGCTTGTCCCCGAGAGTTGAAAGTTATCTGGGCCTGCAGCTTTCCCAATAGGTCACAGCCCAATAAAACCATGGGGCAGTCGGGGAGGTACAGAAATTCATGGATGACTTCAAGGCAGCCTAAATTGTATTGCTGAGGGCAACTCAGCAGAATGGGAGATGACATGTCCAATTGCCTATGGCCCCCACAATGGTGGCTTGTCTCTGTGAGAGGGGGCCTATAGGTTGGATCACCACTGAGTGTTCTGCCCCAGTATCTACCATGAAGTCAGTGGGTCAGCCCCCCACATTCATTTGGACTATAAGCTCTTGGGGGCCTAACAAAATAGAACTCGGTCTATCCTAGTCTTTCTCATAGTCCTCCATGGTGGCTAGCCCCACAAAATCATCTTCGGGGGCTCCATGAGGCTGGGATGCTGGTTAGTACTGGCCCTGGACCACATGGCCTCTTTCTTTCTGCTGGGGGCCATGCTGAGAATTACCCAGCTGCAGAGGGCCCTCACTTTTCCAGGGGCCCTCCTGAGAACAGTGTGCATGCTGGTTCCTTCCTAACTGTGGTCCTTGGCGAGACGATCCTCCCCACTGTTCCCCTTTTTGGCCCCATCCCTGTTCCTGGGGGGCACCTTTCTGGGAGTGTTCTAACTGCTCCACCAAGGTGGCAGTTAACAAGTCTGCCTTTTTCTGCATCTTCTGGCATTCTTCCCTCCGCTCTGCCTGATCATGGTTGACAAACACCTGAGTTGCTACTTCCAGCAACTGACTGGCATTCATGCCGGCGAAACCCTCTAGCTTTTGAAGCTTGAGTCTGATGTCCCCTTGGGCCTGACATAAGAAAGCTGCATTGACCATTTGCTCGTTAACAGGGCACCTATGGATCAACAGGGGTGTAGAGATGAAATGTCTCATATAGTCGCTCATACAACTGACTCAGGCTCTCCTCGGGTCCCTGGAGCACTTCTGATGTTTTATTCATATTTGTGGCCTTATTTTCCCCTTCCTTCATGCCATTTAGAAGGGGTTCTTGATACCTTTCAGTCCTTGCAAGCCCTCCATCTACACTTGAGTCATTTGGGTCCCATTTGGGGTCCTCCCCAAGGAAGGGAGCCTTAGTATAAGCCTGGGTGTCTAGCATCCCAGCAGGGGCATTCTCCTCTAACCATTTCGGGCTGCTTGGGTAATTTGGTGATTCTCCTCCGTGTTGAAGATGCTCAGAAGGAGTTGGCAGCAGTCCATCTAGGTAGGTATATGGGTTTGAATTATGGACTGCATTAGTCCAATCATAGCCTGGGACTTTTCCATATAGGAGGGCATATGGTGCTTCCAATTTAGGAGGTCCATAGTGGTAAAGGATTGGTACACAATAACACACTGGCCTCCTCAGATCTGGCCTTCCTGATCATAATAGACAAGTTCCTCTGGTTTCCATCAGTGGCATCTGTAGGGCTCCCTGGTGTTGTTGCAGGGAGGGACTGTCTCCACTGGCCTGAGCTAGTCGCCTTCTGAGAGGGGTGTATGGGGTTAGGACCCTGGTCCAGACGAACTGGTCACATCTGGAGAGGCTGGTGGTGCTAGAGATGGTGAAGCCTCGGGACTAGGTGCAGGCTCCAGTGGGGTTTCAGCAACCAGGGAGGCTGGAGGCACAGGTGGCAGTGTGGGGTACAGTGGGGCATATGGTAGTTGGGTTTCCTCAGGCTCTCCCAACAGTATGAGTGTTTCAGTTTCTGGCTGGCATTTGGAGGAAGACATGATGCGAACCATCATAACTGTACATTTCTCTTCCATACAGACTTTTAGCCAAGGCGGCCGGAATAGGAACAGATCTTGCCAACAGTCAGTGTAAGGAAATTGGTCGGGGTGGCCTGGATCCTCCACAGTGACCCTGAACACTTGGCCGACTAGTTCCTTACCAAGTGAGCCCTCAGAGGGCTAGCCCAACCCAAACGATGGCCAATCAAGTTCATAGAATGTCTGGAGCTTTCTGGGAGTTAATTTCACACCATAGTCTCCTGAATATCTCTTTTTGAAAATCCTCAACATACACTCTAGGGGAGCCTGTTTACTATGCTTTCTACCCACTTCCTCCCCCTAATGGACAATTTTTACTCCCAAGAGAGGAAGAAAGAGAAGGAAGGGGCTAATTTGGAGAGGACACAAACTCACTTCATCCATATCTGGCTGCTCTTCTTGGAGATATTTCAGGCGCCTCTTAGCATTAGCGGGTTCAGTTTTAATCCCTGACCTGGATCAGACTCCCAAGGAAGTCTGACGCTACCATAAGCCATGTGAGGTCACCTCAGATTGGAACTCAACACTCGCTTCAGCTCTTGGTCAGGTAAGAACCTTTCTGCTGTCCGTCTCATTCATACACAGTTCACAGAGACTCCAACCCACCACCCAATGCCTTAAAGTCGTGCTTTTGTTCCTTATTCCTTATGGAACAACTAGGGCAATTCTGGGAGGTGATCAGGCTTCCCTTCTGCCTCTTAGGGGTGGGTCTACCAAAACAAAGCTGGGTTCTTACCAGTCTGATGGACGGTGTTCCCTGAGCTGGTTCCTGGGCCTCCCGGGGTTCCTTTGTGCATCCGGGGCCCTCATCCTGGCGTGCTGGTAATAGCTAGTCTCCTACGGATCAAGTGGTGGGCTGGCACCAGGCAAGGTAGCCTCTTCCAGTGCCCCAAAGTTCATACCCTGATGACAAGGGAGGTGAAACATCATGTCTGCATCCTGGATTAACCACCATGTAATGTAATGGGACTGAGGTTCACACAGTCGTGACACCGAGGCTTTTCTTTCCAGGAAGGAACTTTATTCATTCAGGCATGGGCTCAGTGGGTTCCTATCCAGAAAACTGAGCCCCACGTGCAGCAGAGTGTAGCGTTTTATATGATTTCTACTTCTTTGTCTCTCATACATGGTTACATACAGACATATGGTCTGATTGGGTGGTCTTATATTACAGAGTCCTGAGGTATGTCACACACATACCCAGGTTGCCTTCCCTTATCTTGGGGTTTTTCACCACATTCCTTAGAGAGGGAACTCTATGACAATCCACCCATCCATCCAAAGACTATTTTGTCAGCATTGCATATGTGTAAAAACCTCGTTAATCACATGAACAGCTTAGAGTCTCATGGGAGAGAAATACAAGTAAGCAGATAAATTTGAGAAATGTAGAAACATTGATGGCCAACAGCCAAAATGATCAG
Source organism: Cryptoprocta ferox (assembly GCA_028646485.1). Classification (NCBI taxonomy): domain Eukaryota; kingdom Metazoa; phylum Chordata; class Mammalia; order Carnivora; family Eupleridae; genus Cryptoprocta; species Cryptoprocta ferox. The sequence continues at coordinate 36,779,248 of CM053574.1, read as the reverse complement.
GATGGGTGCTTAGTCATTTAAGTAAATTTTGATTAGAGAGTGGATTAATAAAAATTATATATATATATATATATATATATATATATATATATGTATGTATATATGTGGCATTTCGGGTTAAAATAAACATGAAATCATTTGTTATTTTTTGAATATGAGTCTATTAATTGGGATTCCATATAATTTCTAGTTGTCTCACTCTTATGTAACTTTAAAGCATGTTTCCAGTATTCATGTTTAATTACAGTATCCTGAATTTGGCATTTTCTTTTCATATTCTTGTTTTTTCAGTTTATCCATTGAGTGAGTTAGGTAGAGTTTGGCCAAGACGGAAGTGTTAGAAAAGACAATGTAGAGAAGTGTCTAGGAGCAGACACTGGATACTGGATTTGAATCATGACTCTCCTTTATTAGCTGTGTGACCTTGGGAGAGTTATATAATCACTCTATGTGCAGTTTCTCTGCCATAAAATAAAGGTGCACTATTAGGAGTAGTTACCTCACAGGTTTAGAAGGATTAAATGAGTTAAGGTATATAAAGTTGTTTTAAAAAGTATTTGGCACACAGTAAACCCTATGTAGTCTTCAACATCATCCTAATTGCAAAACAGAAATAACTACAACTTGCTATGGAAATAGTGAGGCTGGACAATTTTAGAGTGTCAGGGAAAGCTTATGGAAAAAGAGACATGAGAGCTGAGATCCTGAAACATCACAGCAAGATGTTGATTGCATCTGTGGCTGCCCCAGTGCCTAACACAGAGCATGCCACACAACAAAATGTGTGTGAATGCCTATCAATTGTGAATTGACCAAAGTTGGAAACCCAGCAAAACCTACTGGATAAGACAGGACCAGAAGAAAATACAAGTCCTAAACAGCAAGACAAAAAAATAAAATCATGAAGGAGCAGGAGACAAACGTTGCAATTATTCTGTAGTACCAAAGCATGGTGTTTTACTCAGGTTTTTTCAGTACATTTTCTTTCTTTTGCTAGATGCATTGTTAGACATTAATTGGTGCCATACACCAATTAGAAGCCAAATTGCACAATGCCACCTTCTAAGAAAACTAATTTTTCACATGGATAATTGCCATCAAGCTGGATTTGTTCTTTTTAGCACAATTAGTTGGCCTGTATTGGCAATTCAAATAGTATTTCATAATTTCTTTGCCTGTGCAAGCATATGAAATTAACAAAAGAGAGAAGAGGTTTAATGCTTGATTGAAAAAAATATGATTTTAATGAATTTGGACTGTATTTTTATTATTTACTGGTATCTGTTTGACCAAAAACTTTATTTTACATCTCAAAGTAAATCCAATAACTGACAGTAAAACTTATTTATTTATTTTTCCCACTGCCTTTTTTGTGGACACACCAAATGGGAATTGTTGTCTTTTCTAAATTTAGGCAACATAAGAGTAAAAGATGATTTCCTTATACTTCAAAATATAATCTTTCACACAATGTTAGATATTAATTAATTTCCATTTTAGAGTCAATCTTCCATAGCTTCATCTCTTGTTCTTAGTTTAAAAGGGCTTAGGGTGGAATTAAATGGAAAGAAGAAGTCGATAGAATCTAAAGTAGCTGAGTAATGATTCTAACTAATCTTACTAATAGAACAATATCAAGAACAGCTTGCAAAATTATAGAAGACCATTGTCACAACTTACTTTAAATTTTTAAAACTCTTTTCTGGATACAACAATTGTATTAATCTTTAAATCACTGAACACAGAGCCTCACTCCATCTCCTATGGTCAGGATGTATATTAAGGGTAAAATTATGCCCTTACCTTAGTAAGATCTTGTATCAGAGGATGGTTTAAGAACAGAAGATCTTAAACAGAACTCTGTTTAAGAATGAGTTCTTTCATCACATGTTCTGAGTTTTTACCATAACTATATAATTTAGCTGAGTGGCCCTATAAAACATTATGTAAATAAAAGCTGGTATTATAAATTGTTATCATTATGATTTTTCTTAGATCATATACATAAATGTCTTAAAGCAAATGACTGTGCATTTAAAATATAATGAAGTAGTTGTGGTAAAAAAGCATCACTCAGGGTGAGAGCTTTAATTTTCATGACATTTAATAGTCTAGAGCATATTTTCTATTTTGAGCCTTGCCACAACTTTGGAGGATATATGGAGCACCCATATCGTATGCTGCCATATCATAATTGAGGAAACTGGCATCAGAGAACTTATGCATTAATGGAACTCTTGGTTTCAAGTGACAAAAGTTAAACAGGGTTCCATAAGGAAATTTATTGGTTATATAGCTGAGAATGATTCTGAGGCAGCTCTAAGATCAGGGAAGAGCTATAGGCATGAGTGCATTAAGGTCTGGAATTGGGAACTCAATTCATTTCAGACTCACTCCTGCCTCTGTGATTCTTTCTCCTATGGAAGGAATTTTTCCATATGGAGAGAAATTCTTCCAGAACAAGGTATAAATCCCAGGGAAGGGTGATAACTCACCCTGCTTGGGTCACATGAACACTGATGCCAAATAGATATGGTCCTGTGATTGGCCAGGCCTGGGTCATGTACTTCCTGTGTGATCAGGATTGGAGATCTGAAGCCATTAAAAGTGAGATATAAAATTGCCAGAAAGAGGAAAATTACTGAGTGTACAGTCCGGCTGACCAGCTTATGAGCTGTGGTGAAAGCAAGACTGAGATCCTTGTCTGACCTTCCACCTACTGCCCTGTCCTCTTCATCCTGGCCCATCCTCTCAGAAACTTTTAAAACCATCATTTCTTTTTTCTTTTCCCCACTTTCATGTCCCTAGCTTAGACTTCAATTATTTTCCCCATGGTCTAGTCTCTAGTCTAATAAATGAGGCTTTTTGCACAGTATTCCTTTGTAAACAATGCTGCCATACTGTACTTCCCAAATAGCAGTTCCTACTTGAAAATCCTTCAGTGACTATGAAACTGACTATAAAACTGAGCATAGTCTTGTCACCCTTGCATTCAGGAACCTCCAGAATAGGACTCTCTATCAACTTTCTACACTTATTTTGCTCAGTAACCGACCACATTCTCTGAAACTGAGCTATCTATTGCGATCCAAATGTAATTTAAGCTTTTCTGTCTTCATTTTTTCCCCTGGTTGCTCTCTTTACCCCTCAAATATAATTTCTCTTACTAATACTCACTTTAAATTTCCCCTTAATGCAAAGGATGAGCACAGTTTAATACAAAATATCTTCTTGTTAATGTAATCAAATTCCCTTGAAAGGAAAATTCTTGGACTGAAGGTATGCTACGATCTGTAATCAATCATTTCCAAAGTTATAAAATTGATATTTATTCTATTTGATAATTTTTAATGATTTTCCCAATTAACTTTACCAATTTCTTTGTATTATCTTTGATGGAAAGTTTCAATCAGTATTTCTAGGAACCCATATTCCTTTCTATTATCATAATTTCATCTGAAAAAATTACATAATTTATTTTTAGGATACTTTATATTTAAGAACATATTATTTATGGTGCATAGGTACCTGTACAGATGGCCATTGCTATTTTACTCAGAATATATTTATGGTATTTATTTCTTCAGTGAATATTTAATTAGTGCCTTAAAAGTGTCAGACTCTGTCCAAAGTGCTAGGGATATGACATGAACAAGATGGACAGGATCTCTATCCTCCAAGGGAAAGGAAGACAAGAAACACACAAATGTATTATTTCCTCTGATCTTTTAAGCTGACCTAATACCCTTCTGTGTTAATACAGCTAATAAATTCTATCAAGCTAGTTTAAGTTGGATATTGTCATTTATAACCAAAAGAATCTGGGCATGCATATCTTTCCTCAATTATGGCATGTCAAAGATGATAAAGACTGCCCTATGTATATCTCCAGTTGGGGCAAAGATTGGATCAGAAATTATACTACAATGCATGACTAGGTCATTTATTTAAAAAATTTAGTATCATTACCAGTCATAACAATAAAATTTATTGACTCTATTACTTACTTATTATTTAGCTGTAATATGAATAAATACATTCAAGTCATGCTTTTTGAAAATACATAGAGGGTCACATGAGTGAGTGCCTGGTAAGTGAAGAGAATCATCTTTCTATCTTCCAAGCCTTAGTGTGTATTTTCCTTTCAACTTCAGGATATCATAGTTAGGGGTGGCCTGGGAGACTATCATTCTCATTGTTCCATAGTCATTTTATGTTAGTTTCCATACCCAAATCAGCACCCACCCCAACACCAGCCCACATTTTGGATCTACTTCCAATTGGTACTAGCATTAGCTCTCACTATGATAGTATGAGCCTTCCAACTGAGGCAGGTCAGCCTCATCCTAGCTTCCTCACTATCACTTCTGTGGCATTAGACAATATTTAGGCTGCCCCAATTTATTCAAAGGCTAGATTAGGTACTTACTCATCTCCAGAACCACCTTGGGCTTCTTTGTCATGATTAACTCTCTACTCTCTTTGAACAATCAGCACATTGCCATACTCTATTAGCATTTTCCAAATAATTTTCCATGGGATTTTATCTTAGATTTGAATGGGGATTAAGGCCAAATGTATGTAGATAGTGCTCCATTTTATGCTTGGAGATTCATGATACACATTTGCCTTAAAGATTCTTAGATGCTTTGTAATAAACAAAGACACATCTCTTTGAAATTGTTTAGCTCAATTATCCACAGTTTACTGATCATGAAAATCTATCCCTTTTTCATCACTCAGTACAAATACTAGCATCATTGGAATCCAATTTGGGGAATGTTAGATCATACAGAGCCTCTCTGATTATTTCATGGATATTTGTTTTGTTTATCAGTTCGGTTCCCAAGCTTAGTAAAGGTTAGTGATGCATTGTATTGCTCTTCTGATCTCTAACAGGGGTTAGTTCACTGATTTAAATGCAGCATCCAATTATTTTATTATAATTTATAATTAAAAGCACGAAGAAGCATCTTATTGATTGAACAGAGGTATATTAAGAATGACCCTAACTTTGGAATTTAAATCAAACTTTTCTATGAATTTGTCATATTACTTTAGGTAAATGACCTAATATCTCTCATAATCACCTAGTCATCTGTAGAATGGGAAACCTATTTATATCACTCTATTGCTCTCTAAAAAGCTACTTAGCAGAAGGCTTAGGGGCTTGATAAATGTTAATTCTCTTACTTTTTTGTCTAAAACTTAATGAAAATAATTTTTAAGTGCAGTGAGATGAATTCTTACTCTGTAACTTGCATGACTAAATTCAGCAGGGAATTTTCTCTTATTTTAAATGGCCTAAATCAGTGGCAGAACATAAAAATAACTCAGAAATTTGTTAAATATACCTATCCTTGGATGTCAACCAGGTGTTCTGAATTCAAAGCTGCAGAAATTTGGACCTCTATTTCTAACAGATTGCCTAAATTATATTACATAATGGTCCATATCTTGCTTTTGGGATTCCCTGATCTATGTGTTGGAATGGATATTTCTCCATTTTACCTCATTGATTTCCCATGTGTGACCACAGTCATAGTTCAATTCTTTAACAGTCTAGTGATTAAAATATACAAGGCTGTGGTTTGGATTAAATATGGTACAAGAACATATGCATTTATCTCCTCTAGTTACTGCTGATAACCCAGTGAAATGAAAGTAAAGGCATTAAATAAATATAGACCTACCAGGATGAGAAAGGAGAAGAGACAATAGCAGATGAGAGCTGTCAATGTATATTGGAAGGTGGAGCACAGATAAAAGAGTGGACCCTGATAAGAATGAAACTCAGGAGAGAAAGCCAGGAGACTAGATCCTTGCAGAGGGGTAACCTGATGAAAAGTGGACAGTTCGGTTTTCAGAAACTCAGAAATGCTTAGCAATTGGAAACACCAATCTATACACGAAAATCAGTGTCAGGAAAGATTAAATGCCAAGATCATCACCCCACTCCTTCATGTTAATTCACTGCCTTTATCTTCTCTCTCAGAGAACCAGACATAGCAGGCAACATGACTGAGGCACCAGTCTGAGAAAAGAGTAATTAAGCACATACCCAGTGCTCTGAGTTGTTCTAGTGCTCTTTTCCTAAATGCATGACTGGATCCATATTCCCTAGGGGATACTTCTATCCCCTCCAATAGAAACACTCACATTACCAGATCACCCTACAGTGTGATCTAGCTACACTAGTCTGTAGCTTGGCCCATGTGCACAGGGGGTCCCAGTAGCTAATGACTTACTACTAAAATTAAGTGGACATCAAAAGATCTCCAAAATATGTCTGGTAAGGCTTCTGCATGAAAGTGAGATCAAAGCACACAAAGAAATAAACACAAAAAGAAAAAGAAGAATTAAGGCAACATTAACTGCATTTAAAATTTATGTTCTTGGAAAAGTAAGAAAAAGACCTCTTGAGAACAAAAGAACAGTTGGTAATGATGATTTTAGTAAGTGAGATTTAGAAGATAATGTCAAAAAACATACAATAGGACTGCAGCAAAAAAAAAAAAAAAAAAAAAAAAAAAGGTGAAACCATCAGATTGTTCATCTGGGAGCTCCCAAACTCACCTAATAGCATTAAAGAAAAGGAGGATAGATAAAACAGCATGGGGAAATACCACAAGAAAATCTCTCAGACCTGAAACTAATAAGGGTAAAGAGGAGATCCTACTTTACAGAGGAAAGGACAATGCAGCAGCTTATGTACGAAAGATTCAATATCAGAATTTATATTCAGCAAATACCGAAAGATAAAAAAATACTGAGAAATACTCTCACTATACTGAGGGAGAATATTAAACTCTGACTTAAGAGATTATGTTTAAAATTTCTTTTAATCTTTGTTTTTGAGAGAGAGTGCAAGCCAGGTAGCAACAGAGAGAGAAAGAAGAACAGGATCCGAAGTAGGCTCAAGGCTCTGAGCTGTCAGCACAGAGCCTGACGCAGGGCTAGAACTCAATGTCTGTGAGTTCATGACCTGAGCTCAACTGACTGAGCCACCCAGGCACCCCAAGAAATTATGTTTAGTAAGGACTTTAAGGCAAGGAAAATAATCAATATTTTTGCTTCTTGAACCTTTCCCAGGAAGCTGTTGCATATGTGTTCTACCAAAATTGGAAAACAAACCAAGAAAGAAAAAAGCCTTGGAATTTAGCAAGAAACAGAGCATTCTCATGGAGAAATTCCAGTTGAGAGTGATGGGAAATTCCAGGATAAAAGCTTTGGATAGCAGGTTTAAAGAAAAAACAACCATTTGGAATAGAAAGGCAGAAGGTTCCATGGGAAGCTGCCCAAGGGGAAAACTGGAAATGATATATTTGGCCTTCTGGAAAAACCATGCAGAGGGGTTTTGTATGTTGTAGGAAGAACTAGTAGAGCTACATTAAAAAAATATGATGGTATTAATATAGAAAATAACCAAATTCTGATGATTTATTTAATTGGTAATTACTATATAAATAAATGAGAAGAATGGGTCTATAGCAAGCAGATGTTGATGAAGATGGTGGAGAGTGACCTAAGGAAGGTAAAGCCTTATGTACTACATATGATGTTTACAATTGATAAATTCAGAAGTAGCAATTTGGACATACTGTGATGATCTATGGCAACAAATAGTAGAAAGGTTAAACGTGGTTAACTAGGATAAGGAGAGTGATAGAGGGTGGTTGAATGGAAATACATACTTGTTTCCAATCTATCTTCTGTTATTATTTCTTACTGTTAAAAACTCTGTATATTACTGTGGCTGTAAATAAAATTGTTTTATTTTATTTTATATTTTATTTTATTTTATTTTATTTTATTTATTTATGTTTGAGAGACAGAGAACAGGGGAGGGGCAGAGAGAGAAGGAGACAGAATCCCAAGCAGGGTCCCCGCTGTCAGCACAGAGCCCAATGTGGGACTCAAACTCACGGAAATGTGAGATCATGACCTGAGCGGAAATCAAGAGTCTGATGCTTAACTGCTGACTGAGCCACCTAGGTGCCCCTAAAAATTATTTTTAAATATACAAGATGGTTAATTGGTAGCATCACATACTCTCCCCCCCCTTCCTTGCAAATAGGAAAGGGAGACAGGAAGGGAGAGAGGGAGAGAGGGAGAGAGAAAGAGAGAGGAAGGGAGAGAGAATGAAACATGAAATTTTACTTCTGCCGAGAGGTTTTCCAAAACATGCTAGTGTGTTGATCTGCACGACAGTTCACAGCATTAGAGATTCAGAGAATTAAGTTTCTGTGCTGTTATTCATTTTTAACTATCATAAGATCTTGTTATAAATGAAAAATACTTCAATAGGGACTCTTAAGGCAATTGTTCTTTAGAGATGGTATCTACAAAATGTGATTATCTCTAATGGCATTATCCTAGGAGATAATAAACCAGAGCAGGGCTCCTGCTGAGAGTCCTTTAAGGTAATTTAGAGAGGAAGATGTGTATGGTTATCTCCAAACTAATGGAGGAAATTTTTTTAAAAATTGGTCATTCAAGGCACATAATGATTCTCTCATGTGTTCTGAAAAGCAAGATTAAAAACCAGGTGAGGAAAACGAGAATCAACGGATATAGAATAGCAGATTGTTTTTAAACGGAGGCTTTGCTATTATTCAGGTATGGTGAGGTTGACAGGTCAGGAGACAACTGCCATCACATTGAGTTTGTTATTCACAGTTCCCAAGAAGAGGGGGCATGTTACCCCACATGGGCCACTCAGGGAAATGCCAGTGTCCGTCAGAAGGCAGAGGGAACAAGGAAAAATCATGAGCCAGACCCTATATTGTCATTTTCATGGGTAAGGGAGGCAAAACAGGGCAAGCACATTTAGGATTGGCTGGTTTGAGTAATTCCAGCAGGCTCTGGCATAGAGAGTATCTCTAGGTGTCTGGTACCAGGCCCTGGATGATTAGGACAGAATACTGCCTCCTGAAGTAGAAGAGCCAGGCAGAGGAGATAGTTTAGTTTGGAGTGGGCTCAGGATTGGTTTGTTTGCATATGAAAGGTATGTTCAAAGCGTGAATTGTTTGTTATTTCTAATAATTGGCTAGCCCTGGGGGCATAGTCTTTTCCCTGTCAGTAAAGGCCCAGATAACTCAGAGCATCAAGAATACATAACACAAGAAACATAGTCAGTGTACAAGTGAACCAGAAGGATGACAAAGATGCAAGTATAGGACAAAAAAGGCAAGAGGAATGAATATTAGTTTTAGGAGGTTGTCAGAAATAATTAGGCCTTCAGCCTTTGAAGGCACTGGTCCAAGCAGAACGGGGTGCTGATAGAGGTAACGTGGATCCAGCCAAGATCTCCTGAGTAAAACCTTACTGGCTCAGACATGAATCAGCCCCAAGGTGACATAAAAGGTGAACTTACTTAAAAAAGAGAAAGTGACGTTGGACAACTAAAACTAATTAAACAAAATTTGGACACATTTGGTATACCAGATTCTCTCCTTGACACTGCAAGACATACAGACATGAGTCAAATGGAGCCTATTTCTTCACAGATTATGATATAGCTTCAAAGACATGTGACACAGGTCAAAGATGAACATAAAACAGCAGTTAAATTATTCAAGTGCCTCGGTGATGTTACAAACAAAGGAAAAATGGCAGAGCTGGCTAGTAGATGCCATCTTCCTTTTTTTAAATTTTTTTTGATCTTTATTTATTATTGAGACAGAGAGAAACAGAGCATGAATGGGGGAGGGGCAGAGAGAGAGGGAGACACAGAATCTGAAGCAGGCTCCAGGCTTTGAGCTGTCAGCATAGAGCTCGATGTGGGGCTCAAACCCACAAACCATGAGATTATGGCCTGAACCAAAGTCAGACGCTTAACCAACTGAGCCACCCAGGAAGCCCTGCCATCTTCCATCCTAGCCCTCATGGCAGACATCACCCATACATCATGATGCTCTTCATCTCTCAGGTCTCAGCTGTGATTTCTTCTCAGTGGAGTCTCTATGAAGCTATGGTCAGTAAATCAAAGTTAACACAATGCTATTCTTCAATAGATGTTTTAAGAAGGGAGTTTGAAGACCAGGAGCACCTTTCCAGAAGAGTTACGTTTAAGTTACTTTAAGGATAAATGAGTTTTCAGCGGTATCCTGAATGAGATTTGTGGGTAAAGTGGTTTCAACAGTCCAGGCAGCAGGAATAAATGTATAGTGGCTGGGAAGTTTGGAAAACTGCATGAATAGTATTTATGCAGTCTGGATGGAATTTAGCCTATGTGTAAAGAAGGGATGACAGATAAAGTCAAAAAGAGATGGTTGGGCCACACTGAATGCCAAATGTAAAGATTATAAAATTAAAGTAGCTAAAATTCCCTGTGTGCTCACCATGTTCCCAGGAATGTATTATTCTAAGTGAACATTAAGTTATATAGGTATATCTTTTATATATATATATATATATATATATATATATACACACACACACACACATATGCATATATATACACATAAACACACACATATACATATGTATATATCCATATATAAATATTTCAGACATAATAAGCAAGATATATTGTACAATATATATTTATTGCATATCTGTTTATATATATTTGTTAATATATTATATAATATGTATTAAATATGTCTTGCTTATTATATAATATATTTATAGATAACATATGTATGTAACATGCAATACACATCTTGCTTATAATATGTATGTTATATATATAGAATAAACATTTGTATAATTTTCTACAATATATAGACAAAAAACAGAGACATAAAATAACCTGCTTAAGTGTCACAGGCAATAAAGGGCAAGGTCTAAATTTAAAAGTAAGTAGTCTGACTCTGGAGGCCAAACCATTAACCATTATACTGAACTGCATTCTAATATTTTATAGTTCTATTTAATTTGTAGATACTGAAGAGCTATCAATTTCTAAGGTAGCTATTGAAGCAATTAGACATAAGTTTAGGAAGCTCTGTCTGGATATAGTGTATAAATAGTTAGGTAGTGATAATGGTGGAAGGAAATCACCAGACTGTGTGTGACTTTGCCAAACTGTAATATAGAAGTGGTTTTATGAATTGTCATATTAATAATTAAGAACCTCCAAATTCCATTTCCCCCATGGGTACTATTGCATGCGTAAAGATAGGAGTAAGAACTGATTAGCAAATACTCAAAAAAGGAATTGAAAAGCATCTGTCATATCTACATGCAGTGTGAAGTGAATTCCTGAATCTCTCAACTTCCAGTCACACGAGCCAGATTTGTGACTGCAGAGGTGACCTATTAACATGCTTCATTCAAGCAGATGAGGAATCCATTGAGGGGAAGAAGGGGTGATTCAGCCAGTCTTTGAATGACAGTGTGTCTATACTTGTGAATTTAAATAAAGTAGGACAATCACCTTATCCCAATGCAAGAAATCATTGCTTAGATTTTCTGCTTGGAATCACACACAGGAGCTCCTTTTCTTTTACTCTTGAGAATTTTTCCTTGATGCCAGGTAAATGAGCACAGAAGGTTGTCTTCCTGAGTAGTTTGGGAGAGCCTGAATTGACCTGTAGTTTGAAGCTTGAAGCTTCAAATTCAAAATTGAAGCTGTAGTTTTAACAAGTCTCTACTGCCACTGCCACAGGCAGATAATAGGTCAGGAAACGTTTCTGATTGGTGAACATAATCACCCTTTTTATGAGAATGTCACAAAAGCTACTACAGTGGGAAGTTCACAGCATCTACTTACTTGACTGTTTTTCTTGCCCCAGGACCTTAAAAATGGGATGAATAGATCAAGATTTCAATTCTTGATGACATTCTTGCTTGCTTCTGTCAAGATAGATAGTAGGAGCCTGGGCATCAGATGGGACTCACTAAGCATTTCCATGGAAGTCATCCGTGATAACCCCATTTCTATATGTATTTAGTGATCTGAAGAGCAGAAGTTAGCAGGAATTAAGGCATGGAGATGGCAGTTTTATGGGGCAGAGCATGTTGATTTGGGGTGTTATAAGTGTTAGACACAAACTTGTGAGGAATGTATGCCAGCTGACATGGCCAAGCTTTCTAATTAATCCTCTCTTAGTACCTGTACTCATACCCTTGATACCATAAAGAAGTTGCACTCTGGGAAAGATGACATACTCTGTCTTTTCCCTATCTCTATATGGAAGGAATTTCTAGCATAGATTTTGTAAGGATGTAATGAATTTGTACATATATCTCTCTGAACTAGAATTCCATGAGAATAAGTACTGTGGCTTGTTCACTGTTGTACCCATATAGCTTAGCATCAAGTCTGTGCACTCAGTGACCATGAAAACAGACATTAATTCAGCATATGCTTTTTGAGAACCTATAACATTCCCTTAGCCTGCTCTTATGGCCTTGCCTTCTGTTTTTCATTTAGTTAATCTTGAACAAAATATACCACCTTAAAGTGCTTTAATTGGTTTGTAAATTGCATTTTTGAAAACTGTAAATGCAGCTAAGTAGGAACTATACGCTCACTGCATGAAATATAAATCATACAATATATACAGGTAAACCAGAAAGGCTTTTTTGCCCTTCCTCTGCGTCTGTCTTCTGACTTCTGCCTTCCTAGTGGCCTCTGTGATTGGTTTGAGGACGGTATCTTTCCAGTAGGGGCTTATTTTGGACATTTCAAGTTACCATCACAATCCAGGAAGTTCCAGATCTGCCTACTCTATCAAATGTAGAGCATGGAGCAGTGAGAGCCTGCCAACTGTTGGTTGCTTGTCTGCAGCAAGATATGTACAGAAATAAAGAATCAGAAAATTTTAGAGCAATTTGATAGTCATTTTTATGTCTCTTGAATTTAATAAATGAGGAACCTAGAGTTGTGTTTATTTTGTACATCTTTTTTTTTTCATTTCATTTTTACTAGTAATTTACATTTGGTTCAGTCCATAATTAGGAAAAAAAACAAAAACAAAAAAAACATGGACCTTTTATCATTGCTAGTCTGAGAAGTACTATTCCAGATCATTTGTAGCAGAAATCACTGCCTTAAAAGCCATACATAGTAGACATTGTTCTTTGTATTTTCACTCCTGTTGGAGGCGAATAGTAGTTTGATGTGATTTATATATTCAGAAGTCTGAGATTTGGAAGTTAGAGTTTTCTCAGAAGTAGTTTCTATAGCTCATGTATAGAGCACCATAAAACAAAATAGGAGTCTGATGTTTGGGACCAAGTTATGGCCACTCTGGGCCTGATAACTTTGAGTACCTTAGGCAGCAAGTTTTATATTATTACCTGGAACATTGCATTAATGTGATTTGGGGATTATTGATTTCAATGAATATCTTCACCTATTTTTTTTTCTTAGTAGCTTTGCTATGGACCATTAAGAACTCATAGGCTGTTTCTAGACACCCTAACTTACCTTGTGCTCAATTTAGGTGTCACTGAGGCAGGAAAGTGCTTAGTATTTCATTTCTAAAGATGAGCAGGAATTTCTCTGGCTATTACTATGTGGTCTACTATGTAGACCAAGAAAAAGAACTGTGTGGATCAGACACAGGCAATATCTTATCCATAGGTAAGAGAATAACTGATGGCTCTTCTGCATAAATGGCTCTACCTTCCCTTTTCCCATCAAAGAACATTTACATAAAGGAGCAAGTTGCTGCTCTGACCTGGACACCTAGCTCCCAGTAATAGTAATGTAGGCTTTCTCATTATTAACATTAGCAATAGAAACTAGTATTTAATAAACACTTATTCTGGTCATCTGCCATGTTAAATCCTTTACATATTTTCTTTCACTAAAGCTCTACAACATCCCATGACATAAGTGTTCTTCCATTTTACTGAAAAGCAGAATAGAGGTCAATAGTAGAGCTAATATTTAAAAGGAGATCATTTGGACTCCAAAGACTTCCGTTAAACATGATTATAATCCTAGTGCTCTACTGCCTTTTTTTTTTTTTTACATTTTTTTGGGGGGTACTATCTCATATTTAAGTAGGGTGGCTGTGAATAACTTTAGAATGACATGCTATAGCATAGGAGTATTTGAGAATCTTATAGACCTCATGATCTAATTCAGGGGTTGGCAATCTTTTTCTGTAAAGGGCTATATAGTAAATATTTTAGACTTTGCAGGCCATATGGTCTCTGTTGCAACTACTCTGTTGTTACAGCTTGAAAGCAACAATAGACAATATAAAAATGAATGGATGTAGTCATGTTCCAATAAAACTTTATTTGCAAAAACAGGTGGCAGTCCAGATTTGGCCCACTGGCCATAGTTTGCAAATCCTGGAATATATATTTTTTAATGTTTATTTAATTTTAGAGAGATAGAGTGTGTGTGTGTGTGTGTGCGCGCACAAGCAAGGAAGGGACAGAGAGGAGAGACAGAATACTAAGCAAGCTCTGCACTTTCAGCACGGAACTTGATGTATGGCTTGAACTCACAAACCATAAGATCAAGACCTGAGCCACAATGAAGAGTCAGACACTTAACCGACTGAGCAACCCAGGCACCCCTGGAATATATAATTTTATAAAGGATATTCCTTAGACCAAGAATGGGTAGGGACTTGTCATAGGCCAAAGAGGCAGTAATGATAGCAACTGATGCCTTTCGTACTTCAAACTCCATGTATTCTTGTTGATCACCTGACTCCTCCGTCTGATGATTCTTAAACATTTTGTTTAATGTTAAAAAATACATATTGTTTTTTGACATCTGTATATGTAAAGAGATATACCCCTGTTGGTACATAAGGTTGCAATGTATTTTTTTATTTCCCACTCACAGAAGGTTATTTGAGTACAAGTGAGTAAGGATCATGATAACTCAGAAATAACCTTGAATTTATTCTGATTTATTAGATGGTAGTAAGCACACACTTCAGAAACTTGTCATGAAAATTACTTGGAGCAAATTTTCCAACTGATTGTGATGTGTGAACACACTAGTGAATCATGATATCAAGAGCTGCTATGGTCTTCTTCAGTGTCAGGTGTAAAAGCATATTGATTCTGTCTATTCATGTCTACTTCTATGCACTTTTTCCACCATCATGTCAATCAGCGTCTTTACTTTTGTCACAGAAACTGGTTTTTCAATAACTACAAATTCTCCTTCATCAAGCCTACAATTATAACAATCACTTCTAATTTAAAAAATATTTAATATTAAGTATGTCCCTTCATGGAGTGTCCATTGTAAGTTTTCAAAGAACCTTGCCTTCTTCTGGGCAGGCATTCATAAAGGTACGAGTATCCTTTTTTCTTAATTTTCAAAAAGAAAACTGATAAAGAGTAGAGTCTTTTTAACTATGACCTTTTCAACACTGAATCTGTGAAAGGAAATAGGGTTTTTTGTTGCTTTGTTTGCTTTTCGTAGAGAGTGAATAAAATTAGGATGAAGTCTGTTGCAGCATAAATGCTCATTAATTCCTGTGGGATTCAGGGAGAGTACTCTTTGAGTATTTACATGTTTTTATCCAGAAAAAAAATGACTTCAAACACAAAAATCCAGCCACAATTTATGCTCCACATTTTAGGTTTCACATTGTAGTAAAATTCTAATGAAGATGCCATCACTGACTATACTTTTTTTAAAAAAAAAGGTTTTTCATAAAGTTTAAGACAGGATGTTTATAGTCAAAGGGCAAAAAAGGCACAATGTCTTTCTAATGGTGGCATTGATGAATCACTTCCTGATAACCTTCACCTGCTGGGTGGGATTCAGCAATTTTTTTTTTTTTTTTTTTTGCGGGGGCGGGGGAAGAATTTCATAACAGATTTTATTTATTTATTTATTTATTTTCTCATTTAAAAAAATTTTAAATCCAAGTTAGTTAACATATAGTATAATATGATTTCAGGAATAGAAGTTAGTTATCCATCCCTTACATATAACACCCAGTACTCATCTCAACAAGTGCCCTCTTTAGTGCCCATCACCCATTTAGCCCATCCCCCAACCCAGGACCCCTCCAGAAAAACCGAAGTTTGTTCTCTGTATTTAAGAGTCTCTTATGGTTTGTCTCCCTCTCTGTTTTTATCTTATTTTTGCTTCCCTTCCCCTAGGTTCATCTGTTTTGTTTCTTAAATTCCACATGAGTGAAATCATGATATTCGTCTTTCTCTGATTTATTTCACTTAGCATAATGCACTCTAGTCCCATCCACATTGTTGGAAATGGCAAGATTTAATTCTTTTTGATAGTCGAGTAATATTCCATCCATTCATCGGTCGGTGGATATTTGGGCTCTTTCCATACTTTGGCTTTTGTCGATAGTGATTTTTTAAACACATCTGCAGCAGCTGGCTGGGCCTTAATTGTCTGTGGTATTTATATGCGGGAAGATCATTCCAAACACAGGGTTTTTCTCCCATCTTTCCAAGAAATGAGAACTGAGACTTTGTCTACCATGAATTAGAGAGTAGTATTACAAACCTTCTAGAGAAATTGGGCTCAGGAAAAAAAAAAAATGACACAGACCACTTAGCATTTGCAGGGATTTATTTAATCGTGGTTGTAGCTTCTTGAAGATTTGTGATATCCAGCTGATTTATGGTCCCGACATTTTCCTCTTTGGTCCTAAATAAGAATCATGAGAATCATAGGTTCACAAGAACTACAAAATTCTCTTTTTTGTTTGTGTTTTTCACCCCATCCCAACTTTGCAACCTCATTTGGAGTTAAATACTTTAGTTGTTTTTACTTTTGTGTTTACCTGGTTTCTGGACATCAAAATATTTTACCAACATTTTTTAGTGCCTCTGAGTGACTCCATGGTACACTTTTTATACCAAAGAGGTGATTTAGAAATCTCTAAATATTCAAAGAGTGTACCTGAAGTATTAGAGACTATAATTGTTGATTAAGTCATATAAGTCATATTCTGGGCACTTATTTAGCCTATGCTGAAAAAAACTAATTTGAGAGATAGTGGCACATCTGTTTAAATGGAATGAGTTTTCAAGCTTAGCAAACCCCCAAGGGAGAAATACAGGGTGGTGGTAGAAACTGTAGAGTGTATTCTCTGGAGTCAGATGATCTGGGTTACTCTCATCTCTAACCTTTTCTCCATTGTGTGGGCATTAATAAGTTACTTTATCTCTCTAAGATTCCATATGCTTTTAGGTAAATAAGGAATGCCAGGAATATGCATCTCAGCTAGGGTTTTTCTGAAGATAAACAGGTAAACCATGTAATGTCCTTAGAGTTCAATAAATACTTGTAATTCTAAGGTTCAGGAGTCCTCAGACATATTTTCTTTTTCATCAAGAGACTCCATTGGAGCTTAGAAATATAGCCACTTAAAATTAAGCTGCTGCTCTTCTATTTCATGAGCATAAAGTTACATAAATTTTGAATTACACCATACTCCTGAGATATTTAGAGTTAAAATAACCTTACTCTTTGATTGGTGTCTGTTGCTCCTCTAAATGTATTTTCATTTGTTTGGATATCTTTCTTTATCTGGTTCTCCTAAAAGTGCTAAGTGCTCCTGACATCCTTGTACTTTTTGCTAATATAGTTTTTTGAAGTTTTTGAAAGTTGGTGCTGGTAAGTAGTAGGTCTAGGGAATTGCTGGTCAAGAGAATAGACTCCTTTGTGGATCTAGAAGTAAACAAAAATGAGCAAGTAAACTAAAAAAGACATACTGGCATGCTCCCAGTAAACATGCCTTCATCACATGACTTTAACCTAACTGCAAGGGAAGCTGAGAAGTGTTCCACTGTGCCCAGAAAAAGGAAAAGGAAATGGTGAATACTTAGCATTGTCTCCTCCACCCATTAAACAACAATAACAACAAACAAACAAAAAAAAAACTGTACCATATCCTAAGCTGTCATTCTGCTCTGAGTCTTAAGTTTTAGCCTGCAGCAACTGATCAATTAAAAGATCAAGTTTTCAAGAATCAGTACTTTCTAGGTCTTATGTAGACATCAGTTGCTATCTTTTTAAATTTCTATATGATCTTCTTTTTTGGCTATAACTGATGAACAAACATTGTATTCATGGTAGGCAGGGTGCTCTGACATTCATTTCATAAAGCACAAATTGTCAGTGGTTATGAAATATGAGATTGAAAATTATTTGCTTCAATACATAAATTTTGACGAGATGACATTTTGACTTTCATGACACCAAAAATCCTGATAAAATCATATTAAGTCAAAAAAAGTGGACTTGACTTTCATCCCCAGTCCAATTCTTTCTCTGTTTATCTCTTCACAGGCACTTAAAAACTCTTACGTTATGTTTAAAAAAAAATCCATTAATTTCCCATTGCCTCTGTATGCCTCAATTTTTTTATAAGGATTCCTTCCTCTGACCCAGTTCTGGCTGTTTCTAAACCCCCATTATTCCCCCTGCACAAAGTTGCCCTTTTTGGTTGTGTCTGTGTTTGAGTGACGCTACCTACTCTACTAGGAATGTCCCCTCCAAAGAGGCCTCTCTGATAATGTCCCACTGAATCTCTATGAAATTCCTCTCCAGAATTCTCAAGCCCATGTTGCGTCCTTACTTGTGAGATTCTAGAACTCTGATCTGTTTGTCTTTGAAGATTAAGTCCCTGTCTTATTCATAGTGCATCCTCAGAACTGAGGATGGGACTGCACATAAAATGTGTTTGATAGCTACTGGTTGGGCAATTTAATGCATTTGTATATTTGGTGTTCATTGCTGTTTCACTTCTTTTGGTATTGCATCATTCAGGACACAGTAAATTATTCTGTGATACTAAGTAATCTCAATGGTTTATTAAATCCCAGGATGCTGTATGTTCTTTGTGGGTGGGCTGTGGCTCCTCTTCACGTTGTGTTCCCTCTAAGACCGAGGTTGATGAGCAGCCTCTATCAGGAACATTTTAATAGTTGTGTCAGTGGGAGAAGAAACATGGGACTTGCATCCCAGCTTTAGAACTTCTACTTAGAAAAGATATATGTTACTTCTGCCTTCTCCCAATTAAGCAGAATGGAACATCTTGACCTCAGCAGAGTAGGAACATATAATTCACCCTCAGGGAGGGACATGCTACAGAGGGAATTTTGGGCAAATAGTAATACAGTCTACCACTGAGAGATAACCATATATTATCTAGCTCATGTATTTAGTCATTTTTGGCTGCATTTATTCTGTATACCCAACTATAGTGTAAAATGATCTGTAAGAGTAAGAAAGTCCCTTTCAAAAGGTAGCAGCAGGCTCTCTACAATGAATGAATAACAAGAATTTATAGAATTATGAATTATGACATCACTTCTGATAGCCTGGACAGTAGTTTTTATATCATCCCTCTGATTAAATATAGACACATGGGCATTTTTGCTTATCTTTTGGTATGGATACATTTCTTTTTATTTCATATTTTCCTAAATCTGAAGAACAGGGTGTTAAATGAACTCCCTTCATTGGTGATGACTTTCCAGTCTGGTGCATTTCTCCACAGTCTAGTCCCTTCTTTGATTCTTGCTGTAGCTGAGACCATTTCAGAGATATGACTATCTAAGCAGAAACTTCCATAGTACAGGGCAATAAAGTAATTACATCCCATCATCATTTGTCCTTCCCTTTTCGATCTGGGTTAGCATCATTAGCTTTAATTTAATAATACCATCTCTTATTATTGAATACATTTAGAATTCACTTTGTTGGTTATTTTTTGTCACTTTAGTATAACCTCCAAAATGTTTTGTTTGAATCTACTGTCTTTTTGATACCCATTTTGCTTCCTCTCTTTATTTTTTCTCTCCCTCATTTTCTTTTTTCTTCTCTTGTCTTCCTTCCTCTCTATCTTTACCTTTCTACCTCCCTGTCTCTTTCTCTCTTCTGTCTTCTTTCTTTCTTGCATGCCCTCTTTCCCTCCCTCCCTTCTATCCTTTCTTTCTCTCTTTTATTTTTAATGGCACACAGATAGTGGTTGGGCTTTATAGTATCCATTTCATTTATTGAATGTCTAGTGGACACCAGGTACTTTTCTAAAGATGTTGGGGCTTTTGTAACATTAAATCATAATAAGTATGGCACATTTATGGACACAAAATATTGGTTCTGCCTGTGGTACAAAAATTTTTGTAAATCAGTGACTGAAAGACATTTGGGGCTTTATCTGGAGAATTCAGACATACTTACTTGTCTGACTCATCCCCAGCAAGGATAAAAAAGAAATGGCTCTACCTCTCCATGTGTACTTATTCTGAATGCACCTGAAATAACTTATCCTTAATAGGTCCAAGCAGCTCACACATTTGCTTTCATTACTGATATTACAGCTCTAGCACCACCTTGGGCCCTTTAAATAGTAAAAAGTTCCAGACTGTACAGTTCTACTCAAGGCTGTTTTAAAGCAAAGTAATAGCAACTGTCCTCCAATGGGGTTCAGGCTGATTATTAGTACCCCAGACCCCCTTTCTCTTCAAACTTGTAAATATACTGGTGTCAGGATTTTTGTGTAATTGCTCCCCATAACCAGATATATATCTTTAGTCTCTCTTTTCTGCCAGCTAAGTACAGTTTATGTCATAGGATGAGTTCATACCCTCATCCATTCATACATTCCACAGATAGTTATGGAGCCTCCCTACCTGTCAGGTACCCTGTTAGGTGCTAAGGTCCTGCAGTTAAAGATTTAGTTCCTACCCTCAAGGAAGTGGGTCTGATAGAGGCAGGCTAGGAAATAATCATTTTTAATACAGAGAGAGAGAGAGAGAGAGATGCTGTTATCTAGCTAAGCCCTGTGGTCCTCTGAAATTGTAGGAGAAGGTCACCAACTCAGCCTTAGGGAAATGGTTATCTAACAGATAGGGACCCTCTGTTGGTCTGTTATGTATACTATTATCATCATTCCTCTGGCTTGAGGCAACATTTCTTAAGGTGTGGTAGTGAATCTTTAGATTACATCTAGGAGGAAGAGTCCATTTGTTGCTAGTGTGTGTGCTTGCAGAGGGGAATTTTTTTAAGCAAACACTTTTTTGACGTCCAACATACCTTAAGAAAAGTATGATCTTAATGTATAGCTTGGTGCATTACATACAGTAAGCATGCCAGTTTGCAGAACCTGGATTAGGAAGTAGCACCTTGCCAGTTCCCAAAAAATTCTGTTTGTGCCCCTGCCTAGGCATTGCTGCTTTTAGGATGAACACTGTCCTGACTTCGGCCACAGATTAGTTTTGCCTGGTTTTGAACTTGATGTCAGTGCAGTGCTGTCATACATCTAGTGCTCTTTTGCATCTGTCTTTTATGAGCTAGCTTCACTTTTGTGAGATTCATCCCTGTTGTAGGATCAGCTATAGTTTATACATTCTTTTATTTTTTAATAATTACAATAGACATTTATTTAAAGTAATACATTGCAGCTCCGATAGTTCTAAATCATATATTTCAGATTTGCTCAACTTCTTAAAAGTATTTGATAGCATCTTCAACCATAGATTTCACCCCCACAATTATTTCTTTGCCCATTCTTCTCTCTCTTTTCTTTCCCAAATAACTTCTTTCAGATATGGTTCAAGGTAGAATTTATCCTCCTCATATTTTAGGATATGTTTTTTAGGCAAGATCTGCTGCCTCCTGGTCAGGACCAATGCTCACTTAAGGGGAGACATCCTGTCATTATACAGATTCTCAGGAAGACTTCTTGTGACCTCTTTCACATTCTCATTGTCATATACGGTATCACCTTGCATAACCCCCAATTTATTGAACCCTGCAGCACTGTAACACCATTTTTGAATACACTCTAGCCACTGGCTTGATGCTGCAACAGGAGGCCTGCTCACCATCTTGACCTGTTTATATTCTTTGTGATTTGTAGAGTTTGATCTCCTATTCCACAATTTATTTATTTATTCTGTGTCAAGGAATATTTGGGTTCATGGGCTTTCAATACCATTCTATTCTCCCTTTCAGCTCAGAATCTTGGCAAGCAGCAATAACCACCTGGGTTTGAATGACATTGTTTTTGTTTTCTTATCTTTACCTTTCTTTTTGGTTACTTTCTATTTATGGCAGACTATACTAACTGTACTAGTTGCTTTCTTTTTAAGTGGTGATATAAAGTTTTCTTTTAAAATAATTTTGATTAAAATAAATGGATTGATTTTAAAAACCTTTTTTTAATGTTTATTTTAGAGAGAGAGAGTATGTGTGCACACATGAGCAGGGGAGGGGCAGAGAGAGAGGGAGAGAAAATCCCTGCTGGGATTCTCTGCTGAGAGCTAAGAGCCAACATTGGGCTGGATCTCAGGCACTGTGAGATCAAGACTTGAGCCAAGAATTAGATGCTTAGTTGACTGAGCCACGCATGTACCCCTAAAAAATCTTTTAGTGATAATAGAGGTGTAATATTATTACAACTATCATGGAGGTGGGAATCAAATAGTTTAGTTTAGGATAAATGGAGTTAGAGACTTGGTGTTTTTTGTTAGAAGGTAATAATTTACATTTAGCAATCAACATCCTCAACCAGTTGGTTTAATAATTTATGAGAGTGGGATTAATACAGGCTTGCTTTGTTAAGGTCTAGGGAGTATTTGGAATCATAATGTCAAGAGTTTTAACAAGCCCAGGTATGATCCATAGCAAGAGATCTGGGTACTGGGGAGAGAAAATAGTTTGAGAATGGTAACCCCTTGAGAATGGGGTCAGTCATCAAGTGGGCTGGAGAAGCAGTGCTAACCCTTTACACTCTACTCTCTGGATCTCAAGGCCCTGATCCACAGGTTGTATAAGGAAGATCAAAGAACTGACTTGACTTTCACTTCTTTCTCACTTCTCTCTGACTTAATAATAGGAGTTGCAATTTATAGTTCATGTATTATGTGCAAAACACTTTGCATGATTTATTCCATTTAATTCTTACAACAGACCAGCAAGGGAAGTGTATGTTACTGTGGTAGTCAGAATATGGACCCCCAAAATGTCCATATCCAAATCCCTGGAATCCAAATACTTTACACTGGTTTAACAATAAAGGGAAATTTGGGCAAAAAAAAGAGTTTGCTGTGGCTTCTAGCTTCATTTTAGACTTGATCCAGCATTGCAGTGAGATCAGAATTTCCTCCTTCCTTCCTCCCTCCCTTCTTCCCTTCCTCCCATCTCTCTTTTCTTCCTCCTTCCCTCCCTTTCTCCCTTCTTTCCTTCCTTGTTTGCGTTCTTTCTTCATTCCTACTGTCTTTCCTTGTTTTGATTACATTTAAAAGAGATCTCTCTCTTGGTCACAGGATGGCTGACTGCATCTCCTGGGACCATGTAATCCCTTTGCACAAAAAGCAGGAAAGAGAATGCTTTTGCACCAACACTCACAGCAGCAACAACAACAATAAGGGGGGTGGGGAGACGGAATTAAAAAACATTCTCAGTGGCTTAAACAGTTTAAGATCCCATGCCCACTGCTGTTAGGTGGGATAAAAAGCAAATCTTGCCTAGGTCATACCCCCCTCTGGAAAATAATGAAATTCCTTTAAGCCATATTGTGATTCCCACACAGGAATCAGGAGCCATCAGAAGGAGGACTGATTCTTACATGAGGGAGATGCAAACCCAGAAGGAAGGAAAGAGATTCTATTAAGGAAGTCAGA
Source organism: Cryptoprocta ferox (assembly GCA_028646485.1). Lineage (NCBI taxonomy): Eukaryota > Metazoa > Chordata > Mammalia > Carnivora > Eupleridae > Cryptoprocta > Cryptoprocta ferox. The sequence goes on along the minus strand of CM053574.1, from coordinate 36,755,701 downwards.
GGGATATATAAGATTCGAAGGTCAATTCCTTCTCATTTGGGAAAAGATAAAAACAGGAATCCATTGCATTTACAAATAGACTATGTTAGAGCAATTCAACCGTGTGGTAGTCACATTTTCTATTTGTGTTTAAAGGTTCATAGAAACATTGGATATACACGTTTTATGGGGATCTTGATCTTAGCAATGTGCTGCAGCTCGTGAAATTCTCAATGAAAGGACTTCAGCGTTTGTTTATACTATTCTCTTTTTGTGTCCTTTTATTTATGTATTTTTTGTCTATTTAATAGAGTATTAAAGGCATTTCTTGAAAAATATTATTTGGCAGGATTCCATATAGACAGCCAATCCCTTTATTTACTTAGTAGATATCCTAGCCCAAAATCATAGATTGTTTTTTGCCATTTCCTTAATAAAACTTGGTAACTGAACAGTGAGAGGGTGACAGTCTTCTAGATTCTATTTATAAAGAATTCACAACTCCCCAATAAACTCATACCCAAGGAAATATTAATCAGTTGCCAATAAACAGTTCTGTGCTGGAGTTCACATATGTTTCTTCTCAAAAATTGCATATGCTTTAATGAAAACTGCAGAACCATACCCACTGGAGATAACATTTTTGTTACTAAGAGTTTCATTATGTGTGTGTGTGTGTGTGTGTGTGTTTTGTTTTGTTTTTTGTTTTGTTTTTTGATAATGGTTGAACCATCAGTTAAAACATAAAAAGTTGAGCAGGGCACCTGGGTGACTGAGTAGGTTAAGCATCTGACTCTTGATTTTTGGCTCAGGTCATAATCTCATGGTTCATGGGGTTGAGCCCCACATTGAGCTCTGTGCTGACAGTGCAGACCCTGCTTGGTATTCTCTCTCTCTGCCCCTCTTTTGCTTGTGCTCTCTGTCTCAAAATATATAAACATGAAAAAAATGTTGGTAGTGGGAAGGAAAAAGCCTGGTTACTCTTGCTAGTGAATGTACTGATTGTTGATAACACAGTGGGAAAACTATGCTAATATCTGTCTCAGGCATTCCTTACTTGGCAAAATGTCTTAATAGTAAATAAGAATACCTCTAAACTCCTCTTAACCAAGTTCAAAAGCTGCCATTGTCATATACTGGCTGTGCGACCACAGTGAACCCTATAAAATGATAAAACTGATAAATGTTAATTTCACCTTCTAGGATTGATGTAAGGCAGAAAAAAAGAAAATACATGCAAAGTATCCAGTAAATGGTTGATATATAGAGAGCATGAACTGAGTGCATTATTTACCTCCTGTAATGTAAAACATTAGTTTTTTTTTTTTCTGCGCCTCACTCCTGCTTTTATAGATGAGGAAACTGAAGTTTAGGTGGGTTAAATAACTTATCTAAAGTTCCATAATTTAACAAGTGACAGCTTCATATTAATTTCTCAGGCACTTTTTGTTTCCTGAAGTGGGCATTATACACTTTGGCATGAACAGTTTAGTCTCTGTTTGTAGCTATGTCTGTCTCCCACTGAAAACGAGATTTATAAGCAAAGGATCTGTGGTTATTTTTGCACTGTTATATTCCCAGGACTGATAGCCCTGCTTACATAAGACATCTCCAGGAAGAATTTACTGAAAATTAAATCAATGAACATTACAAACATGATTTTCCAATCAGAGAAAACCATGATTGATCCCCATAATAATTACATAAAATGAGAGATGTATTAATTTTTGAAGTATTTCTTATGCGACTTGTAGGCACTTTCAATTTATCATAAAATTATTCTTCAGTCATGAATGGAGTATACGTTATACATATATATTTGCAATCAACGGATCCCATTGTGAATTAGAGCACTAACAGTAATGAACTCGGCTGCCCCAAATGTTAGCAGTTTACTCCTGAACTGGATCCATGGAAATTTTTGCCAACAGACTATCTGACCTAATAAACTGCTTAATTCTCAATCTGGAAAAGCAGAGAAAATTGTCACTGGTATGTGAAAATTCACCATGTAACATCATATATGCAAATGAAATAAATGTTGGCAAAAATAATTATTGTTGCTTAGGGGAGGATTAATAGTTACAGTCTGCCCTGTTTTCTGTTGAGGTTTAATTTAATTCTGTGGCATGTATTAACTGAGGAAATTAATTTCAGTTTAATTATTGTGTGTGGCTGTTAATGTGCACACTTCTGATGAATATTTAGCTACACTGAACCACCACTCCAACAGCTATGCTTTGCTCATCTGCTGATAGGAAGCATCTGATGGAGGGGATGGTTTGTACTGGATGGATTCCAAGTGCAGTGTCATCATACTAGATATCTGTGATTCAGGGAGGAGAGGACTGGGCTTGGAGTTGGAAGAGCACAGGATTTGACTTCTGGCTATGCTATTAAGGAGCTCTGTGCATCCCTAATTCTCAACTGGAGAATGGTAGGAGAAAAACCAATGTACCCTAGGGATTTGATTTGAGAACTAAATGAATGACTGCATGTGAAAACAGATTTGTGAACTGTGCACTACTGCTTTAATGAATGAAATGTCTATGGTAAACTTTTCATGTATCCATTTAATGACAAAGTTATTTAAGAAGTCACATAGGATTAAACTAGGACCTCAGAGGCACTCAAGAAAGCATTTGTTGATCAATAGAATGTAGGTTGTTTGAGATTAAGTAGCGATGAACACCCCTTCACCATAAATGTTACCATGAACAAAAAATTCCATGCAACAAGAAAGATAGTCAAATCCTTTGGAGGTTTTCTCATTTCAAGAAGTAATTAACACCACAAAATTTCTGTGTGGCTGAAAGTTAAAAGATTAAGATATAAGCATTTTGGAGCCAGACAGACTTGGTACAACAATAGTATAGTTTTCCAGCTGAGTGGTTAGGTTTCTGAGGCTTGTCTCCTCATCTAAAAACTGAGGTCATATCACTTCCAAGGGCCATTGTAAGGATTGAATGTGGCAATGTCTGCAAAGTGATGCATACAAACGGTGGCCCATGGAATTTTCTCAATAAATGTTAGCCTTGCCTGTGGTAGAAGTGATGGCATTTTAATACAATCCTTTGCAATGGCACATAACTCTTGAAATAGAACAAATGAAGGTAGCTAATATCTCTACAAAAACAATGAGGATTATTGACTCTGGACCTGGGCTTAGTTCACGTTCACACACTCACAGCCTTTTCTTTTCCTGTTCTTTCATCTAGTCCCATGGGTTTCCTTTAAGCAAGTAAGATAATAACTTGAGCTGTCTCATTTCATAATGGTCCCCTGTTGGCTCAGTGAGGGTCATGACAGCTCTATTTCTCTTTTGTTCAACTCATCCCCACGATGTCAGGGAAATAAATGGGGAGGGGAGACAAACAAGAGATACAATGAGGGAAGATTACCTCAAGTTAATGGAATCTGGGTTCTTTGAAGGAGAACACATTGCTAGAGAAGCCTGCCGTATTCACTCTGCAGAGAGACTTTCTAGCCTTTCTTCACATATATTTGATTCTCATTTTCTCATGCCAGAGTGAAGGCCCAGCCCTTCCTCACACAAAGCAGGTCAATTTGGACAGAGACTAAGCCTTCCATGCCCTTTACATTTGTCTAGGAGGAGTGGATTGACATGGAGGGGATTTATCTTTACAGGAAAAACAAAATTAGAAGAGAGAATAATAAATTTAAGCAATCAGTCAGCAAATATTTATTTATTTATTTATTTATTTATTTTTTAAACTTTATAGTTTATTGTCAGGTTGGTTTCCATATAACACCCAGTGCTCTTCCCCACAAGTGACCTCCACCAAGACCATCACCCCTTATTACCTTTCCCCTTTCCCCTTCCCGCCTCAGTTTGTTTTCAGTATTCAAGAGTCTCTC
>CM053574.1:36640650-36751343 GCA_028646485.1 Cryptoprocta ferox | reverse complement strand
TTTGAAGTTGTCTTCTTTCTGGCGTCTGTTTCTTCTTTCCCTCACTTGCAAATCCAAGTTTTATCCCTTCAGTCCTTCTCAGTTCAATCCATACGGGTGCACGGATTACAGAGCTCCCTGCTTCTCCACCATCTTGCCCGCTCCTCAGCAAATATTTATTGATTGTGTACTCTGTGATGATGATTACTGTTCCAAGTATTGGAGGCAGAGCAGCAGAGAAAACAGACAAAATTAACACCAAACTTTTATTGAGTGCTTTTGTGTACACTAGTCACTGTGGTCAGGTTTAAATCATTAAGCTTCACAAATCTTATGGGGTAGAGTCATTAGCTCTCATTTATAGTTGAGAAGCTAAAAGCACTATGTAACTTGCTCAAGGACATAGAATTCATGCATGGTCATGATGGGATTTCAAACTACCAAGTCTACCTGTACCCTAAGCATCATTCTGCAGCCTCCACAACAGGAGCTGGAAAATATCAAAGATGTTGTGATCCCCACAAAAAACCTTTGTGACTAAATGGACTGACAGAAGCACATTTCTCAGAATTCATACTATATGTATTTATATACATATATACACACATCACATACACATGCACACACACAAATACAGATTTTCCAGGGCTTAATCTCTTGTCTTTTAAAGGTTTTATAATATTCAGCTGACATAGTGCATTCTACAAAACATTTGCAAAACATAAACAACTCTGAGTGCCTATTTATTTATTGGTAAATGGAATATTTTATCCAGTCACAGTATGGATTTGTAAATGGTGATAATGCGTATCAAGTGCCAATGCCATGTCCAACACATGGTTGTCAGTTAAAGTTATTTCCCTTTCCCGTGATCATTATTTTTCAATATAGGGGTGTTATTTTCCTCTGCTGTATTTAACGTAAATACCTTATGAACAAGAACCATGTCCTGTAATTGTTATCATCCCAGCATTTCCAACCTCTTTCTTCATACCTATCCTCCTCCAGTACCTATTCCAGATATTGGGCTACTCTGTAAACATTGTTTTATTTTTCTATGATGCTAAATACTACTTGACTACATTTTCACTTTTACCAGGTTTGGTGGCAATAATCTTATTTGTTTCAAATTTCTACACTCTAGCCTTATACCCTTAAATGTGATACTGACCTGTATGAAGAACTGGCTTACTTATTTTGACTATTAAGAATAATTTCTAAAAATCGATTTTGGTCCCTGAATTTTCTGTTCTCTCATTACCTGCAAAAAATTCAGCATTACCACATTTTCTCCTCCCACCATTGTGGAGGCAAAATTCCCCTCATACTTGAGCCAGGAAGCACAACCAAGGTTTGAATGTCATTTCCATGACTAGCCAACCTGTTTTTAACCACTTTGTTAAAGTATCACTGAAATGTAAAAAAAAAAAATAATAATCTATATAGTTAATATATATTAACTCAATGAATTTGAGTACCAAGTGTCCACACTTGTGAAACCAACCCTACCATTAATACCATAAACATATTCATCACCTCCCAAAGTTTCTTTCTGTCCTTATTATTATTATTTGTGTGTGTGTGTGTGTGTGTGTGTGTTGTGAGAACACCTATCATAAGATCTACCCAGTTTGCAAATTTTAAGTACACAATATAGTATTATTAGCTGTAGGCACTATGTTGTGTAGTTGATCTCCAGAAATTGTTTATCTTGTTTGTAACTGAAACACTGTGCCCTTTGACCATCACTTCTTAATTTTCCCTTCCTTCCAGCCCTTGGCAACCGCCATTCCATGCTTCTATGAATTTGATAATTTTTTTAATACTTCCTAGGGTGTCTTTCTGACCCTCTGTGGATCTTCTTAGAGGGTTGTCTGACCCAATGCTAAATTTTACTACCTGCAGCTGGTGGGATGGATTCATAATAATAAACCAAATGTCTCTTCACTTTCCTGATCATTTAAAAAATAATCCTCTCTCTCCTTTGCTTTTCTTTTCTTTTTTTTTTTTTCCAGTTAAAGTGCAGACTGAGCTTGTCAAGAGAAGTAGGCAGCAGCTTCAAAAGCTGAGTCCCCTTGGGCCTTCAGGAACATGAGCTTTGCAGACTAGGAAGTTACATTGTTTTGTGAATTCTGATAAGGCCTTTGAATTTGGTAAAACTGGGAACCAAATTTCTCTTAGGTTTTTGTTTCTGTTTTTTAAAAAAATTTTTAGAAACTTTTTATTCCTTTTAGTTTTTAACACTCTGTACTATACAGATTACTGTAGTTTTTCTCAGTAGCCTGCTTACCTAGATAGCATAAGGAGATAGGCATTTTGAGAAGAACTGAGCCTGGATTCTCAGAGATATATTTTCTTACATTCAGAAAAAACATGAACTCATTAACCTTGAGTGTTGCTACGCCTGTAAGCAAATTACAGTTGTTCCCAAACATTTCCTTGGTGCCCACCCCTTCACGCATTCTTAGAGTCTTCTGACAATAAAGCTGATCATCAGGGAAATACAAATCAAAAACCACATCTGAGATAACACCTCACACCTGTAAGAGTGGCTAAAATTAACAACTCAGGAAACAACAGATGCTGGTGAGGATATGGAGAAATGGGAACCCTCTGGCACAGTTGGTGGCAATGCAAACTGGTGGAGCCACTCGGGAAAACAGTGTGGAGGTTCCTCAAAAAATTAACAATAGAATTACCATATGACCCAGCAATAGCACTACTAGGAATTTATCCAAAGGATACAGGAGGGCTGATTTGTAAGGGCACATGTACCCCAATGTTTATAGCAGCACTATCAACAATAGCCAAATTATAGAAAGAGCCAAAATTTCCATCAACTGATGAATGGATAAAGAGGATGTGGTTTATATAGACAATGGAATACTACTCAGCAATGAGAAAGAATGAAATCTTGCCATTGGCAACAACATGGATGGAACTGGAGGGTATTATGCTAAGTGAAATAAGTCAGAGAAAGACAGATATTATATGTTTTCACTCATATGTGGAATCTGAGAAACTTAACAGAAGACCATGGGAAGAAGAGAAGGGGGAAAAATAGTTTCAAACAGAGAGGGAGGCAAACCATAAGAGACTCTTTTAAATACGGAGAACAAACTGAGGGTTGATGGAAGGGGGGAGTGGGCAAGAGGGGAAAATGGGTGATGGGCATTGAGGAGGGCACTTGTTGGGACCAGCACTGGGTGTTGTATATAAGCAATGAATCATGGGAATCTACCCCCAAAACCAAGAGCACACTGTATACACTGTATGTTACCTAACTTAACCATAAATTATATTAAAAAAAAAAGAAACATAGAGACAAATGAAAAACTCAGATATGGCATTTGGATGCTTGGAAACTTAATTCAAAGATTTGAAAATAAAAATACAGTATATTGAAAAAATCTGAAAAGAAAATAGTATTCACTTATATCCTTCATTAAATCTAACACTCTCACTCATCTAGTTATTGTGATAACTAGACTATCACAGCCCTTTTTCCAACTTTATTGAAAAGAAATTCCAGGTGCCTACTCATGAATTTTAAACTTTAAAGCAACTGATATGAAAACATACACCTGGTCAGTTGTACTAAGGGAACTCTTATCATATAAGTCATATAAATGATGCCTTTCTTCCTTTTTTTTCTTCCTTCCTTCCACAAATAATTCTCAAGAACTTCATATAAAAATATATAATAAACATGAGGATTTGAGCAAGGCATGGAGTACCTTATTATAGGCTTATGTGGGAGATGTGGGAGCTCTATCACTTTGCCATGCACTTCTGTTTAAGATAGGCCAAAGGAATTAGTACTGGATTCTCATTTTCCATAATTTCTTCCCCAAGGGAGCAAACAAGTCAGGGGGAACACATCCCTTCTTTGACTTTAGCCCTGTTGTGATGGCAGGCCCTCTTGCAGGTAGCAATCATTGTTCTATTCTTTGCCACCAAAGTTCCAGGAGAACTCATTTATTTTAGGTAATTGTGGGCTTCAAACTTTAATTAAGAATAGGGAGTATGGGTAGTAATTGGCCATGAATTTGCAATGGATATTGTGAAGAATAAGGGAATTAAAAAAATCAACATGAAAGAGAGAGTGAAGGAAGAGAGCACGACTGAGAAGTATTTTACATTTGGAGGAAAATGAAAACATTTACTTATGAGTACATCTTATTAGAAGAAAATTAAAAATTGGCTTCCTAGCTCTTCCTGAAGAAACATAGGAAAGGAATGCACTCCAATGGCCATGGAACAGAAATTTATGACTTTGTTGTACTTGGTGGCTTAAAAGAAGTGTGGCTTTTTGTTTACCATAGGACAATGAGATGAATATGATAACACTAGGCCTCATGTAGGAGCCAAACTCGGTTATTTGGCCCATCGCTCTGCCTAATATTCTGAAATTTAATTCCCTGAGATTAAATAATTTGAGAGAAAGCCTCACCTAGATGGGTTTGTCATGACAAATTTTGGCAGATCCAGCAACACAGATTTCGGAAAGAAAAATAAAAACAATTATTCAGCTTGGAAGAGAAGAGAACTAGGAAACGGTTAATAATCAAATAACAGAATCTCCTTTTGTAAGAGGAATAAATAATGTGTGTATTTGTTTATGAAAGAGGTTAAAATGAAAATGTATAATAGGTACAAATAAAATCAGTTAACACTGATGAGATTAGAGCTGGATTTAAAGGAAGAATGATGAAGCCTATTCCAGCTTCTTCACAATTTCTGGACCCTTTCGGTAACAGGATACATTGGTATTGAACCCTCTTCTCAATAAGGAGAGCAACATCAATAGCGCCTTGTTTTTTATGTGAGAAGAAAAAAAAGAAAAACTGAAAGATGTCAAGGCTTTATTTGAACTATGAGGAGACCAAGAGTATTGTCTGGCAAAGTGAAATGACTGGTTTTAAGCTTTTGGAGAAGCTCGGAGACAAACTGTTTATAACCCTGGAAATATTTAATTTGGGGAGGTTTATGTTAAGATAATAAAATAATTAGCTTTCACTCATTAGAGGCATGCAGAGCGGTAGGGTTGCGTGTTCTGGAAAATGACATTTCTGCTCTTTCACTGACTTAATACGTGTGGATTGATGCAGATCAGATAGCTAACTGGCAGGCATTTTACATGTTTACCCTTGTTTTAACTAATTGCCAGTTCAGAGTTGCTGGAGGTTCCATTTTAAATTAATGACTGTGAGGTATTAACTGCAAACATGTATCTATTGAGAAATTAGGAAGGAACAACAAACTCCACACTGTGTCTTATCAGTGTTCTCAGTTCTTGGTTGCCTAATATATTAAAGAAGCAGGGGACAGCAACCAGCAACCCCTGGCCCTTCCATCAGCTGCAGCCCACTGTCTCTTTGTATAAATAGTTTTATGGGCATGTAGCCACACCCATTAGTTAGTGGTGTCTGTGGTGGCTTTCTCATTACAAAATCAGAGTTGAGTGGTTGCAACAGACACCACAGGCCTGCAAAGCCTAAACTAGTTCCTCTCTGGTCCCTTGAAGGAAAAAGTTTGCAAACTCCTGCGCCGGAGGATACCTACCCCACTACAGCATTCTGTAGTAGTTCTTAGTGAGGCATTGTTTTAGCTAGAGGTCTGTTTTTATATTCTCACTGACTACCAGTGGAAAGTACAAGTTTAGAAAATAAAATGTAACTTTGGTGTTTTAATTCAGTCCTTCATTTTAATCTGTGTGCCTCCCAGAACATTTCTTTGGACACAGTCTGCATGAGTTGATGAAATTCAGGATTAATTTTGGTGACTGATGAAACATGGCTTAGTTTGGCATTGCTTTGCTTTATGATTCATGCTTTCTTTGCCACTGGACTTTATTTAGATGATTTTCTTGGCTCATATTAGCTATAGAAAATTAATAGGACACTACATTTTCCATTCTATCATACCAAAATTATTGTTAAGTTGGCATGAAAAAAAGAAAAATAAATTTTAATTCACTTCTAAAATTAGAATCTTTGGTCAGTTTCCTCTCTGGGTAAAGAAAAACAGTGGACTCGCCGGGCCTTAAGGTCTCTGTATAGTATTCAAATTCTGAAATTGAAGACTGGCTGAGGCAGGAGCCCTCCTTGGCCAAACAAACAAACAACATAGAATTCTATTGTAATGAATTAGTAAAGTGTTTTATACATGAAAGTGTCTTTCATGATGATTTTCCTGCTATTTCTGAAGGAACTTTATTTTTATATGATTGACCTACTCATTTTAGGGTAAACATCTCATTATTTTGGTTTCTATTCTTCTGCCCTCTTCGCCCTCCCCCGCTACTCCCTCCCCCGCCACATCCAAAATAGCAAAGTTCAGAAGTTGTAAAGCACCTGGGTCTTAGGTGCAGCTTTCTCTTTTCACTTTTTATTTCTGACCCACTACACAACAGACTCTTTCACTGAAACCCTAAAGTTAATCAGTGCAGTAAAGACACGAGAAACCCATTTTCATTTTCTAACCAATAATCAGAGTTCTAGATTTTCAGGGGGAAAAAAGGAGAACACTTGCTCTTTGAATCAATTCTGTATCTAACTTTGAGTCCAAGGAGGAACTGATTGAAGAATTAGAGGTGATTTGTCTCCTGAAAGAAAGTAGAGCTGCCACCTAAGGGCTTTTCTGAGTTATTATTAATTTATTTCATTCTTTTTTAAAAATAGCAAATATTACCATGCCAGAACCTTTACTCAGTGTTGAAAATAAAAGGAGGGGGCATTTGGGTGGATGAGTGAGTTAGGCGTCTCATGTCAGCTAAGGTCATGATCTCACAGTTCCTTAATTTGAGCCCCACATCTGTGCTCAGCATGGAGCCAACTTGGGATCTTCTGTCTCTGTCTCTCTACCACTCCCCTACTTGTACATTCTTACTCTAAAAAGTAAATATTTTAAAAAAAGAGTAAAGGAGCAACACACTGGGTCTGTTTTCAAGTGAGTTCACAGTCTGATGAGGAGATGTGCCTTCCAGGCTGACAGACTAACCAGTGTGACAGCACACATGCATTTCAAGAATGCATGTGGGGCAGAAGGAGGAGAGGAGGTTTGGGGGAGTAAGCGGGGGCTAGATCTTGAAGGAATAGATAGATCCATGAAAGCCATCTGCTGTATGTAACAACAACAACAACAATAACAACAACTGTGGTGTTTTGAGAGGTATTGATCGTATTGAGAGTGGATAATCAGGAAGGCAACATTCAAATAATGTGTTCATCTAGAGACAGAAAAATAACATAGCCAACACATTTTGTGTGCCACAAATGTTTATGATGCTTGAGTAAAGTATACAATTCATAGGAAGTTGTCTCTTTCACTGCGAGAATGATACAAACGATGAGAAGAAATATGAACACCTTTTATATATTTATTTTTGCGCTTTATTTTACCAAAGTCTAATTTCCTTCCTGAGAGTCTAAGTCACTCCTTCAATGGCTTAACTTGATTGATTTAGCCTTCCCTTCTCTGGGGGGACATTCTGAAGGGTCTGGGGACGTTTTGGTTGTCACAGCTAGGGATGGAGGAGATGTGCTACTGCCGTCTCCTGAATAAGTGGCCAGGTGTGATGCTGGGCATGATACAATGTACAGAACAGTCATCCGCAACAAGAAATTATTCTACCCAAAATGTCAATAGTGTCAGGGTTGAAAAACCCTGATTGAGAATTATATTTTCTGATTCCATCCTGCTCACTTCTCTGTGTATATGACTCAGGAAATATGAACAGGGCTAAAGGCTTATGGAAGATACCCAGGGAAGCCTACAAGATTAGATGGGATTTGAATCCTCTTACAAGCCTGATAGACAGTTTGCGCTTTAAAGCTTCAGTCCTCAGTGGCCAAAAGAAGGTGAACCCTGTCTGCGTCCTGTGTCTAACTTTTTATTCTACTGTGATTAGGCATAGCACTTGTGGGACTCTTTGTTACAGAGAATCACATTCATGCTTTGACTGAGCTCCCTTTCATTAAAAAATACAGTTCCTGGAGGAAGATTCCCCTTGACCTTGCATTTGGTTATAATGTACTTCTCTCACCAAAAAACCCACAGGATCTCTCCTATGTTTCCTACACTATCCCTGTATTGCCCTGTTTGTGGTCTTGTTATAAAAAGATTTCCCTGGATTTCCTTGCCACAATGAGAAGTTGCTTGGTGTTTTTATCTTACTCTGAAAAGAAATGGTGCTCATAGTATATAGAAGTTGAAGAATTGTATTTTTAATGCCCAGGAAGGGAAGAATTGCTAGTATTCTGGTTCACACATATATTCCATGTAATTCATTGCATTTCTGATTTAACTCAAGCCAGAATGGGGGAATGCTGAGCCATTATGATCAATGTCATAATTAATGAAGGCACCAGGGTGATCTTTCATATAGACCTCTTAGGGAGAGTGCTGTGAAGGGTATGAATTAGTCTTGCTAAGTTAGATAAATGAAGATGGCAGAGCCGTATCCTGTTGCTGTCTACTACCCACCTCCACACAAAATAATAATTAATGACTAAATAATAAAAATAAAATAAAATTTAAGAAGCAAAAAAATCTAAAAACCCCTAAAAGTTGAGCTATAACAATTACACTCAGCATTCCATCCCTTAAATGAATGCAAATAGATTTTTAAAAACATTTTTCTTACATCTCTGCATATTTAAGCTCTTTATAAATGCATTAAAATGATTTTTCCCCACAAAAGAGGCCAGTTTTTAATTTTGGAACCCTGTGGGTGGAACAAATGGTAACCTCCAAAGAGAACAGCAGGAGCCTTTAGAGAGAAGGACATCCCAGGGCACACTCTTTTACCTCTTAGGAACTCTCTGGAAGACAGCCATGTCCCGCCCCCATTATCTATTTAATTTGCTGTTGTTGTTCTTTTTCTCTCCTTCTTGGGGAGAATGATACTAAGTGAATGCTTCATAATTTCTCTGCCTCACAGGAAATTTTACAAACAATGACATCATGCTTCTTTCTTTGCATGTAGTCCAGACTCTTAGAGACTACTAGAATCTAGAAATGTACAGAGGAAAGGGTCCTCAGAATTCAACTAGTCCAACTCCTTTCCCTTTGCAAATGAAGGAACTGAGGTTCAGCGGAGCAAGGCAACTTACTCAGGGTAGTACAACCAATTACTGGCAGACACATGTGTTTGGTACTACAACATTCTCCCAGTGAAGCCCTTGTTTCTTTAAACCTTGGTGACAGGCTTGCCAGATATGCCAAACCCAAGCAAACAAACAAACATACAATGCTTGGGACATACCTGTCCTAAGAAAATTATTTATTGTTTATCTGAAATTCAGATAAACTAAGCATCCTATATTTTATCTAGCAAAACAGCCTGAGACTGTGGGAGACTTGTGCTCTTAGTTAATTGGAATATTTGAATAAATATATACTATCAACGATGCCCCCAAACCAAAATTTCCTGTGATAGTCATATTAGAATTTTTGTTGTTTGTTTGTTTTGTTTTGGTTCCAGAGCTTGAGCACTAGAAGTAGAGCAAAAATTGGAAAATTAATTAAGGGTGCACAGGGATGTGTTTTCAATTAGAAGCATTGGATTCATCTGATGAATCCAACAAATGAATCATCATTGCATGAATGCACCATTTTCCCATCCCATGTAGAGCAGGAGGAAGCAAGCAGGGTCGTATATCCTGATATGCATTCTTAAGACATTCTGAATTCTTTTAGGAATTGTGTAATTGCTATTTATTTTGCTTCATTGAAAAATGTCTAATTCTTTACAAAGAACATCAATAATCACTTAAGAAAATAGAAGTTTGAAAGGAAAATTAAGCCATGGTCATTCTTAGTTTATTCATTTATGTGTTCATTTATTCTGTAATCATTATTCCTTTTAATGCCATGGTTGATCAAGATATATACGATACTTGAGCCTCTACTCTAGGAAAACTTACATCCTCAAAGTTGCTGGAATTAGTCTAATATGTATCTGACTTTTATAAATCTCCAGTGCTTCTAGGTTAATCAAATGTCTCTCCAGAAATAAATGGTTTACTTCCTCTGTAGGCAAGTTGGTACCAATACTCTATAAAAGAAAAACCTGTTTTATGTTCTAATGCCTTAGATAATCTGTCTAAGCCTAATATTGTCCAACCCTTATAAATAGGAAATGAATCTGCTCCATTTTACTTTTATCAGTGGCATTTTGTGGTTAAGAGCACAAGCTCTGAAGCTAGGCTGATGGATGTCATCTTGGGTATGTCACTTAGTTTCTGGATGTCTAAGCCTGTTGTGTTAGTTGTAAGGTAGGAATAATAAAAGCAATTCCCTCATAGCCTTCCTGTGAAGATAAAATGAGCTGTTACGTTAAAGTTAGAACTGTGCCAGGTTCCTAACCCACCTGATGCAATCATTTTCTTTTGTTATTCTTTTCTCCTTGTTTTAGTTTCACATCATGCTGTGTAGAACCTGGGAATTTTTTTTATTTGTTCTAATTCAAAGTTTTCTGAAGTTACAATATTCCCTTTGACCTCAAATGCTGATTTTGGAAATTTCCACGAGTCTCAACCCCATAGCCATGAGCCAACCCACTTTTGTATCATGGGACATAAACCCTAGCTCATGGGACATAAACCCAGGTCAAACTCCGAAGATTCTTGCTTACATAAAAAAGAAGTTTAGCAACGTAAACTCTTGTCTGTACTGTTCACCATTCTGTTCCTAGCTCCTTGACTGTGCACAGTTGGGATGTAATACATATTCACTGAATGAAATAAGAAACAATTACTTTTAAGACTTAAGATTGAAACCATATTTTTCCTAGGCTAGGAGAAGCTATTACAGTTAATTGGATAGGTATCATTAAAGAAAAATTCTTAGAGTAGATGATCAAACTCCATAAGACCTAGACTGTTGTATGTACACATGGAAAGACTCTCTTCATTTCACTTCCCACTTCATAAAATCATATAACATCACTCAAGAGATAGGTCCCAAAGTCATTAAGATTCTTATTTCCCTTTACCAAAATAAATAGTAACATTGAAAATAAAGTTTTCTTGTGCAGGCATTATTGCTTATTTTCTATAGGAAGAATGGATAAAGTCTTGATTTTTTCCTCTCCCATTTTTCAGCAAGGGCCAACCTCCACATTTCTTCATTGGCCAATGTCTTGAAACTCTTCTTTTGTATTAGGCCATTCTATTTCTCATCTATTTTTATTTATTCTCTCAACAGCTTCTCAAGAATTATTTTTACATCAGAATTACAGAGCTTAAATTCTTTTGGCCAGAGCCTCACAAAAATTATTGTTATTGTTGTTGTTGTGTTGTTGTTGTTGTTGGAATGGAGAAAAAGATCTATAAAAATGCACTCTGACAGCATCCAAATAAGTTTCTTAAATCTTAATATCAGTGGTAGTTTCAAGTTAAATTTAAAATTAGTCTCTGCTTTTTCTGATCATATCTCTTCCATTACCTCTAGAGTAAATGAAATGCTTGTGAGTTATAAAGAAATGTCAGTCAGGTACTTGAATTTATTGCCCAGGCATACAACTGAACACAAAGTGTTGTTATGATTTAATTCTAGCACTATATATTTTCTTCATTGTAGTTGATTCTCCTGGTATTAACTTTGTGATGTAACTATTATTATGCAATGGAAACATCAGTGAAGGAGATAAGAATTCAGTGAGTGCCTGAGAGCATTTCATCCTCCTCCCCATTTAGAGAGGTCTGTAATTCTTCAAGTTTATAACATTGTCCTCCTGAAGTCCTTTGATGGTGTTAGAACTCAGAACATCTCTCTTTCTCTAACTCAGGGTAGATGTGATGGCTGGTTGTTGGTTTGTTGTTGGCTCCCCACAAGAATCTAGCTTTCCCCTTACATGACACAGTAACATTAAACTTCCCCTCCTCCTTTGAAATTACATGACCATGTGACTTGCTTTTGACCTTTGATCAAAAGTGAAGATTCTTTAAGAGTGGGGATATTTCTTCACATTCTCTTTTCCCTCACCTAGTCTATTTGATAGTATTCCAGAATGTGGCTGTTCATTCAACCTGGGCCCTGAAGTGAAAGCACTGATGACATGGAGCAGAACTCCTAGTGTTTGTTGTTTTAAACTACTAAGATTTGGGGATCACTTGTTACTACAGCATAATCTACTGAATTCTGAATATTACACTTGTGAAACATCCATCCCTCTTTTGCTTTTTAGTGGCCCCTGGTCTTTATTTGTGGGTCCATGTAGCTTCCAGGAGATTGACTTCTACACTTCACTGCTGGAGCCTATTATTGAGGCTGAAACATTGACAGTCTCCTGGAGACAGTAGTCTTCACACTTGGGCATGTCATTTAAAATTATTGAATCAAAATGCATCTAAGGTTTGTAAAGATTGTTGAGATGAAGCTACTTCCTTTACTTCCAGTGTGAAAGAGGAACAATGTATTTCTGTGTGTTTCTGTCTTCCTTCTTGGAATAGTGAAAAGACAAGCTTTGGAATGAAATGGACATTATAGAAGATGAAGAAGAAAGATGAAGAAAAAGAGGTCCTTAGAGACATCTCAGAGCTAGAAAGTGAAGGCTTTTTAGAAGTTAACCCTTATAATAATTATGTGTGCCAAAAAATTACCATTATTTGTCTTACATGAAGCACTTTTTTTCTGATACCTGAGACCGAAAAGAGCTCACCTGACAGGGTGTTTGTGAACTCTCTGATGTGATAGATTTGAAAGATGTATAACCATCACCAGTGACTTGCAAAGCCGAGCTATGGCTGCTAGGAAGAACTGACAGGTCAGGTGAAGTGGAATGTGGATGGTGAATGAGTGGTCATCACATTAGAGGCAACTTGATGTGTCAGAAAGATGTATGTTTGAATCTTGTGTCTACTACAAATAAAGCATGTGTTCTTGGAAAAATAATTTGGACTCATAGAACCTCAGCTTTCCCATCTGTAAAATAGTGATAATTTGCTACAAGTAATAAATGAAATAACACATTAAGTTTTAAGTATGCAGGGCAAGTTCCTTTCACTCTTGAAGTTTGCAGTTCTTCTAGTCTTAATGGATACTGTATAGTACTTCCTGTTAACATCAAAAGACACTTAGCTCTTTTCTGAACCCAGCGTATTCTACCCTTTCTATGCCCACAGAACTGAGAGACTTTATCATCTGTACCTCGGAATATTTGTCAGGAAGAGTATAGAATGCTTATCACTTTCTCCTTAGAATAAGTTGACCCATCTGAATGAAAGTCTTCTTTTGTTTATTGGGGATATGGTGTGTGTGTGTGTGTGTGTGTGTGTGTGTGTGTATGTAGACAATTACCAATGCTCAAAAGACATCCGGATTATAGTTTAAATACAGTATTTTAAAGAAAAAGTTCTATGTATGTGTTTAGTCTAGTACATCAAAATCAAGATATTCTCTCTACTTTTTCTGATACACTATCATATTGACCGATTTGTCTAAGCTTGTTCTGCAAATCTAAATATAAGGTAGAGAAAACCTATGGCAATTATGATTATGAGTATTTCACAACCATTTCTTTCTAATTCTTCTGTCCCCTTATATACTGGGTGGTGATCTCCAAGGAATCCAACGTAGCAAAACTTGGCTTCTTTTAAATATATACATAAAAAAAGAGTGGAACTCATTTCATTTAAAAGCGAAGTTAGAAGAAAATGCTATCTATTTTTCTCACTTTGACCTTCATTGTAAAGTCTTTAAGGAGGGAACAAAAAAAGGAAGGGAGAGCATAATTGTGCTATAATAGAGCATAGCAAGTCTATGCTCATTTTAATTAACTTTGCAGTCCCAAAGGAGCCATTCAACTCCTCAGAGTCATCAGAAAATCCTATAATATTTTATTTCTGTTTCATAGTAACATGGAGATTGGTTTGCTTATCCCATGGGATCTAAGACATTATACACAAGGGATACAACGTACTGTTAAGAATTAATCATTTTGAAATATAAAACATTATTGGAAGCAGTGCTATTGTTCTGAAGATTTATTAACTGTTTGGCACATAATCATTACACACAGAGCCACACGGGGTTTTTATATTTCATACTAAATACTTCTCATTGTTTCCTTGAAGTTATTATTAGAGCATGACTAGAGCTCAATGCATGTTAAATTAAAATAATGTGTTAAGGCATATTTGCCTGACATCATTGGTTTCCCAAAGATTAATACAGTATGGGAATTTATGAATGAATATACTGGTGGGGAGATTCAAGCGTCTAATAGTGAAGAAACAAGGTTAAGATTGTGAGGTTTGAGGTCAAAGATCCCTATGTATGGCTCCTGGATATACAATGTGGAAAGCCACTAACCTCTTTAAGCTGTGGGTTGGAATGTGTTCCCCACTCTTCTGGGGATAGAACTCAGACTATCATGAAGCTCTAAATCCAGGATCAGCAAACTTTTCTGATCAGTGGCTAGTGTCTTAGCTTGGGTTGCATAACAAAATACCATATGCTGGGTGGCTTAAAGGAACATTTATTCCTCATAAGCTCCAGGTCTGAGTCCAGGGTGTCAGTATGGCTGGGTTCTGAGTGAGGTCCCTCTTCCTTGCTTACAGATGGTTTCCCTTCTCACTCTGTCCCCAAACAGTGAAGAGAGAACGAGAGAGCAAGCTCATGAACACTCTGGTTCTTTTCCTCTACTTGTAAAGACACTATTCCCATCATGGGAGCCCGACCCTCCTGATGTCTTCTACTCCCAAAGCCTCAACTTATGAATATCATCCCATTGGGCGTTAGGGTTTCAACATATTAATTTGGGGGTATACATTCAATCCACAACAGCCAGATAGTAAATATTTTTGGCTTTGTGAACAATCTCTGTGGCAACTCCTCAATTCTGCCTTTGTACTGCAAAAGCATCCACAGATCATACTAACCAGTAAGCATAGCTATATTCCAAAAAGGCTTTATGTAGGGACACCAACATAGGAATCTTACATAACTTTTTGTTACAAAATATTATATTTTTGTTTTGTTTCTACTATTTAAAACTTTGAATAATAGTCTTCGCTTATGGATCATTAAAAAACACTTGGAAGCCAGATTCTGCCCCCAGGCCAAAGTTGGCTGATCCCTGCTTTAGGAAAGTTTAGTCTCTCATGGTGCAAGGAGATTTGGTCTGTGAGTTACCACATGGTGGAGGATTGCCTGCAGATTGGGAGCATCTGCCTGATTTTGCTTGAAGAAATAAATCTCTATTATACAAAGCTATGAAATTACAGATTTCTTTTGTGAGAGCTGTTATCATTACCCTTACTAAAATACCACCTCAAAGGAATATATGAAGATAGAAACACTTAGGACAGTGCTAACCTACAGTAGGGAATGATCAACACAATATTCTCGATCAGATAATGCACGTTGAGTCCTTGCAAAAGCACTAAACTCAGCAGCTCTGAGACGCCACGCAAAGCTTCAGAAGTTCCTGTGAAGGTAGTGGCAGATACCATTACAGGATCCCTCAGTCTTGACTTAGAAATGTCCTCGGGACGCCTGGGTGGCTCAGCCGGTTAAACATCTGACTCTTGATTTTGGCTCAGGTCATGGTCTCACAGGTAGTGGGACTAAGCCCAGCATTGGTCTCTGTGCTGAGAGTGCAAAGCCTGCTTGGGATTCTCTGTCTCCCTCTGCCCCTCCCCAGCTTGTTCTCTCTCTCTCTTCTCACTCAAAATAAATAAATAAACTTAAAAAAAAAATGTCCCTGAGTCTAAACAATCTGGTTTAAAATAAACTCTTACCAAGGATAACCTCATGATCCTATAATACTAGGTACAATGCAGCAAAGAGGCCAACTTCTCCTTATAACACGTAGCACGCCGATTTATCTTTGTAGCCAAGTTTACATTCAAGATGTGATTGAAGAGCGTTCTACACTTTTGCAAACAACTATGTGTAAAGCAGAAAGCCAAATGAAATAAGTTGCATTTTTTTCAGTATGTACCATAACTTACTATAAAATTATATTTAAAGGGGTGCCTGTGTGGCTCAGTCAGTTAAGCATCCGACTTCAGCTCAGGTCATGATCTCACGGTTTGTGAGTTAGAGCCCCACATCAAGCTCTGTGCTGACAGCTCAGAGCCTGGAGCCTGCTTCGGATTCTGTGTCTCCCTCTCTCTCTGCCCCTTCCCCACTCACACTCTGTCTCTCTCTTTCTGTCTCTCAGGAATGAATAAATGTTTAAAAATTTTTAAGTAAACATTAAAAATTATATTTAAAAAGAATTTATATGTGAAAAATATGTTGAACATTTTATAATTATTAGCTTCATGCATGTTCTCACAATTATCATATTCTAACTTTTATCATTAAATGTTATTTAAGATCACAGGGCATTTGATACCTTATTGATGCTTTACCTTAAGGGTCGAGTTTGAAATCTTCAGTTTTTCCAAATCTGTGCAACTGGTGCCCCAGCAAAGTACAGTCTCATTCTTACAGCTTTATTGTTTTACATATGAGATACAGAAATTAACTATCTTCAGAATATTTTTATAAAACAACCATTGGAAACTTGGTTGGAGACCTTTACATATTAAATCTCTGTGGGACTTTCTGCATAGCTTGCTAGTATGATGATTTTGTTTTATTTTATTTATTTTTATTAGAGAGAGTGTGTGTGAGCAGGGGAGAGGGGCAGAGGGGGAGAGAGAGACAGACAGACAGACAAAGGCAGAGACAGAGACACAGAGAGAGAGAGAATCTTACACAGGCTTGATGCTCAGCATGGAGCCTGACACGGGACTCCATCTTATGACTCTCGGATCAGGACCTGAGTCAAAATCAAGAGGCTGATTCTCAACCAACAGCCACTGAAGCACCCTGCCAGTATGATGATTTACAACAACTTGATTTGTGTGGATAAGTAATATTAGAAAGAGTATTAAGCCTAGATTCAGAGGCCTGTTCTTTTGGTCAGTCCCCTAGTTACTCACTATGTGACTTAAGGAAAGTTATGAACATATCTGGACCTTTATTTCCTTATCTATAATTGGGAGACAATACTTTTGCCATGGCTTTGTAGTAGTGATAAAATGAAATCATGTTTGTGAACATGTTTTGTAAAACGCAAGTCATCATAAGGATGTAAGAAGCTTTGTTGCAGTAAAGACCTCAGTTTATAAAGTTTTCCTTGTCTCATAAAAATGGACATTTTGCTTTCCAGAAATGAATGAACTATCTCTATCCTTCTAGCTCTATCCCTATTTCTATCACACACACACACACACACACACACACACTCACTCACACACACACACACACACACACACACACACATCGTGATGCTTTGGGAGAAACGCTTTGTCCATTGCTGCAAAAGCAAATTCTGACCATATTTCCTCTTTCTCTGTGGGTGGAGTGAGAAAAAAATCTGGATAGGGATGGGGAAAAATGAGAGCAGCTGACTTAACATTAACATGTATTCACTGAAGTTTTATTCCTTCTGTGCAAATCTGGAGAATTTGGTTTGCTAACAGGCAAAATTTAGAGTAAAATAAAATAGTTTCTCTAGCTGTTTCAGGAGTTATCAGCTTGAAACAATATATCTGTGCTGAGAAATGCAGTAAAGAATAGATAGGCCATCAATTCTGGAGCTCTTTTGAGAATTAGATGTTGACAAAATGACTCTGTCCCCATATTTTTCCTGCATCCTCATCTCCCCACAATTCCTCCAGACACTAACTTTAATGTATCTCCTATTCAGACTTTCATGGAGGAAATGGTATTTGGTAATTTTGAAATTAATAAATCATGTAAACACTACCTTTTCATTGGGAATAAATGATTACCCTGTTAAATTTAACGTGAAGAAAGCTCACCAGATTAAGCACAGTAGAAGCTGGGTCATGGCCTGTTTTAGGTCTAAAACAGCCACTCAGACACCTAACTGGTTTAGGCAAATAAATGATTTGCAAGGTGGCCCTGGTACTAGTGTTGCATGAAGGAACATGAGCCTTCATTTGCTGATTTCAAAATAGAAGCCCTTTATTTGACATGTCTGTCTCCAACTATCTGAGATCACAGCTACCACATCTGGGTCAGTTTATTGGATTGAAGGGCCTGCTCAGATCACTTTGGGAACTGGGTTTTCCCAAGGTGCCTTGGCTGCAGTGCGTTGTTACTGATTCAGAAAGTCAAGTCTGTTTAAGATATCCCTTGGCTCTAACAGCCTCCCACAGCTAAGGGAAGGGAGATAAAGATACCGTGCTTGTCCTAGTCTGATGTCAGTAGTCTCAAATAACTTAGTACTTCCCCCAGGTACTATTTTGGAAATTTTTGGGTGCTTTTTTTCCCTGGTTTTCACAATAACTGGGGTGAAGAAGCATTAATGTAAGGAGGCTAGGATGTCACATGTCCTAAAGTGGATAGAGTAACCAGGAGCAAAAAAGAATTGTCCTCTATCTTAAATGACTTATTAGTATCACCTGAACTATTCTTTCTCTTTTTATAATTACCTGAGCTTAGAATCTAAGTCTATGAATATATATATATATATATATATATATATATATATATATATAAAATATTTTTGCCTGGTTTCAAAAAACACTGAATTTTCTAATTTTCTGAGAATAAACTACTCGGTCAACTGAGGTAAGATTATATGTATTGTTTTTCTTGGAAACCTTACAAGAGTAGTCCATTGTTACAGAAAACCATGTTCCCAATGGCAATGTTGTTTGTGAATTTTGAATCACTAATGCAATACCCTGGAATAAGTTTGCATTTGCTGTTGTCACATTCATGGTGATCCTACATGTAGAACATACTTCTGACTACTTCTGCATGTCATTAATATAGTTGTGTCCATTTATTTTCATATTGAAGCGTTGATTATTTTATTATAAATTGTTACTTTTCTTCTTTGAGTATAGCTATGGCATTGTTTTGGAATTATGTGGATAGGTAAGATATATACTCTATAAACCTAATTTAAAGATAGTCAAAGAGCATTACAAGAAACTTATTATCAAAGGGTAGCATTGAATCCAGCATTGAGAACCATGAGGATTCATAGTCATGACTTATGCTTACATTTTGGGGGAAAACCAATGGGACCCAAAAAGATGTAACCAAGTCTTGAGTTCAGTGATGCAGGCATCTTAAAAACCTCCAAACCAACCAGTAAGACAGAAAACTTACTATAATATAAGATGATTTGTTCTCAGTGTTGCATGCCCTGTTTTCAAAACGTTGAGCTGAGGTCACTCTACTTAAGATTTTACCCTCTAGTCCAAGTTTGGTTCTCATTAGTAATAAAAAACAGTCATTTTTACTCCCTTACATAACAGCTTTTCATGTGTTTGGAAAGTGTTCACCTACTGATGGAATGAAGCCAGTGTTGCAGCCAAGGCAATATATGAAGGCATGTGTGCTATGAGGGGGTCGGGTGGGGAGTGGAGGCTTCACAGTATGAATCTGCATTGAGGCCACCAGCCAAAGGCTAGGGGTCAGTGTTCTTCACCCCTAGCATCAACTGCTTCAGCATCCTCTCCCCTAGAGTGGCCATGGTTAACTCTACCTCCTCAAAGGGTAATAGGAAGTTTTCCAGAAGAGACAGTTTAGTAAGAGAAAGGAGCATATCAGTAGAGGTGTTGAAACTTACGAACTCTAGCCTCATGTGGGTCAGTTCACTGTGCTTTCTGCAAAAGCCAGATGGCATAGGCTTGGCACTCTATCTCCCTTGAATATCTTTGGGAGCTCATAAACTCCACCATAGAAGGAAAATAAAAATGTTTCTTTCTTTGATCATCTTTCCTAACAGCAAAGAACCCAAACCTTACTTAAACAAATAGATTTTTTCCCTGAATTATCTAACTCCTGTCCTTCTCAACAGTACTGGGCTAGCTGACCTTCCCTACCTGAAATGCTTTACACTCACGTTCATATTCTTGCATGGCAGGTTGTCTTGTCTCTTAGGTGTCAACCCAACTATTACCTTCTCAGCAAGATCTTCCTTGACAACCTTGATATAAAGCCGATTCCCCCAAACCCCATCTTTCTGTATTAGATTAACTGTTTGCATCCTTTATAGCACTTAACTAGATATAAATGATGTTTATTTAATGATCTGTCTCATCCTTTAAATTTTTTTCTTACTAAATTTTAAGTTCCATGAAAGTTTGTAGTACATTTTTCATGTTCACTGCTATACAACCAGGGCTGTAAACAGTACCTGGCATATGGCACGCATTCACTATAAAAGTAAAGAGAACGCATAGAGCTTCTTGTTTTGTACTCTAGGGTAGCTTGTTGGATTTTAAATTAGGGTTAATATTTTTTGCTAACAATGCTGATTCTTTAGTCTTTTCTCCAGTTTGTGAGAATTAATTCCTTGCATGAGATACTTCCAGTCTCCCATTTTTGGAAATTCTCCACTTTCTACATTTTTTTTCCTGAAAATATGACTTGTAGCATGAACACAAATTGACTTTAGCTTAGAATATGGTTATGTAGATGCTGTGCTTCTCACTTAATGGTCCACAAGGTTTAGTGAGGGTGTAGAACTTATTTTATCCCTAGGAATATTTAAACTCTGGAAACAACTGGTTAAGTCTAGCCTTGTGCTTTGTTTTGCTTTTTATATGGACTAATTTTCAATTATTTTGGTCTTTTGGATCTCTGGACTCTGTCCTCTTATGTATTCAAATTGTTAGCTAGGCATTCATTTAAATAAAATAATATCATTTACAGTAGGATTACTATGTGTCTTTGGCATAGAGTTTCTTCTTTTTAAACATTTTTAAATGTTTATTTATTTTTGAGAGAGAGAGAGAGAGCAGGGGAGGGCAGAGAGAGAGGGAGACACAGAACCTGAAGCAGGCTTCAGGCTCTGAACTGTCAGCACAAAGCTCGATGCGGGGCTCAAACCCACAAGTTGTGAGATCGTGATCTGAGCTAAAGTTGGACATGCAGCTGACTAAGCCACCCAGGTGCCCTTGGCATAAAGTTTCTTTTTGCATCCAGGTTCGTAATATCTTTGTGAACATTTTGCTAACAAAGCACTATAATTTGATTTATTAGGAGAACAACAGACAGTGTCTTAAAAGTTTACACTGATATTAACATATCTGCTTTGGAGGTTCATGTAACAATGACATTTGTCAGACTATTCTTTATAAGCTCTGCAGCAGGAGTTCTGATGTGCTATTGCCTACACGTATCTGTGATTTCCCATGCTTCCCACTGTCCCTGCCAACTGGTGACATTGCGATTTTTGTGTCTACCAGGCCATGACATGGACCACAACATATCTGACTGGTGATGAAGTCATCAGCAGAGCAGCAGTCCCACATCTTATTCCAGTGCCACCCAAACCAGGAAAAGTTAGTCATTTGATCTGATATCTCATCTTCAAGCTCTCTGCATGATGCCGTTCAAAAGGAAGCATCAATAATATTGCTTTCCTGAAAAAGTTCAGGAAAGATAAGACAGGTCACATTTAGCCACCTGGTAAGGTGACAACTCCACTCACCACTCTATTCACATACTAACTAGACCATTCCTGGCAGAAGCCGGAAGTCTAGTGGAGGTCTATCAAAGTTATCTAGGCTTATTTTAATGCAACTTAAAATAACACTGTTTTGTTATAAAATTAATAATTCTGGACAAATGCCAGTACAAGAAGTCCTGGGCAAATGGGAACATATGATTACTCTACTTAGATACATTGCAACAGAGAAAGGAATTCTCTCCCTGCCCTATGTTAGATTATCTCTCCCTTCTATCTTAGATTGCCAACCACATCAAAGATAGAAGTTGAAGTATTAACCTTAGCACTCAATTATATGATAATTTTCTTTTTTATCATTTTGTCTGGATGCTCTTCTAAAAATACTTTATTGGACCTAGAGATTGAAAGTCAGTCATCAAAATAGGTATGGATTTACCATACAGCAATCTTTCAAGAATCTTTAGGAAATCAGTAAATATACAGCATGGATATCACCACTTCCTGCTCCTACAGGTATGACAAAACCCTCTAACTGATCTGTAATAGACCTTAGGGCATCCAAGCCTTGTTTGATGTTTCTTTTATGCACACTATGTAATTTAGTAATATATTTCTGAAAAAGTTGTTATGTAGATCTATTTTGTTAAATCATACTTTAATTGCACAAACATTTCCCTATTTAAATGAATACCACTGTGAATATATTTATTAAAAGCCACCAATTAATTTTAATTCTTATATAACTTTTTCTTAAAGTGAATCCATTCTCCAAAGACATAACTATAAGTAGTGTGCCTCATTACTAATCATCCAGATAGAATAGGTCCAAGAACCTTCAAAAATGATCAGAACTTCAAATTCTACTTCTGTTAACCCTACTGTATGTGACTTTGTCTTTGCAAAAGGCAAGCACTGGTAATATGTCCCTCACCTGCAAGAAAGCCTTTATATTTGTTCTACAGTAATTTTTTCCCTCATTTAGGGCTTCCAAATTAAAAAGGCTTTCGTTGAGGCTAGTAGATGTTGGTATTTATGTTTGTTATATTAATGATTTTTCATTTTATGGAAGCAATCATTTTGAATGTGTTAATAGAAACCAGAGGGCCCATATGAATATTTTAGATTAAAACAGGTGCCTGTACTAACACATTCTCCTGTTTGTTATATACGGATTTAGAAACTGACTTATGCTCCCATTTAAGCCTGAATGTAATCCTGAGTTGACACTAGGAGCTGTCATCTATGGGCTGTGTCACAAAATTTATTTATTATAGAACAAATTGCCTAAAATTTGAAAATACTCAGGACTAAGAATCCCTTCAGCATCATTACTTTATGACAAGAATCTGCATAAACCCTACAGATAGATCTGTTCAATTCCACACATGGAAAACCTTTTAGTCTGTTTTCTCTTACGATATCAACCATATTTTAGGAGTTTGACATTGCTTCTAACTTAAGTGACCTGGAAAAAAATGCCTTCCTTTGTAGTCGGTTAAATTCTTCCCTACACCCGTTCCCCCCCGCCCTTCTATTTTAGGCACATTTGGAGAGTTCTTATTTGAGGAATTAGCCAACACTTCCCTAAAATCATGTCCCTATTGTGGAAAAAATAGTTTTTATTTTTCACCTACTGTGTGCCAAAGAGTGTGATAAATACCTTTTTTTGATTTATCTCAATTAACATTCCTAAACTTACACAACAATTTCCATTATTGTTCTCATTTTGTTTCTTTATTTTTATTTTTTAAAAGTTTATTTATTTTAAGAGAAAGAGAGAGAGAAAGAGACCACAAGCAGGGGAGGGATGAGAGAAGGAGAGACAGAATCCTAAGCAGGCTCCGCACCATCAGTGCAGAGCCTGATGCAGGACTAGAATTCAAAAACTGTGAGATCGTGACCTGAGCTGAGATCAGGAGTCAGACTCTTAACTGACTGAGCCACCCAGGTGCTCCTGTTTCCATTTTAGAGAAGTAGAAATTGAGTATGTAAGAAATATGCAATGTCATACAGCTAATCTATAGCAAAGCAGGGATGGAAACCCAAACAATATGGTTTGTTGGTCTTGACCATGTTTATCAAATTAAAGACTATTATAATCCCAGAAACACAGAGTGGTAAGTAGGATATATAAACATAGATTTGATGATCTTTGTCTTTTATCTAGGGCACTGTCAGTTATGATGTGATGATGGTGACTTTTGTTGACAATGATATTGGAACCCCATTTCAGGAGAAAGCAGAACAATCTATTCAGGCTTAAAGCATCTTCAGAATATGACTGAAAGTTCTACCATTAAAAAAAAATTCAGTGAATATTTATTTAGAAGTTACTAAGTATTCAACACTGTGTTGATAGAGTGTTGTATGAAAGATAGAGAATATGATCAGTGTCTAGAAGATCCCACAGTCTGAGTAAGGAAAATAGAAACTATATACACAATTTTAAAAATTATTATAACTATTTTGGAAAGGAATTTGATAATATTTCGTGAACATGTATTAGGTTCTAGGCCCTTGAGATTTTTCAATGTATTTGATTTTAACAAACACTGTGAAATGCAGATAATAACCCCATTTTAAGGAATAAGAACATTAAGATTAGTGGAGTTTAAGCATCTTTGCCAAAGCCATTTGGCTGAAGGATGGAGTAGTGGTATCAAGATTTGAATCAAAGCCCATTAGCTGATAAATTCATGGATTTTTTTCCATGGACCAGCTAAAGTCCAGCTGATTAGATAAAGATGCAAGATTTATCAACAATTAATGTCTTCTACCAGATAAGTTTATCAGATCCTTCCAGAAGCACTGATCCAATCAAAAATTGGACAATGAGAAATAAAGTTAAGAGCTCTGGAGCTGAAGCTTCTTGAGGACAGTTAGGGTGGTGTAGTGGGGAGGGTGCACTGGATATATAGATATTTATGTAAGATCGTCTAGCAGAAAGGAAGAGCCAAATAGGTGCCAAAAATAGAAGAGAAACTATTGACAGAGTTCCTTCTTTATTTTCCTCCTTTGTCTGTCTCTTCCTCCCTCCATTCCTTCTTTCCTTCCTTCTTTCTTCCACCTCATTCCCTCCCTCCCTCCTCTCCTCACCTCTCCTCTCCTGTCCTCTCCTCACCTTCCTTCCTTCTTTGCTTGCTTTCTTGTTTCTTGGTTTCTCTCTTTCTTTCTCCCCTCCCTCCCTCCCTCCCTCCCTCCCTTCCTTCCTTCCTTCCTAACTTTTTAACCTCCTTATTTTCACTGGTTCTTTATGCCTTTAGTATGAGTTAGTTTTTGCTGCATCATCAACTATCCTTGAACTTTGTGGCTTAAAACAACATTCATTATGTCTCATAATTCTTAGGGCTATCCAGGTAGTTCTCTTGGTCTGGAATAGCTATCTGGAATAGGGATGGGTGCTTTAAGATGTGCATATTCCATGTTTGGGGTCTCAGCTAGATCAGCTATCCCTCTCTCTAGATGGTGTTTATCTTCAAAGAAGCTAACTGAGGCTTATTCACATGTCAGCCATGTTCCAAGACAGCAAAAGCAGAAACTTCACTCGGAGTCCAGGAAGAGACAAGCAGCAAGCAGTCAGGGAACCAGAAAAGACTGTTTATTTTGGACTGGTCCTGGCCCAGCGGAGTCACCTCCAAAGGCTGAGCATCCCACTCTGGTTTTACTGCTCTTTTATACAAATATGCTTCCGGGATGGGTGGGGCTATTACAGTCAAGCTTCTGATTTCTGGCTACAGGCTGATATAAGAGGCAAGAAAGATTTGAAGAAGTCAGAAGCATGCAAGGGGAGGATCTAGCCTCGGACATCTGGCTGCCCCTTTTTATCTGCTTTTTTTTTTTTTTTTACCAGCTTTTCTTCTCAAGAGCTTGCATAAAGTCACTTCTGCTTCATTCTATTAGTTAAAGAAAGTCACAATGCCAACCATATTGAATGTGTGGTGGGAAGAGACTATCCACTTCTTAATGGGAGGAACTGCAAAGAATCTGTGGCTATTGGCAATATACATTACTTTTGGGTAGAGAAGTGAATATTCCCAGTCTATCATCAGTGATTGCCAATGGCAGATGTCTTCTTGAATGCCCAGCTCATCTGTATCAGTTATCTCTTCTGATAACTCTGTCACTAAAGAACCTCAGAAAGTAATGTTTCCTATGCAGGGCCATGAAAAGTTTTCTACAAAAGTGAACGTGTTTGTTACATTAAATTTCTAGACTCACCCACATTATAGTTGAAAGTTCAAAGATGGTTTCACATACAAAAGAAATTTTTTTAAGTATTTGACATTGAGGAAATGTTACTGTCTCTATAAAAATGTTCTTTGAATTATGGAACTGAGGCATGGATTCTGCACTAAATTGACAGGAGGTTTTTCAAAGGGGGGAAGGTTGAACAGTTCAGTTAACATTATCTCCTGTAAATTCTGAGAATTTCACAGAGCTTCAAAGTGAAAATAAGTACAGGTTTACTTTCCCAGATTGCTGGAAATCCAGGAACAAACATTTATATTCTCTGATTTTTATGGCACGAGCCACACTAATCACACTAACCACCATAAGTTTGCCAAAATAACTCCCTAAGAGTATCTCGTGATTTTGGGGGTGATTACTTCAAAGAATGTTTTTGTGTGTGTCCAAACACATCTTCCCTGTATTTTGTTTCAGTTTCACCCATATTCCATGTTGCCAAGTCTTTTAGAGAGAAAGTGTCACTTGCACTGACCACTATAAGAATGCCAGCATTTCTACTAAGAATGCTATCTCATGAGGATCCCTAATTTCACATTTACCAATAGCAGAAAAGTGATAGGTTCTATTTGGAGGTGGAGGGATTATTCAAACACAGAGTTCCTTTTAGGCAGTTCATTTAACTCCTCTATCTCTCTAACTACCCTGTCTTATGACTGCACAGTTCAAGGACCTTACACTCAACAAATATATAATCTGAGCACTTTCAGAGGCAAGCAGGAACTATCTGAGGAGCTGGAGATAGAAGTGAACACAGTGTTATATGTTAAATATATGCACTTTAAAAAGAAAAAACCCTGCCTTCATGGATATTAAATTTACTTATCTATTTACTTCTGTTCTCCTTCCTGCCCTAAGCCTGACTAAAACTTCCCTCTTTCCCTACTTAAAAAAAAGTTTCCTATGGATATGAATAGATATAAAAACCTCCTGAGGAGCACGGCAGGGGTCAGGGGCGGTGGTGGGGGTGGTGGTTAACTGACGTTGTTTGTAGTAGCAGGCTCTGGCTGTGCCTGCCAAAAAAATGCCCTGTTACATTTACAGGACCACAACTCGACAGATTTTAGACAGGACATTTTTAAGTAATATCAAAGACATTGAAACTAGAAAAATCCAGCATTCTTGTTCTGTTTTGTTTAAAAGACTGCAAGAACACACATCAAATGTTATTTCTCCGGACACTTAATTTAGATGAATGCACGGGGCATCAGGTAGCCACAGGTTTGTTCACTTGATTGAGTAAAAAAAAAAAAAAACCTGGGGAACTTGATGAAACACAAATGGCAAGATTGCATTTTTCACTTTCCATTTGGGCATCTTAGTGTTTTATTGTAAAAATCAGGGAGTGAGCCAGACATAACTTCAACATGACCTATCTACTTTATGTGTCAGAACACGTTATGTTCATTGAGCTATGCACTATTTAGAGGAAAACTTAAGAGTTTGGATGAATTTATATGCTGTCTACCAACATAGTGGATCCCATAAATATTTTAAGATAAGAAAGATGAAAAGGAGGAGCATTTGACTTGGGATTAGAGAGGAAACAGAGTTTTGTCCAAAATAATTGTTTCTGAAATAAGAAATCGAAGGTAAGTTCTTTTGCTATGTATTTACACACACAACTGAGTCCTTAGTAGAAGAGGGAAAACTTTTTAATGTTTATTCTTTTTAGTTATCATTTATTCTGTACTTGTTATGTGCCAGAATTTAATGTCTGAAAGTGCATTACACACATTTCATTATATCCATCTGTACAGTAAATGAAGACATGGATATTAGTACTTGTTTAACATATGAGGGCACCCAGGCAAAGAGAGGTTAAGTAACTTCACAAAGATTGCATAATCCCGCAATGATAGATCCTTAATTCAAAGGCAGTGTACTTAGATTTCTAAGCCATTGTTTTTAACCACCAAATGCTTAACTCTGCCCTTTGAAATGGGTATTTCCAGAGCTGAGGTTAGCATCTTCTGCATGACAAAGGCTGATTGGATTTTGAACTCTGCATCCCTGAACTCCAGGTCCCTCATCTGTAAAATGGTGACAATGTGCCTGTTTTGAAAATAAAAATAAAACAGTGTGAATCGAAGAACAAATGTATTTTTCCAGTACTATTCACAGGATCTGAAAAAATAGCATAGGGTTCAAAATATTTATTAACTTTAATATAATATAAAGGAACTACTTCACACCATTTTTAAGCCAAGTTGCAAGAGGATGTTGGAATAAAATTACAGACATTGTGACCTCAAATTAGACATTTATATCTATGACAAATCTGAAGTGAATCTAGTGAAACCAAAGATCAGGAATACTAAGAGGAGCCAAAGATCATTCACCCCACCAAATCTGAGGCAATGTTTGAAAAGGCCTTCTTCATTAAAAAAAAAAGGAAATTATTTAATGATATGTATATATAAATAATATTTTAAGCTGTGCTTTAAATACAGATGTATATGTGTGTGTATGTATTCTAAGGATGAAATATTAATATATCTTTCAAATGATTTTTCTGTTTATTCTTATCTATTTATGCCTTTTCCACACCAAAATACTAGTATATCAAGCCAGTTTCATATTCTTTTTTATTTTTTTTAATGTTTATTTCTTTTTGAGAGAGAGAGAGAGCAAGGGAGGGGCACAGGGAGAGAAAGACATGGAATCTGAAGCAGGCTCCAGACTCTGAGCTGTCAGCACAGACCCTGACATGGGGCTTGAACTCACAAACCTCAGAAACTGTGAGATCATGACCTGAGCCAAAGTCGGAGCTTAACCAACTGAGCCACCCAGGTGACCGAAGCCAGTTGTATATTCTAAGTCAAGTGGAATCTCATTAGTGTAAAAGTTGTTATTACTTGATTTTGATCAAACTACTAAACAAGTCTGATCCTTATAACATAAATTGTTTGAATGACTGTGACTCAGTCTATTAATAGGGTTAGCTTTCTCTCATCACAGATACCCATTTTATAAGTTGGAGCACAGTATACTTGACTCATAATTGTGTCTTATGAGGAATGATACAAGGTACAAGTGATGTTTTGCCTGGAGAAAAGTCTTGGGGGACATGAAAATTTTGTACAGGTATTTGAAGTCCTGTAATGTTACAAAGAGAATCTAGTTTTGTGTGGCCCCAAGGAATAAAACTAGGATGGTGGATGGAAGCCACAGTATGACAGATTTTAGTTGAGTATAAGGAATAGTTTTCTAAGTTTCAGCTGTCCGTAGATGTCTCAGGAAGCAGTAAATAACCACTGACCAATCTCCATCTATTTAGCAGAAAGGATTCTAATAGCTAAGGGGAAATTGGCCCTAGTGATTCAAGACTTCTCAAGAATGTTTGCCAAAGCCAGAAGATGATGCAAAGCTCTGCTTTGTCCATTGCAAAAATTCTTTATGATAGACATTACACACACACACTAGTAAAGCTTGCAGCCCTTTTTGGTGTTTCAGTTCATATGGAAAACTTGCTAACTTAACCCTAAGAGATAGCTGGTATTTGATCTTGGCTAATGAATCTTTTGTACTGGAATGTAAAGCCTTCACTAGCTAAACTTTTTCATCTTCCTTTGATGACCTTTCCTGATCTATCTGATCTTTACATAGCATTGTTCCTTAGAACTTTGTTTTGTGCCTCTTTTCCCACTCTGTCTTTTGCTCTTGATAAGCTCATACACCCCATGGTTTAAATACTACCTACACCTTGAAGAATGTACATGTTTACATCTTCTCAATTTGAAACCCATATATCCCATTATCTACTTCACATCAACATATGGATGTTTTGGAAGCATTTCAAATATTGTACATCCTGAGTCTAATTTCTTTTTCTTAATTTATTTATTTTGAGAGAGAGTGAGAGTGAATGAGCACGGGAGAGGAGAAGGAGAAGGAGAAGGAGAAGGAGAGAGAGAATCCTAAGCAGGCTGCACATTCAGTGCAGAGCCTTAGCCTGATGCTGGGGGGCTCCATCTTACAACCTTGAGATCATGGCCTGAGCCAAAATCAAGAGTCAGATTCTTAAGTGAATGAGACACCCAGGCACCCCCTGGGTCTAATTTTTAGTTGTTCTCCAGTAATATATCTTTCTCTTCTAGCTTTTCCATCTTAGGAAATGGTGTTTTTCAAATACTCAGGCAAGATACTTGATTAGAGAAGATAGGCTTCACTAGGCAGAGAGGGAAAGATTAGGGCTTGAGGTCCCTGGGTGGGGAAAAACACATATTTTGGAATAATGCTTCGAGTGTCTGACCACAGCAAACCCCCTGAGGAGTAAGGTTCCTTTTAAGGATGTAACAAACACCACCTACTCCCTCTCAGGTTTCCCCTCAGGAATTTGACAAAAGACCCAAGTATGGCCATAGACCACACCTTATACAATGGAAACAAGACAAGCAGGGATGGACAACCCAGTGCCTAGAGCTATCAAGCCAGTAAGAGTAGAACCTGAGAAGGAACCAGAGGGAAGGGATGGGGGAGGGCTGATCAGAACCTTATAAAATAAGGACCCTTTCCTATAGTCCTCAGGCATTCACTTTCTACTGTCCCCTCTCTGTAAAGAGATCTTTCCTACTATTCTCCCTTTCTAATCTTATACTCTAATAAACTTTTGTCTGCTGCTCATTTTGTGTACACCTCTTCATTCTTTGAAACTGCGAGACACGAATCCGGGTGTTGTAAAAAATCCTGCAACACCATTTGATAGATCCTTCTCATTTATCCTCCTCACAAAGGTTCTACTTCCAGCAGATATCTCAAGTATACCTGCTTCTTTCCACATTTACTTCTAACACATTCACCAGGCCCCATTATCCCTGTACTAGACCACAGTGATAACCTCTTGACTGCTTCCCCTGATTCCACGTTATACCCCCACTCCCCATTCATTTTTGCACAGTTGGTAAGAGGAATATTTTCTGTTCCTTTGTATCTTAATCAGAAAGGGAAGGGTGGGCAAGGGAAGGGAAGGGAAAAGAAAGAAAAGAAAGAAAGAAAGAAAGAAAGAAAGAAGGAAAGAAGGAAAGAAAGAAAGAAAGCCAATAAACAAGTTTGTAAGATACAAGATGAATATATTAAAATCAATTATATTTTATGCACTAGCAATAAGCAATCCAAGAATGAAATTAATAATTACATATACATCAAATCAAAAAAGAAAGAAAGAAAGAAAAGAAGAAAAGAAAACCTTTTATTGTGAAATAATTATAGACCCACAAAAAATTGCAAAATAATTCCAGAAAGGTCCCAGTCAAAGTAATATTTTAAAGTTCACACTTTGTTATGGCACTATCTTGCTTAAGGTCCTTTAAAGTTTTTCTAATTTTCTTAGTAAAGTAAACATTGCTATTGTAGCCTCTAAATCCCAGCATGATCTCTGCTCTTCTGTTTCTTCAATTTCCTTTTGATCTGCTTTCCCTGTCACTCCTGTGCTTTATTTACTCTGACTTGCTTTCTGTTTCTTGCCTATCATAAATTCCTTACAGCCTGATGTCCCTCTTTCAGTGCTGTGCCCTCCTACTCACCCTTCAACATAATTAACACATTGTTCACTAATCCCACAGTCTAAGTCAGGTCCCTCTGTTATAGTCTCTCTTTTATGTACCATTTTTCCTACCTAATACTTATCATTATTATTTGCATAATGACTGTATCTGCCTCTCTAACTGCACTGTAAACTGCCTTTTTCTTGTTCTAATATGACTACTGTGCAAATAGTAGGTTCTTTACAATATTCAAATGAATGAAATCTAGTGTATCCAACAGGAAGACGCGTGGTTGCTATTTAGAACTTCTTGAGCACTGCATGCTCTTTGAGAACACTGAATTACACTTGGATCCAAATATTAGTTCCATCAATTACTGGATGTGTATCTTTGATCAAGTTACTTAAATTTATGGAGCCTCAGTTCAGTCATCCACAGTGATAATACCTTTTATTCGTTCTTGCAAAGATGAAATGAGTGAAGGCAGTAAAGTGCCTAGTATGGTACCATGGGTTAACCTGTCAAATCTTAGAAGCAGTGATCCTTAAAGCCTGCATTTTAGGAGAACAGACACATGTAGGCCACACACACACACAAATTCAACAGCATAGTATCTAAATATTCCCCAGAATACAATGTCTGCTTTCTTTTACTCTCCAGGTGATATTGTCCAGATTTGTGATCCTATATTGTTTGTCAGATTGTTTGTGCTGTATTTCTTTTTTACTTTTTTTAAAGGTTGGTTTTAATATGTAAAATATAGCTTCAAGGCTTCTTTTCCTCTTGACTTCTTCTGACTATGAAACATATGATAAACAAACATAAATTCTCCTGGCCTTAGATTATTTTCTATATTTCCAATCTAGTCAAGCTTGTTTTCTTTAAAGAAGAATCTTGGAAATCACAACTTGTGTAGGGTTGTATTAACTCTCAGAGTCCAGAGAAGGCAATGAAACATCCAAAGAACTAGAAAATATGGCTATGTCACTATAGAGGTAGTTTTTGTAACTACCTCTAAATTGATGAATCAGAGACATATTTAAAAATGATTGGGGCAATGGCAATAATATATTATAATCTGATGATAATTTATATTACTATCACGTTATTAACTAATAATTATCAATTTATTATTATAGTAAATAGTAAAGCTCTAATAATATCAAATATATTAAACCCATTAACATAATAGATAAAATATCAATAATTATAACTAATATTATTTATAATAATTTGTATTACTGTCAGATAAAATAAAGGACAAAAAATTGTTGCTAGAGACAAAGACATTTTAGTTTATAAGAGAAGCAATTCATCATAAAGGTATACCAACTATCAGTACATAGGCACTAACAAGAGAAGCCCAAAATACATGAAATGAAAACTGAAAGAATAGAAGAAATAAATATATAATTCAACAATAATAATTAGAGGGGCACCTGGGTGGCTCAGTCAGTTAAGTGTCCAATTTCGGCTCAGGTCATGATCTCACAGTTCGGGAGTTCGAGCCCCGCATCAGGCTCTGTGCTGACAGCTTAGAGCCTGGAGCCTGCTTCAGATTCTGTGTTTGCCTCTCTCTCTGCCCCTCCCCAACTCGCACTCTGCCTCTCTCTGTCTCAATAATAAATAAAACATAAAAAAAAATTTAAAACAACAATAATAATTAGAGACTTCACTACTTTACTTTTAGTAATGCACAGAGAAAGAAGATGGAAGATCAGAAAGGAAATAGAAGATTTGAACAACACTATACAATTAATAGAGGAAAAAATCCATAGAACACACACCTCAAAACAATACATAGGCTTTCTAAGTGCATATGAAATAGTCTCCAGAATAGACCATATTTTAGATCAGGAAAAAAGCCTAAATAAATTTTAAAGGATTGAAATCATACAAAGTGTGTTCTCTAACCATAGTGGAATGAAATTTGAAATCAACAGGAAATGGGGAAAATTCACAAATATGTAGAAATTAAACACATTTCTAAATAACATCACCTAGAAAATTATTAGTAATCAACTAAAAACTATTAGAGCCAATAAACAAGTTTGTAAGATACAAGATGAATATATTAAAATCAATTATATTTTATGCACTAGCAATAAGCAATCCAAGAATGAAATTAATAATTACATATACATCAAATCAAAAAGAATAAAATATCAATAAATTTAGCAAAAGAAGTGTAAGATTTGTACACTAAAAAATATACATCACTGAAATAAATTAAAGAAGACCTGACTAAATAGAAAGACATCCTATGTTTATGGGTTGAAAAACCTGATATTGTTAAGACAGAAATGCTCCCTAAAATATATCTACAGATTCAATTTAATTTCTTTTTTTAAAAAGGTTTATTTATTTCTTACAGAGAGAAAGCATAAGGGGTGTGGGGGCAGAGAGAGGGGAGAGAGAGAATCCCAGGCAGGCTTCGTGCTGTTAGTACAGAGCCTGACATGGGGCTTGATCTCACAAACTGTGAGATCATGACCCGAGCCAAAATCAAGAGTTGGATGCTTAACTGACTGAGCCACCAACATGCCCTTTCAATGTAATTTCTATCAAAATCTCAACTTCTTTAATTAAAAATTAAGAGACTGATTCTAAAATCATATGAAAATGCAAGGGACCCCGAATAGCTTAAACAATTTGGAAAAAGGAAAACAAATTTGGGTGACACACTGTTCCTGATTTTTAAAATATACTACAATAAAAAGCTGCGATAACCAAAACTGTGTGGTTCTACTATAGGGTGGGCATATAGATCAATTGAATAGGATAGTGAATACAGAAATAACCTCATATGTATGTCCAAATGATTTCGAGAATGTTACCAAGATAATTCAATAGTGAAAGACTCTCTTTTCATCAAATGGTGCTGGGACAACTGGATATCCACATGGGAAAGGATGAAGTTAGACCTTTATCTCACTTCACTCATAAAAATTAACTCAAAATGACCTAAATAAAAAAGGTAAAACTATAAAACACTTAGAAGAAAACAAAGGTATAAATCCTCATGACCTTGGACTAGGCAAATTTTTAGATATAACACCAAAACATGAGCAACAAAAGAAAAAAATAAATTAAACTCCAATGAAAATGAAAACTTTTGAATTTCAAAGAACACTTAATAAACTGAAAAGACACCCCACAGAGTGGAAGAAAATATTTGCATGTAATATATTGATGAAGGTCTAGTATCCAGAATATATATATAAAAAAAAACTCCTATAACTTAATAATTAGAAGACAAATAACCCAGTCAAAACAAAATGGATAAAGCTTTTGAATAGGTATTGCTTCAAAAAAAGGTGCAAATGACCAATGATGATATCAAGAAATTCTCAAAATCACTAGTCACTAGTAAGATGTAAATAAGGAAAATCAAAACCACGCTGAGATTCCATTTTTAATTCACTATTATGGTTATCATAAGAAAGACTATGTGCATAAGTATTGATGAGGTGGGGAAATCAGACCCTTATACATTGCTGCTGGGAATGTAAAATGAGGCAGATGATTTGGAAAATAGTTTCATAGTTCCTCAATAGAGGTAAACATAGAGTTTCCACATGACCCTATTTATATACTTAAGAGAGATAAAAATATATGTCTGTACAAATAATTGTACACAAGTGTTTATAGTAGCATCATTCATAATAGCCAAAAAGTGGAAACAACTCACATGTTCATCAACTGATGAATGAAGAAAGAAATGTGGTATATACAAACAATGGAACACTATTCTCCCATAAAAATGAAGTACTGATTCATGCTAAAACATGGATAAACCTTGAAAATGTTATGCTAAATAAAGAAGCCATAAACAAAACGTCATGTATTGTAGATATCCCTTATATGAAATGCCCCAAAAATTTGCAAATCCATACAGAAAGAAAGTAGACTAGTGTTTGCTGGAGGCTGGGAGACAAAGTGGGAAGTGGTTGCTAATGGAATTTGTGGGGTAACAAAAATGTTCTGAAATTAGGTAGTGATGATGCTTGCACAATCTTGTGAATATACTAAAACCCACTGAAGTATGTACTTAAGAACATTTTTTTTAAATGACGTATAGTTGACATATAATATTAAATTAGTTTCAAGTGTAGAACATAGTGATTCAACAGTTATATACATTACAAAATGCTCACCATAAGTGTATTACAATATTTCCTATGCTTTGCTTCTCATCCCCTTTACTTATTTTATTTTATTTTATTTTACTTTAAAGTTTATTTATTTATTTTGAGAGAGAGAGAGAGAGTGTGTGGAAGAGAGAGAATCCCAAGCAGGCTACACACTGTCTGCACAGAGCCCTTTTTGGGACTTGAATGCAGAAATCGTGAGATCATGGCCTGAGCCAAAACCAAGAGTCGAACTTTTAACTGACTGAGCCACTGAGGTGCCCCATGACTCATTTATCTTATAACTGGAAGTTTATATCTCTTAATTCCTTTCACCCATTTCACCCAGCCCTCCAGTTCCCTCCCCTTTGACAACCCCCAGTTTGTTTTTTATATTTATCAATCTGTTTCTCTTTTTCTTGTTGTTGTTGTTTGTTTGTATACCTTAAAAGGGTGAGTTTTATGGTATGTGAATTATATCTCACTTTTTAAAAGATGGAATAAGCAAAAAAATATGCCAATATGCATTTTTCCTCTTTCCTGTACCAGATACTGTTTCAGCTTTATCTCTTTACTTCACTCTACACACACTATTTAATAGGTGCTAAATGTCAGGTTCAGGAAGGTAGAGTGTCATGACTAAAGTCACACCAGTCAGTCTAGTAAATCACAGAAATATTTCCAAAATATTATTCCCTTTGATTCCCTAGCATGTTTAATAAAATAAATTGATCCTTAAAGCTGATAAAAATTAAGTTAATATTTAATAAATTCAGTCAAAGCAACCAAGCAAATATGCAGATGTTGAATGCGAACAGCTTGGCTATCACTTGTATATGTATTTCATAAACCTCGTGAGCTACTCAAGTGTAAGTGCCCTGTATATTTAGCGTATAGTTGTTAGGATGGAGAAGTGTCCATTGGTTTGGTCTCTTGGTTATTAGTAAGTCACACACATCTATTCCTTAGCATCATAGAGCTTATTTAGTCTGATATTATTTTTTAAGTTATTTATTTATTTTGAGAGAGTGAGAGATCACTTGTGCATGCATGCGTGAGAGGGGGAGGAGCAGAGAGAAGGAGGAAGAGAGGGAGAGAGAGAGAGAGAGGGAAAGAGAGAATCCCAAGCAGACTCCACACTGTCATCTCGGAGCTCCATGCAGGCTCAATCCCTACTGCAAGATCATGATCTGAGCTGAAATCAAGAGTCGGACACTTAACCAACTGAGCCACCCAGGCACCCCTAGTCTGATATTATTGATCCCCTGTCAGATGCCAAGTAATATACTGGGCCCTGAGGACACAAAAGTGAGTACACCTTCAGCAATTCTACTAAGATTTGATTTTCTACTTAACAGAGGGTTTCTAAGACTGAGAAGAGGGTTGGAGGCTGGAGTGAGGAATGGGGACATTTGTCTTTACTCTCCTCAGTGGTGGTTGATGTATTTGTGATAAAAACCTTGTAAAGGTGACACGATACTACATTTCCCCTAACTGTCCTTTTATATGTTATTATTTATTTCTGTTGGATTTATCATTCATGGGTAGAAACATACTGGCTTGTCATTTTGCACAATTCAACAGAACTTGATTTAAATAGAAAAAATGTCTGTATGTAGAAAATAATTTTCTATCAACAACATGCTGTCACTTTCAAGAGAAAATATGTGACAGGACTGTTGGTAGACTGCCTGTGAATATCCAAGTCAGAATTTGGCAAGGGCCCTTAGCTAATATCTAATTCTAAAAGTATTATGGAATCTTAAATAATTTCAGTGTTATACTTTGCTTGGGAGATATTACCTCAGGTGGATGATTCCCTTCAGGGCCACTGTGGGCCATTATTTATGTACTGACTCTGAGTCACCAATTCCCTTTCATTTGAGCTCTTTATTTCTTTATTTCCCCCACTGGAATCAGAAACTTAGAATTTGCTTGTTTGATTGTTTGGCTGTTATCTTGCTGAGCTAAATTTTGTTTGGTGTGTTCCAAATATTCATTGAAGAGTCAGGAAATGGAAACAAATTATTTGGCCAATATAATCATCGACTACATGTCATATATCAGCGTGTCCAAGACTGCAAGTAGCAAAGCATACTGACTGAAACTGAACTAACAATAGAGAAAGTTATTATATCCAAAAAACACAAGTTTCAGAGGTAAGGCAGATTCTAGGCAAGACATTAACAGAGGCTTAATGATGCCATCAAGGACCCAGATTTTCTGCTATTGTCAGCTCTGACCCCATTCCAAAAAAGGCTCTTCTCATGGTTGCAAGATGATTGTCAACAGCATTTCATTGCCTGCAGGCCAACTGAGCCAATTTAGGACATGTATTGCCCTCCCCACCCCCCACTGTCACCAATCAATAATAATTGGCTGGGGAATTCATTTACTACTTGGTTTAGACTAATCTGGCTTTATCCCTGGGCCTGAGGTTTGAATAGGTGGTCAAAAGTCTTTGCCACATATGGTTTGATTCTTCATCAGAAAACAGGGAAAAGGATTTAAATTATGGATTAGTTGGACTTTAATTTAAATTTAAACTTAATATTGAGTTGAAGATAGGGAGAAATCAGATTGAACCCACCAGGTCTTTTCCTTTTATAGCTAATGAGGCAGTATAGCATGATAATTTGGCTTGTTTTGAAATCTCTGAGTTCAAATATGCTTTTACCTTTTATCATGTATGTAGCTGTGGGCCAGTACTTTAAATCTTAGAGTTCACATCTGTAAAAAGGGGGAAATTGTGCCTAACTCATTAAGTTGATGTTTGACTATTGTCAAGTTGCTGGTACATAAAACGTATTCTCATTTTCCACATCTAAAGACTGGACCAAAAATCGGTCTTTAGTTTCAGAATCCTCTGTTAAGTGTGTTTGATAGGTAGCTAGCCTTCCTGGGTTTTATGTAAATAACTTCATATGAAACCCACATGGTCCTTTTGCCAGAGCTGTGCTTTCCACTGGCTTCATGAAAGATCTTCCTAGTCTTCGCCAGGAAAAGTTCACCAGGGGAATGGATTTTCCCTGTATCACAAGAACAGTAAAGCATGGACTACTTCCAAGCTCTCCAGTGTTTGCTACAGTAATATGAGGGAGGGGGGAGTACAGTGAAAGCAAATCTCCAGCTGTAAGGTGGATGTCATATTGACATGCCTGGAAGGCTGTGTGTCTCAGGTATCTGTGGGAAGCAAAAAGTGGCCAGGCTTCAAATTATGGAACATACACTTGAAAGAAGATGCTTTGCAACATGCATCCAGGGATATGAACTAATATTTTTTCTTTTATTATTCATTCAAGTAAAATAACAAAAAAGAATATACTTTGCTTTATGTATTTCAAAGTAAAATTTTTGTCTTGCAAACTATGTTAATTTTGCCTATTCTTTTATAATTTATTTTAAAATGTTAGTTGGTATGAAATATCTGTGGTGGTATGAAGTTTTTGTGTTTTGTTTTAATCAGTACCATCAAACCAGTTTTCAGTTTCTGGGGGAAAAGGTTGGCAGTTCTTTATTTTCTAAATAGCCTTTTGAATCAAGTCAAATAATAAGTATTAGTTAGTGATTACTTAAAACTGGTTTAAGTAGCAATTAAAAAATTTCTCTAATCCCCAACCACATCAAAGCTATTTTGTATAAGTTATTTGTTTTTACTGTGACATCCTGAAAATGTTCAGCTAGATTTCAGATGCCAGAAAGAAAGTATCTTATGATTTAATAGAGGGAGATATGTCAATCTTGAAGAGCACTGTCTCTTGACCTGTCAAGGGTCAAATTGAACCCTCTACACAACTCATTGAGAAGATTGGTACAGAATTGAAGTCATAGGCACCCACGGCCTCCAATCCATTTTGCAGATTTTTTTTAACATAGAATTGTCTCATTCTTTCACCTGGTACCACTTGTTATTGGTAGTAAAATATTTATATTACCCTGCTGTCTGCTTATTGCCTTATAATATATGTAAGAATGTTAAAGATTAATTGATTATTTAATTTTATAATTGCATATATCAGCTAAAATGTAGTCTCTTGTAATTGAAAAGTTAAAATGTGTGTGTGCGTGCACGTGCATGTGCATGCATGTGTGTCTACTCACAGGAAAAATTGAGGGGAAAAGGTAGAAAAGTATAAATTTAAATAAAAAAGAGTGCTTATCAATATATGTTAAAACATGGGTTAACCTTGAAAACAGTACGGTATATGAAGGCACCAGTCACAGAAGACCACATATTTTATGATTCTACTTATACACAATACTCTGAATAGACAAACCTATAAGAACAGAAGATATAATAGTGATAGCTGGGGCTAGGGGAATAGAGAGATTGGAGGTGATGGCTACAGGGTGTGAGGTTTCTTTTGGGGGCAGTGAATATATTCTATATTTAGTTGTGGTGAAGGTTGCCCAAATCTGTGACTATATTAAAAGCCATTGAGAGGCATCTGGGTGGCTCAGTTGGTTAAGCATCCAGCTCTTAATTTCAGCTCACGTAATGATCTCATGGCTCATGTAATCAAGCCCCACATAGGGCTCTGTGCTGACAGTGTGGAGCCTGCTTGGGATCCTCTCTCCCTCTTTCTCTGTCCCTTACCCTCTTGTGCTCTCTATCTCTCTCTCTCTCTCTCAAAATATATAGACATTTTTTTTAAAAAGCCACTGAATTGTACAGTATTAGAAGGTAGAAAATAAAACTTTAACATTTAATAAAGTAATTAAAAATAAAATCATTGAAGCTTTACAAAAATTGAATCATTTAAAACTATTTTAACTTTTGCAAAGGCAAAATAAATCCTGTTTGTGGGTAAGAGTCAACCTTCAGAGGTCAGAATTGCAAGCCCTCCTCTAAAGACAGGTCCTTGGGCCAACCAGCAGAAGTTTCATTTATAGCTTTACTCATTTCTTTAGAAAATGGGGACTGGCTCTGGTTATTTGGGGGCTTCAATAAGGCATTCTCAAGCAACTTGAGAAGTACAGAAGTCTGGCTTTCTCATTGTACACAAGGTATAAGAAGAGGGACCAAAAATATGGCTGGAAAAAAAAGATTACTGAATCTTTGCCATGGACTCTCAAAAAAGGTCAAAAGAGGAGTAGAATCTTTGAACCAATGACCATGTGTGAGCCATGAGCTTCTTGTTCAGGTAGAGTTAGGACAATCTAATCTAAACTTTATATCTTATGTTTATATTTATAGAACATTGTGAATGAGAAAACTAAACCTTGACTCCAGTCATAGAGCTAGAGAGTGGAAAAGCTAGGATTCCAATCAAGGTTTGCTGACCCCAGCACTCCTTTCTTCTCCTCCTAAAACCTCAGTTAATGATCCCTGAGTGTTGGCAGTGTTGCAGCAGCACATACAGATTTGGGCTCTGAATCTGTCTTCCTGTGTGATCATTCACATCTCAGAGACTCACCTTCCTCTTTTATAAAAGCTAGGCTTTGTCCTTAGATAATTTTAAAGGTCTCTCCCAAGCCTAATACATGAATGTTACTCAACATCCTGAGACAAAAGGGTTAAAATTCAGAATGACTAGAGCTTTTCATCATCAGTGGTTTAAATTGCCTTAAGAGTTAGGGAGAGGAAGGGAGGCAAATCATGAGAGATTCTTGAATACTGAAAACAAACTGAGGGCTGAAGGGGGAGGGGGAAAGGGGAAGGGGGACATGGTCATTGAGAAGGGCACTTGTGGGGAAGAGCACTGGGTGTTATATGGAAACCAACTTGACAATAAACTATAAAATAAAATAAAATAAATCCCACCAC
This sequence comes from Cryptoprocta ferox, assembly GCA_028646485.1. NCBI lineage: Eukaryota > Metazoa > Chordata > Mammalia > Carnivora > Eupleridae > Cryptoprocta > Cryptoprocta ferox. The sequence goes on along the minus strand of CM053574.1, from coordinate 36,710,273 downwards.
AAAGCAAAAAACAAAACAAAACATTGTCTTAAGGATTTAAGACCCACTTTCAAGTCATAAAGCCATTTAGACAGTTTAAATCTATGTTTAGCAGCTATAAGCTTTTTCCTACTGAGGATGCACTTTTTTATTTTGGTGTGGGAAACTGAGCACTACAAAAATTTCTTAAGGGACATCTTATCCAAGCTTATGTGTGACCCAGGCACAAAAGTGACACGGTGAATGAATGCTGAATAGTAACATTTTGTTCTTGATGAATAAAGTAATGATTAGAGACAGATTTGTAATGTAAGCCACAGAGGTTGTACAAAAGGAAAATTGACAAGGTCTGTGCCTGGAGGTTGTTTAAGAAATTTGTTCCTGGTACACAGTTGTGTCAGATATGTGGGTTGATCCTGACCAAAGGTAGATGAGCGACCAGAGTAGCTTGCTTTAACCTCAGTTGAAAACATGCTGGTTCCTAGTTGATACATGTGCTGTGTTTCAGATTTTAAGAAGAAAATTAAGGAATATTTATCTTACAGAACTTCATTTCATTGCTTGATATAAAGGATTTTGACATGGACAAGCCTAACTGCTTTGTAAGAGAATTTAATGTAATTCTGCTAGGGAAAATGATGGTATCACATTGGTTAAAATGGAAGAAATTTGCTGTGATCCCTTGCACTTTATGGAAAGAGCATGGTAACATTTGCTCCATGAAGTTCCAGTTAGTGATAAACTGTTTAAATACTTGCAATAATATACTGAATGCTGATCTTCATATTTTAAAACCTCATAGCAACTACTTTTGTTCTCACATAAGTCTGGTTTCATAGATGGGAAAGAATTCAGTTCAATGCTTGTTGGCATATAAAAAACAAGATTACTTGTTCAAATGGTCTGTTTATGTGACATAATCCAACCTACACTCCTTTCATTTAGGAACATTAAAGGGAGTGGCATAGTGGGGGGTTAGCTTCATCATTCTCAAAAGCTTTACTGATAACAAACCCCTAAGAGTTCTAATTGGGAATTTTAATTTTACTGGAGACACGATGAAGGGAAAATCATCCATTAGATTCCTTTTTCATGAGTTTATGAACCTGAGCTTAAAAGAAGGAATGCTTTTGTGCCATTCTGAGCTGCCATGCTGAACCAAACCAGAAAGGTGTGTTTACTTTGAACAGTTCACTCCAACAAAGCTACAGAGGAGAAATTGCTGTCTAACTCATCTCATAAAAGTATGCACAGGTCTTGAGGGCTTGTATCTTCACTGCTCAAATCCTCATCCCCTAATGGCTTTTTCTTCTGCTTCTCAGTCCTGAAACTGTGTGATAACTTACCCAGAAATTCTTCTTATGGAATCTGTCTTTACATTAGGACAACTTGGCAATATTTGTATAGCAGCTGGAAGAAAGTTCTTTTCTGAGATGTACAAAGAGGTGGAGCATGTGTGGATCACTGATTAGACGAGGCGAACAGGAGCAGAATATAAGAGGGATGGAACAGAACTCAACATATGTCAAAGAAAGTCATTTGACCTGTATTTACACTCCAGCAGAAAATAGAAAATAGTGGGCAGATTGAGATTTCACAGTAAAGTATGGCAAAAGAATTCTACTTAAATTGCAGTTACAGCTGTGACTGTTGACTTCTTGTGATGACATTGGCAAAATGTAAAATGTCCTCATATCCCTATGCTGTGATAACTTTGACATTTCTAAAGCTTCCAGAATTCCTTACAGAAGTTTCCGCAGAAACCTAAAGACACATTTTTAGAAAAAGGTAAATTAAAAATGTCCTGTTTTGAATCAGTAGGTACCACAGAAGAAATGACAGCATATATATGAAAAGCAGTCTTTCAAAAAACAGTTTAGTGTAAACATGAAATACATGAAGTTCCATTATTAGGTGGGATAGTACTACTCACAGAAATTACTAGCATTTATATCAAGTACTTAATATTTTACAGAATTGTCACACCCTTTATTTCATTGTTTCTGGTCCAAAGTCCCGTGACTATTATATCTGTTTTTTTGTGATCTCTGTTTTACAGGAGTATAAGTTGATAGTTGGCTTAAATAAGGCAGCTCCATTTGTATACCAACATTTTGCTTTCTGTCAGGTTTGCTGAAAGTATGCACATAACTGTAGAATGTAGAACTAGATTCAAATTTCACTTAATAAAACCATTCTATCCTAGGCCTGGTAAACAAACACATAAGCACACAAACAAACAAAAAACTCTGAAGGCATTAGGAAACAAGAGGATGACCAATGTGGAAAAAACTTTTTTATTCAGAGCAGAATTTTATGACTGGCAGAATGTGAAAAGGTTATTCTGAAACTTTCCCGTAATTTCTTTTCACAGTGAGGAAAATATTGTCACTCATATGAGGAATAGTTTCCAGATATGTCACTACATCACATAATTCTGTGGGTACCACTGATTGAATTATCTTGGAGGAGATCATATTATACTTATGTAATCAGTAGAAATTTAAGTAATATCTTTCTAGAGATTTTTTAAAATTACAACTATTTGTAAATTTTGGCCAAGAAATTTATAATATGTGTCTCTGAAGAAATGAAGTTTTTCCCCTTGTCATTTCTAAGTAATAATTTTTGCATATGCACATTTTAGAGTTCTTTTCAAACAAGTTTGGTTCTTTCAGAAACTAATGAGCAGGATTCTAGAGAGGTGGTAACAAAGGTGGCCTCAGTTTTGAAGCTTTCTAAATACCCACATAAAAATAGAAAATGTCAATAAATAGCAAAACCAAAAACCCATGACAGCATTTGCAACAAAACCAGGCAAATGTGTCCCATACATTCCATAATATATGCTGGTGAATACAACCATCAGTAGCCATAGGACCTGTAGAGTCGTGATGTGGTAGAGGGAAGCAGTGTGGTGTCCGATGGTCATGAAAACCCTGGAATTGTGAAATCCCAAAGAGCCAGCTGGCACAAAGGAAGGCCAACCTGTGAAAAGCAGGTGATGCTGACAGGGTTTTGTCTTCTGTGTAATGGGTTGATATGAAGAACAGAAAGTCTCAGAGCATTGTGAGCTCCCATGGATTCTCCAAACTTACCTTCCAGGGCTCCCATAGGACCTCAAACTGAGGAAAAGCTACTGTGTGTGGAATCTAAGTTGAGGAGTACAGGCAGAATAGAGAAAAGGATAGAGAAGGTCTAGATCAAAGTTGGGATGGAACAGAACCAGGAAATCCCATTGCAAGCTGCCATATTTTTGAACATAGAATGGGTGAGCAAGCTTTGTGAAGTTAGAAACCATACTCTGAGCCATGCTTCCGTTGAAAGTTCAAGTTAACAGATTTGCATAAAACTATTCAGTAGAAAATATTTTGAAGTCAAATGCCATACCAAGTAATCATAAGAAAAAAAGATAATAGGGAGCAAAATAATTAATAATCAACACGCCAGAAATACTTGTCCACAGGGAGATTGTAAGTGCAACATTTTATTTAATAATGAGGCAAAAGGTATTAAGGAGATGATGCAAGACATGAAAGAATAACAAAACTCAGAATTTTTCTAAATGTGTCTGTTTTTCTAAAGTCACCAGTGAAGTAACTGTGCTCAATGTATAGATGATAAACAACAAATAAATGAGGAAGAGATTGGGGAATATATATGCAAAATATTTTAATTTTTCTTAGGAATGTGATTGGTGGCAGTAATATTAGCATCATATTCTAAAATGGTTCTGTGTATAATATAGAAAAAGCAAATGAGTCATTATGAAATATTCTACTTCTACCATTCTATATATCCACCTATATTATTGTCCACATTTGTCACTGTCAAAGAAAGGAGATACAATGTAAGATATAAACATAAAGTCCCATAACCTTCTGTTTTAAAAAGAAGAATTAGGGGGAAAAAAGTTACAAACAGAGAGGTAGGGAGGCAAACCATAAGAGACTCTTGGATACAGAGAACAAACTGAGAGTTGTTGGGGTTGGGGGAGAAGGGAAAGTGGGTGATGGGCATTAAGGAGGGCACTTCTTGGGACGAGCACTGGGTATTGTATGGAAGCCAATTTGACAATAAATTATATTAAAAAAAGAAGAATTATATGAACTCAAGATGTATTTTAACTTAACATAAAATAAATCTTCCATATTAATGTAATATAGAAGATATAATATAGAAGATATAACTGTGTGTATATATATGCATATGTATATATACAATTGACCCCTGAAAAACAGAGGGGTTAAGGGCACCAACCCTGCACAGTTGAAAATCAGTGTATCATTTTTGATTCTCCCAAAACTCAACTATTAATAACCTACTGTTGACTGAAAGACTTACTGATAATATAAATAGTTGATTAACATGTATTTTGTATGTTATATGTATATACTGTATTGTTATAATTAAATAAGCTAGAGAAAAGATAATGTTAAGAAAATCATAAGGAAGGGGCACCTGAGTGGCTCAGTCATTAGAGCATCCAACTTCTGCTCAAGTAATGATCTCACAGTTCATGAGTTTGAACCCCACATCAGGCTCTGTGCTGATAACACACCAACGGTCAATATGAAGAACAGAAAGTCTGTCAAGCTCTGTCCCTCTCTCTGCAACTCTGCTCACTCTTCCTCTCAAAAAATAAATAAAAACATTAAAAAAATAAAATCATAAAGAAGAGACAATATATTTACAGAATTGTACTGTATCAAAAAATATGTGTTTAAGTAGACCTGTGAGGTTCAGATCCATCTTGTTCAAGGGTCAACTGTAGTCATGTATGTTACCATAGCAGCACATACCTTTATTTTATATAAGTGTGTGTGTGTGTGTGTGTGTCCTTTTCTGGTCCTGAAAAAGATCTCAAACTTTGACCTCACAGTAACATTGAGCATATTGAGAGTCCAGACTGGTTTTTCCAACATTTCTCACTATAAGACACCAAGAATTCTTGGGGAAGTAACTGATTCCAGGTCTCAGGCAGAAAATGTAAAAGATGAAAGAGGAAGCAATGGAAAACTGTTAGAGCCATGTCAAGTGGACTCAAGAGCTTGCGTGTGGTGGCTCCCACAGGCCAAAGATGAGATCATTAATAATATCTCAATAAAGAATAATAATTCAACAGATCAAGACATATGAAATATATTTAAATTCATGGGTTGGTAATGTGTGTGTGTGTGTGTGTGTGTGTGTGTGTGTGTGTATACATACATATGCAGGCATACTTCATTTTACTATCCTTGCCTTTCCTATGCTTCACAGGATTATGGTTTTTATTTTATTTTATTTTTTTGCTGTTGTTCTTTTTACAAATTGAAGGTTTGTGGCAACCCTGTATCAAACCATTTTTCCAAAAGTACTTGCTTCCTCTGTGTCTCTGTGTCACATTTTGGTAATCCTCACAATGTTTCCAATTATTATTATTATTATTATATGTGGTATGGTGATCTGGGATCAGTGATCTTTGTTGTTACTATTTTAATTGTTTTGGGACACCACAAATAAGGCCCATGTAAGACGAGTTACTTAATAAATGTTGTATGTGTTCTGACTGCTCCACCGAGAAGCCATTCCCCATCTCTTTCCCTCTCCTCAGGCCTCCCTATTCCCTGAGATACAATATTGAAATTTAAACCAATTATTAACCCTACAACGGCCTCTAAGTGGTCTAGTGAAAGGAAGAGTCACACATCTCTTATTTTAAATCAAAAGCTAGAAGCATTATTAATAATAGCTAAACTATGGAAAGTACAAAAATGTCCATCATCTGATAAATGGGTAAAGAAGATGTGGTATATAGATGCAGTGGGATATTACTCAGCTATCAAAAAGAATGAAATTTCACCATTTGCAATGATGTGGATTGAGGTAGAGAGTATTATACTATGCAAAATAAGTCAGTTAGAGAAAGACAAATACCATATGATTTTATTCTTATGTGGAATTTAAGAAACAAAACAGATGAACATAAGGGAAGGGGGGAAAAAAGAAAGAGAGGGAAAGAAACCATAAGAGACTCTTAACTATAGAGAACAAGCAGAGTTGATAGAGGTGTGTGGGGGGATGGGCTAAATGGGTGTGGGTATTAAGGATGGCACTTGTTATGATGAGTACATATGATGGGTGTTATATGTAACTGATGAATCACTAAATTCTACCTCTGAAACCAATATTATACTATATATTAAATAACTAGAATTTAAATAAAAATATGAAACAAATAAATAACTCAAAAGCTGGAAATGACTTAGCTTAGTGAGGAAGCCTTGCCAAAAACGAAGATAGGCTGAAAGCTAGGCCTTTTGTAACAAATAGCCAAGTTATAAATGGAAAGGAAAAGTTCCTGAAGGAAATTAAAAGTGCTACTCCAGTGAACATATGAATGATAAGAAAGTGAAACAGCCTTATTGCTAATATGGAGAAAGTGTCAGTGGTCTGGATAGAAGTTTAGACCAGCCACAACTTTTCCTTAAGCCAAAGCCCAACTTGGCTCTCTCCAACTTTGTGACTCTCTCCAACTTTGTGAAGACTGAGAAAGGTAAGGAAGCTGCAGAAGAAGAGTTTGAGGCCAGCAGAAGTTGTTTCATAAAGTTTAAGGAAAGAAGCCTTCTCTATAAGAAAAATGTGCAACGTGAACCAGCAAGTGCTTATATAGAAGCTGCAGCAAGTTATCCAGAAGATCCAGCTAAGATCACTAATGGAGGTGGCTACACTAAACAGATTTTCAATGTAGACAAAACATCCTTCTATTGTAAGAAGGTGCCATCTAGGACTTTCACAGTGAGAGAAAAGTCAGTGCTTGGCTTCAAACCTTCAAAGGACAGGCTGGCTCTCCTTGGGGCTAATGCATCTGGTCACTTGAAGTTGAAACCAGTGATGATTTACTATTCTGAAAATCCTAGGGTTCTTGAGAATTATGCTAAGTCTTTTCTGCCTATGCTCTACAAATGGAATAACAAAACTTGGATGATAGCACACCTGTTTACAACATGGTTTACTGAATATTTTAAGCCCACTGTTGAGATCTATTGCTCAGAAAAAGACTCCTTTGCAAATATTTCCACTCATTGATAATGTGCTTCATCACCCAAGAGTTCTGCTGGAGATGTACAACAAGATTACTGTTGTTTTTATGCCTGCAAACAAAATAGCCATTCTGTAATCCATGGATCAAAAGAGTCGTTTTGACTTTCAAGTCTTATTATTTAAGAAATACATTTTTGTTTTGCTTTGTTTAAACCAGCCGTTTTTTCTAAAATACTAATGTATTATTTAGAAAGGGAGTATCAGGGGAAGAGAAAGAGAGAGAGAGAATCCTAAGCAGCCTCTGCACTGTCAGCAAAGAGCCCAAAGTCGGGCTCAATCTCACAAACAGTGAGATCATGACCTGAGCCAAAATAAAGAGTTGGATGCTTAACTGACTGAGCCACCCAGGTGCCCCAAAATTACATTTTGTAAGGCTATCGCTGCCATGGATAGTGATTTCTCTGATGGAACTGGGAAAAGTCAATTGAAAGCTTTCTGGAAAGAATTTACCATGGTTGATGCCGTTAAGAGCATTCATGATTCATAGGAAGAAGTAAAAGTATCAACATGAAGAGGAGTTTGGGAGAAGCTGATTCCAACTCTCATGGATGACTTTGACGGGTCCAAGATTTCAATGGAGAAGTAACTGCAGATGTGGTGGAAACAGCAAGAGAACTAGAATCAGAAGTGGAGCCTGGAGATGAGACTGAATTGCTGCAATCTCATAATAAAACTTGAACAGATAACAAGTTGCTTCTTATGGAGAAGCAAAGAAAGTTGTTTCCTGAGATGGAATCTCGTCCATCTAAGTGAAGTTGCTGTGAAGATTGTTGAAATGACAACAAAGGATTTAGAATATTACATAAAATAGTTGATAAAGCAGAGGCAGGTTTTGAGAGGATTGACTCCAATTTTGAAGAAAGTTCTACTGTGGGAAAAATGCTATCAAACAGCACCACATTTTACAGAGAAATCACTTGTGAAAGGAAGTCATGTGGCAGACCTCATTGTTGCCTTGAGAAATTGCCACCGCCACCCCAGCCTCAACAACCACCACCCTGATCAGTCAGCAGCCATCAGAATTGAAGCAACACCTTCCACCAGCAAAAAAAAAAAAAAAAAAAAAAAAAAAAAAAAAAAAAAAATTACAACTGATGAACGCTCAAATGATGAACGCTCAAATGATGCTTTGCATTTTTAGCAATAAAGTGTTTTTTAGTAAAGTATATACATTTTTTAGACATAATGCTACTTCACACTTAGTATAGTATAATATGATGTAAACATAACTTTCACATTCACTGGGAAACCAAAAGATTCATTTGACTTGCTTTATTGCAATACTAACTTTATTGCAGTGGTGAGGTATACTTGCACTAACTGGCTTCTTTGGAGGATGATAGCTATCAGTTATCACACAGAGTAGTGTGATTTTTGAGAAGTAATTCTATTCAAATGTGAATATTTAAAAATCATTAAGGGAAGTATATTTAAAAATCAATCAGTCAGTCAATTTCAACCATGTGTCCTGCTTGGAAAGACTGCTTTAGAAATTCCAGGTTTAAAAGACTGGCTCTGACTTAGGAAAAAATCTGTTTTCTCTGAGAAAATAATACTCAAATGGATCTTTCTTTCTCATTCAAAATTTTGAACTGTTACTGTTCTCTGTAAACTGGTTTCCTCTGTCAGAGCTGGAGAGAAAGCAAATTCACCACATTTTCAGTACAGCACCTCATAAGCATTGTAATTGAGATACAGGAGAGTATCTTCCCAAAGCAAAGCCATTAAAAAAAGTGGGTGCATTGCCATTTTCAAAGCATGGTGTGAGGTAAGGGGAGCTGGCTGTATGGAAGGAGTCTGACAGTTTCTGGTTTAGCGGATTCTAGGTACACTATTGGAATAGGTAATGCCATTTTGTCTTCTCATCAATGTGGTACACATGGAGAGTTAGTAAAAATGGAAGGCCAACATGCTGATTAGCAGTAACAATCAAGTGTGTTTGTGGTAGTGTTCACAGAGACACTTTCGTTCCTGGAGAACTTAGAAACAAGAAATTGCCCTTCAAAATAACACTAAAGGATGAAGGAGTAAAGCAGAATTCTGGAGATTATGAACAGGAAGCCACTTCAATCAGTAGCATTCATATACTCTCTTAGCTTTCCCTACAAATACAACTAATACAGACTTTAGGATAAATTCTAGAATTGTTTTGCTTCTAAGACCTTTGCTTCTAAGACCTTCTTTGACATGACCTCAGTAATTTTGATGAATTCCTTGGTTTCTGGTTTAGCAGTATGCTCCAGGCCTATCTCGTACATTTTCTACCCCAACTATTTCTCTAAAGTTCCCCAGTGTCTTACAGGAAATGGTAGAGACCATACTCCAGTGTTCAGAGTTTTAATACTGATTGGGCCATTGATTCTGGGCCTTTTCAGTGGACAGAGTTAGAAACTTTTTTTTTTTTAAAGATATGTACTCTATAGACAAGATTAATCATAAATGTATTTATGATTAATAAATTATACCTTCATATTGTAAGCTCATCAGAGTATCTACTTACTTTCCTCATCTAATCTAATTGTAATCCAAATTTTGCAAGTGAAGCCTTTACTTAACTTAAAATACCTTGATCAGTTATTTAGAATAGAGGGGATGGCTAAATACCAGTTGATATAACTTCTGGAAAAATGAAGAGAGACTATCAGAAGATAACAAATCAGGAGTAAACTCATCTTGTCTGAATGATGCCATGCCCTTAATTAAATGACTAAATCTGTTTCCTATCTAAGTATTGTTGGGAAAAAAAAGTAATCTATTGATTACTTTTCATCCCAACTCTTAAGTTGGGATAACTATTATTTATTCAGCTTAAATTTCATATTTTCTAAGTGTTATCTTACCCCTCCCCAATCTGAATTGTATTATATTAGACTATTTTGTAATATCTTCAGCTTTTCTTTAACACCACTTCTTGCAATTGGTAATGATATGTTTGTGATGTTGCTTAGGAATTGTCTGTTAAATACTAAGTGCACTTAATCAACTAATTTTTTTTGTTTATTATCACTTCCTCAAGTACCTGACATAGTGCTTCAAGTATATGTTGAATAAAAGAAGGTGGAATTCATTATTCATCCTAATGACTAAGCTAAAGCTTCTTCAGTAAAACCTAAAAGAGTTCAAAATAAATTGCATAATAAAGACAATTATTTTGAGATCCTTTGTAGTTCCCTGTAAATTCTGCTAGTCATGTTGCTTTGCTTTATTTTGCCAAGATTTGCTTTTTGTTTTTGTTTTTATTTTGTCCACACTTTGTGTTCAACCAAAGAGCAAGAAGCTGTATTTCCCACTTGTTATTGCTTGATGGTCAGTGTGGATTTCACTCTCACTAGAATTGGTTAATTTTTGGGTAGCTACTCCCAGAGGTTAGTCAGGCTAAACAGTTCTAAAATGTTGCCCTTAGGTGATTGTTTTCACGGTTGGGTAAGACCTAGCTCCATCCTAGCCCTCTTAAACTCTTAATTTAACCAATTTAACCATATGACAGCTTCACATAGGGACAATATTGAGAATCTGAGAAAGTTTAAGAAGAAAATAATCATCCTTAATTGGTTCTGAATTCCCATATCATAAATCAAAATATATAGAGAAAAGATAATCATTATTCAATCACACTGGTGTGTAATAATAATTCACTGAGGCGAATTATATATGAAATCTTCCTTAAGCATCTCCAGTGGGCTACTTGGTAATACCAAGTTATAGTTGTAAATTGATTTCAACAGATAATCTCTCTTTGATTCAAGTGATTGTCCCCATGAATGTAGAATACCTAAGTCAGTTTATTTTGTTTGCATTTTAAAGGTGAGGTCTTTCATTATTAAATTATAAAGTCAATTGGCAGGCACTTGAAAGTTTACAAGAATATTTCTTAAGACATTTGAGATATCTGCATGTGTTTAACCCTATAATTTCATGTATGCATGTATAAATGAATGAATGAAAATAACATTGTTGGGAGAGAAATGTTCTAATTTATAGGTTACATAGTGGAAACTATCATTTAGATGTTAATTACATCTGTGTAGTTAGTATCTCCCACCTCACCACTTCCTTCTTTATATTTTATCAAATATGTTTACCTGAGTCTTGGGGAATAAAAGAAGTGATATCTTTGACGTTATAAAATATATGGTGTGAAATGAACATGTTTTTGATGAGGTTGAACCCACTCCCTGTCATAGGGGTGAAATCTGATTGGTCAAAACTAATCAGAATGATAATACTCCCTTGTTAGAGTCATTGGATCAGATAGCTAAAGCCTATGTTTTATTCAGAGCATGGTATTCCTCTGGTGTCTGGGATGGGATCATTGCTGATTCTATCTGCAGGAAGTTCAGGGCTTTTGTTTTAAGGTTATGGGAAGTAACCTATTCCCTCCTACTGCACTAAGTAAACTAACACAGTCGCTGCTGGACATCATCTTACGCTCATGAATGGCACCATCCTCAGGACAAAGCTGATATTGTGAATGGCATTGCACAGAGCCAGGTACTTGAGGACATTTTTTAACTGCCTCCATTGTCCACTGAGCCATTCTAGTTCTGGAACGCTAGTTTGAACAAACCCCAAAATATTGGTTTGCTTTTGTGAAAGTGTCACCTCTATCTGAACCAAGCTATATCTGTATTGGCCATTTTAAGTTGATGGGTTTCAGTGCTTCCAGCTGTCTGCATCTCCTTGATTCCTTCATTCAGTATATCTCTCAAATTCATATTGCATCTTTGAATTATTTATGCACTTTAGGCTACTACTATCAGTATATGATTTCTGACTCCATACTTCTCTCAACAGCCATTCATAATTATAATTTTACAGTCTCAGGTATCATAGTAAATCAACACCAGCTCATTAATGTTATAGTCCAATTATTGAGTAAGTCTACTGACAGCTGTTAGCATAAATTACAACAAATATTAAAGGGAGAAATATTTAACCTCTCCCCATAGGCACTATATAAATGATGCCAGATTTATCTCTAATCATTAGGTGCATTTAGGCTGTAAATCCATCCAGCACATCTGGACACATTTGGGATTTAAGTCCATCTATTGACATTATTTGGAAATAGAAGAATTGCAAACTCTTTTTTATTTTCTTGCTATTTGTCTTAACACAACACTGAATTAATCTTTTTTTGATTGTTGTCAACTTCATTTCTCTAAGTCATGGTCTCTGATGATGGCAGAATCAACAGCTGCTAGATGAGCAGCTGGCCCTCATCTAGCTTTGGAACAGATGTATTTCTTAAAATATTGGTAGTAAAGCATAATTCCATATAGCTAATCCAGTTTTGCCATTAACATATATATGAAACTTATATATGAAAAAATATTAAGCTCCAGCCACCTACCTTGAGGAAGAAACTTTCCAAAAAGAATTGGGTTTGTTGGAGAACTAAAACCTCCTACAATTTAAGGCCTTAGGCCAGTTGTCAGCTTCCAAACTTGGTTGCCCTTTTTCTTCTATTTTTTTTTTTGCCCCTGTTACAGATTCCTAAGAAATTAACCTTCTCTGCATTAGCATTTTAAAGCTGCCACGGTAGTCTTATCTGGGTTTCTAACCATTCTCATGCAAGATTACTTGTTCATAGGGATTTGCTTTCTTTAGGATCTTCTCTAAAATAGCCTATAAAATTTCATTGCCTTAAGGGGTTTCTGACTCAATGTCATAGCAGAAAAGACAGCAGTATAGATAAAAGTTAAATTTTAAAATGTAGGATTCAGAAGGATCACCCATTGTATTGATGACCAACATAGTGTGGAAACTGAGCACTACCTTTGAAATCTCACAGATCTGGTTCCAAACACAGGCTTAGTTATTACTAGATTCCTAGTTGTGTAACTCAGTTACTTTTTTGGCTTTAGTTACTTTATGTGTAAAATAAGGATGATAATGCCCACTTGAAGATTTTATTGAGGATTAGAAATAACATAAGACTCCTGGAACTACTGAGTGTTCCAGCTATAAACTAATGGGTCATTCAAGTATTAAGTGGCAAATGCCCCCTGAACTGGGATATAGTTGGCTTCTGAAGAGTGCTTCAAAATCCACCTTTTGGGTTCTTTCTTTCTCCGTTCATACAGCTTCCCCTTGAATCTGTGCATTTTGTCATACAGTTCTCTTCCAAAGTGATCAAGTCATTACGTGCTTAAAGTGAGAATCGTTTTCTTTCTGAAAAAACGGTAGGTATATCAATCTACCACACATCAACTCAACTTGGTTTTAACATCAGTAAAAATTGTCAAGATGGTTTTTCCCCGAATAGTCTGTCAAAAATTAGTTCAATAAGTAATTAAATGACTATTTAGGTTTGGGAAATACTGAGTTGAACAGATTTCATTGAGTACTTTCTAGAGGCTTTGATATGCTCACATACACTGTAATGTTCAGAAGAGGTTGTATGCAGTGTTTCTCAAGTTTATTTTTATGGTTACATGTAGCTAACATTTTTTTAATTCATGTCTACCACTGTTCTACACCCTGTATATGTTATCTAATTTAATCCTTGAGATAATCCTATGAGGTAAATACTGTTACCTACATTTTGTAGCACAAAAATTAGGCACAAAGCAGTTAAGATATATGTCTGAATACACCTGGTTTAAAGTGTGAGAGCTGGGTCTCAAACTCAGAGGATTGACTCCAGAAATAACATGTTTGATTACTTTATTGCTTTATAATGGGTTTCTATTGATCACAGAACCATTTGGGGAAATCTTTCTTGCAAAGAATGCTCTGAGGGGAACATGTGGGGAAGCACCCTATCAGATGAAACTTGACCAGTTTTGGTCATTATTGTCAAGGGTTTTATTTCTAACAGGAAGATTGTGTCTGTGGAAGTCTACTGGGCAAATCACTCTAAGTTAGGTGTCTTATGCCCCAAGAAGGTAGTTTCCAACATTTGAATACCCCAATCTAAGTTCCATTTGACTTAGCCCTTGCTATGTATGGGAAAGGACAATACCCCACATTTCTTAACAGAATCCCAGACCCCATGATCATAGTTGGCTACCTAGGGATAAATACTGGCTACATTCTGATAAAGACAAAATGTGATCCCAGCATTTTTACCAGTGAGGATCAATCTACTTTTATTACCCTAGAGTGTTTCCTAAGTGAATTTTCCAAAGCTTAAGTTGTCCAAGAATAATTGAGTTTTAACCCTTTCTCTGAAAAATGTATTTTCTACTTTATCATTTCCAAAAATATGCAACCATATATAGAAGACATAAGGTAGCTTCCAATTTTGGGACATAGTGTGACATAAAGGTGGCATGAACTTCCATATTTCAGTGATTGGTGAAATGAGAGATTGGTGATATTCTGATTTGAAGGAAAATCTTTCTATTTATAAAGCTGTCATCCTTAATTGTTTGTAATCTTTAATAATGTCACTTTTTGGATACATTTTAAACACATTTTTAATCCTACTTCTATGTCCTGTGAAGAAAAGTATCAAATGGTATATTTATTTACTTATATTAGAAGTGGAACCACTTTAAATTTTATTTGGAGACTTATGTAAGTGATAAATGACTTGTGCTTGCCTTGAGTTAGCTTAAGCAGACATGGCCACTGATAAATTAAAGTTCTCGGGCCCCAAAAATATTTTTAAAGTTAGTTCTCTGAACATAAAATGTCACAAGACATTTTTTTCCCTTTGTGTCTGTAATGACTAATTAAAAATGCTCTTAGAAATAGATAATATATGCTAGCCTATATTTGCAATATTAAGTGAGTGTAAGTAGGGGCACCTAGGTGGCTTAGTCGGTTAAGTATCTGACTTTGGCTTCGGTCATGATCTTATGGCTCGCGCTGACAGAGCCTCTCTCTCTTTCTCTTTCCCCCTCTCTCTCTCTCTCTCAAAAATAAACATTAAAATATATATTAAAAATAAATTTGATTTTATAACATTAAAAAATAAGCAGGTTAAAGATCTGTCGTTAGATTTCTTCCACAGTATAGTTTCAGTACCTTTCCAACTTCCTTCTTTCCTTCCTTCCTTCCTTCCTTCCTTCCTTTCTGTTTCTTACTGAGATTGAATTGACATATAACATTGTGTAAATTGAAGGTGTACAACATGTTGATATGACCCATTCATATTGCAAAATGATTAAGACCATAGCTTTAGCTCACACCTCCATCATGTCACATAATTATCACTTCTTCTTTTGTTGTGAGAACATTTAATATCTGGTCTTTTACAAATTTTGAAGTGTATAATACATTGTTGACTATAATCATTGTGCTGTGCATTTGATCTTCAGGATTTATTCATCTTTTAGTTACTATTTGTCTTCTTTAACAAGTTCTCACCAATTCTCCCAACACCAGACTCCGGTAACTACCATTCCACCCTCTGTTTCTATGAGTGTCACTTTTTTAGATTTTACATTTAAATGATAGAACACAATATTTGTCTCTCTATCTAGTTTATCTCACTAAGCATAATGCCCTCAGGATTCATCCATGTTATCACAAATGGCAGGATTTACTTTTTTGTTGTGGTTAAATAATATTGCATTATGTATATGTATGAGTGTGTGTATACATATATACACACACAGCCATATATATACACACACACATATGTATGTATAATATTACATATTCTTTATCCATTCATCTGTTGGTAGGCACCAAGGTTGTTTCCATCTCTTGGCTAATGTGAATAATGCTGCAATAAATGTGAAAGTATACATACCTCTTTAATATCCTATTCTCATTTCCTTTGGATATATACCCAAAGGTGTGATTGCTGGATCATATGGTAGTTCTATTTTTAATTTTTTGAGGAACCTCCATACTGTTTTCCACAGTGACTACACCAATTTAAATTCCTACCAACAGTGCACAAAAGTTCCCTTTTCTCCATGTCCTCACAACACTTGTCTTCTTGATGGTAGCCATTGTAACAGGCATGAGGTGATATCTCATTGTAGTTTTGATTTGCACTTCCCTGATGATTCATGATGTTGAGTATCTTTTCATGGACATGCTGGCCATTTGGATTTTTTTTTTTTTTTGGAAAAAGGTCTATTCAGTTCTCTGCCCATTTTTAATTGGATTTTATTGTTATTATTGATTTGTAGGAGTTCTTTATATATCATTTTTTATTGTTGTTATTTTTCCTTAGCTGGAGAATTTTGTTCATTGTTCAGGTCAAAAACTTTCCTGGAATCTTGTGGGCATTATTTTTTTGGTGAATTATAATTACAGCACAGTTGGGGGAAAAACATGTAAAAAAATAACTTTACTCTGTGCAATCTCTATTGACCACCTCTCTATTTTTAATAGAATTTGGCTCTAAGAGGGATATAAATTCATGTATTAAAAACATTAAGGAGGACAAAATCCACAGAGAGATATAATATCTAAGCATTAATCATTATAATTCAATGTATAAATAATGTAAATGTTACCAGAAGGACAGAGATAGAATGTTACCAGAATTTAGAAAAGGGAACAATTATTTCAAACTAGGAGGCGATAAGAGGTATTGGTGCTTCTTATATTCATAGTAAAATGAATATTCCTCAACTGTTGATTGGTCAAACATATTATTATAGCCAAGGTTGGTGACTTGAGAATTTCAACATTACATAGATGTGTCCCTTTCTGAAATAACAATAGTTTACTGGAAATAAAGTATAACCTTCAGTGCTCATTATTGATCAGGGATAAGAATAAAATAAATTGGCTTAGGTAAAACAGTATCATGTATAGGTTAAGAGTACAATCGTTAAAGTAGGATAAAATAAAAAAATGTAATCCTAATGTGAAGTCACTTGACTATTATTGCCAAGAATAAAATTAAGGATAGGTTATTGTACCATTGATATCAGTGACACTTGGCAGTTCACTCCCTGTCACTTTGTGTCATTTCCCAATCAAGTATGTCTTGAAAGCATTAAAGAAGTAAATTAATCTGTCATTATATTATACATATATAAGATATTTCTCTCCCCAAACTATATCATGTATATCTGAGCTTGTTAGGATAATACAGAGGAGGGTATTAACACCATAAACTGATAGACGGACATCACATCATTTTCATTCATCACTAAGTAATTTTCATATCTTATTCATTACATGATTGGCATAGTTCAATCCAATTTCTACTTTGCAGAGTTTGAAATATTAGTTACTTTCTTTTTTTATTCCCTCTCTGTATAAGCATCAATTACTCAAAAGTTTTCCAAGGATTCCTTCAGTACCATCATTTCTGTGATCAGTCAACAGCTCTGGAACATTAACATTGAATGTTCATGTCATGGGAATGATTTAATGTTGAAAATATTAGAAAAGGTTGAATTATGGTCTGAGGAGTTTCTAATATGTCAAAATGCTCTAACAAAGTGAGTGTGTAAAAAAGTATCAGATGTTTGGAAGCAGTGAGGAACAAAGTGTGAAGAATAACTTCAAAAATCACAGAAACTGTCATAAATAATAACTGCTATGTACTTGTCTGGTGCTTACTACGTTCAAGCTACCCTATTAAATTCTTCAGGAAGCTTTTCTCACTTAAGTATGTTTATTGATACTGATTGAAAGAGTTACCTTCCCTTCCTCCAAGACAAGAAGACTTCATTCACACATTCATGCCCTCCAGTTCATTGAATCCCTAACATGTGTGAGGCGTTAAGTGAGCATATGACATGTATAGAAGTGGTCACATTTTCTCTACTCCAAATTAGAAGAGCTGAGGTATTAAATAATTAAAATCAGGTATGTTAGGATAATATTGATATATATTCAGAGTGTACATGCTACGTACATCAGCCTCACACCCATGTCTGAAGTGCTCGTATAGAGATCTGTGATATATTATGTGTATTAAAAATTCACCACTACTTTGGAGTGATCAGGGATTTTTTTCCCCTATATTCCAATAAAGAAATTGAGGATACTAGAAAAGACATGTTGTGATAGACTTTCTTTGAGTGTTACATGATAGTGTCAGAACTGGGAGATAGGTCCCGACTTCTGATTTGTTACTTTTGTAAATGTAGCCCTCCACAGAAAGAATGTTTTCAGGGAAAAAAAATCATGAATGATGACTATTTTTCCTTTTGTTACCTCTCAGCTTTCACTTAACGTTCGGACTATGTAAGCTATATTCTCTGCCAAATATTCTCCTGTTACTCTCCTTTGCCTTCCAGGCAGACTATGTTCTTACCAAGAGGTGAGAAGAAAATAGTGAACAGTAAGATGCCTAGTAAGCTTGTGGGAAGGATGAGCCACCCTCAGGCTGTCTAAATCAGGCCCCCTTGGCTTTGCTATGTGTCTTTGTCTCCACTGCTCTCTTCTGGGGCCCAGAATTTTAAGGTATGACTGGATAGGCTTGAGTTTTAGGAGATTAGGCCTGACTGCAGGTTTCTGATAAGGCCTATAATTGACCCCAGAGAGGAATTAGGGCTGCAGCAGAAGCAGAGGCCCTTGCTTTGGGGCACCAGATTGCAGACCAGCTCCCCAGTGATCCCCATGAGCCAAAAGTGGTGTCTCAGGGGAAATAAGCCTAGGTAGAGTATGAAGGCAGTTTCCATAGAAGAATGGAACAGAGATTACAGAATGAGAAAAGAGTCCAGTAGGGGGCTAGGAGAGGGTTTCAAGTTGGATAATCACTTTTGGTTTTCAAGCATTCATTATTTTCTACATGACTTGTCTGAAGGCTCCAGGCTTGTATCCTTTATTGGGGTATTCTGTGGAGGCAGGTTTGGTGATTTCATAAGAAAAAGGATATAGGCAGTCCTTACTTTGCACAGTCCCTCCATTGAAGGTCAAGCCCCATTTGGGGCTAGGCTGAATGAACCTGCTATAGCCATTCATATACAGCTTTTATGTGAACATAAGTCTTCATTTCTCTGGAGTAAATGCCCAAGGGTTCAAGTTCCATGTCTTCTCATAGTTGTATGTTTAATTTGTTAAAAACAGACAAACAAATAAAACACAAACCCAAGCAAAAAACTTCCAAATGTTTTTCCAAAGTGGCTATACATTTCACATTCCTGCCAGTAATATATGATGATTCATATATTTCTTCACATCCTTTTGTCTATGTTAACTTTTCTGCTGTCTGAACACAGTATCTCTGTTTATTTAGGTCTTACATGATTTCTGTCATCAGCATTTTGTAGTTTCAGCAAACAAGCTTATATTTGGTTTATTAGATTTACCCCTTAGTATTCTATTTTTTTTTGAGTGATTGGAAATAGCAATGCATTTTTAATTAGGGGGATCCACATGTTCAATCTAGTATATAAAAGTACAATTAACTTTGTATGCTTATCCTGTATACTGCCATCATGCTGAACTAATTTCTTAGTTTAAAGTGTCTGAGTTTTTTTTTTTTTTGTAGATTATATGAGATTTATATGTAAACAATCATATTATCTGCCAATAGGGACTGTTTTCCTTCTGATCTGTATACTTTTTATTTCTGTTTCTTTTGTTTCTGTTTCTGTTCTGCCTAGAAATTCCAGCACTGTTTTTTTTCTTTTATAGTTTATTGTCAAGTTGATTTCATACATCACCCAGTGCTCATCCCAACAAGTGCCCTCCTCCATGCCTATCACCCCCTTTCCCCACTTCCCCACCCCTATCAGCCCTCAATTTGTTCTCAGTATTCAAGAGTCTCTCATGGTTTGCCTCCCTCCCTCTCTCCAACTATTTTTTCCCCTTCCCCTACCCCATGGTCCTCTGTTAAGTTTCTCCTAGTCCACTTATAAGTGAAAATATATGGTATCTGTCCTTCTCTGCCTGACTTATTTTGCTTAGCATAACACCGTAGAGTTCCATCCATGTTGCTACGAATAGCCAGATTTCATTCTTTCTCATTGGCATGTAGTATTCCATTGTATAGATAAACCACATCTTCTTGATCCATTCATCAGTTGATGGACATTTAGGCTCTTTCCATGATTTGGCTATTGTTGAAAGTGCCGCTATGAACATTGGGGTACATGTGCCCCTATGCATCAGCACTCCTGTATCCCTTGAGTAAATTCCTAGCAGTCCAGCACTATGTTGAATAAAAAAATATGAGAGCAAACATTCCTGCCTTGCTCCCCATTATAGGGAGAAAACATTCAGTCTTTCATCATTAAGTGTAAAGTTAGCTGCAGGTTTTGTATATGTTCTTCATCCAGTTGAACATAATTTCCTCTATTACTATTTTCCTGAGAGGTAAATCATGAATAGGTATAGAGTTTTGTAAAATGCCTTTTGCTAATTTTTATGATCATGTGATCCTTCTATTAAGATGATGGATTTGAAGTGATCATTTTTTAAAATTATTAAAACTACCTTACATCCCTGAAATAAAATCCACTTGGTGATAAAAGTATATAATTATTTTTACATATTGCTAAATTGCATTTACTAACATTTTCTTAGTGATTTCTGTGCCTATACTCATGAGGGGATCTGTTGTTTTATTTTATTTTATTTTTACTATCCTTGCCTAGATTTGACATTAGGGTAATGCTAGC
Source organism: Cryptoprocta ferox (assembly GCA_028646485.1). Lineage (NCBI taxonomy): Eukaryota > Metazoa > Chordata > Mammalia > Carnivora > Eupleridae > Cryptoprocta > Cryptoprocta ferox. The sequence goes on along the minus strand of CM053574.1, from coordinate 36,689,712 downwards.
TAACTATAACAAACTAACGTGTATTTTTTCTCTCTTGTTTTCTTGAATTAGTGTTAATTCTTATTTACATATCTGGTAGAATTTTCCAGTGAAACCATCTTAGTCTAGAAGTTTCTTATGGGGAGAATTTTAAAGTAAAATTCAATTTTATTAATAATTATAAGGGCCATTCAAATAATCTATTTCATATTAGGTAAAATTAGGTGTATTTCAAGGAATTGGTCAGTTTAATCTAAGTTGCTAAATTTATATATAGACTTGTTACAGAATAATAAGAACATTGTTGTATTTTGTTATCCTTAATATGTTTGGACTTGAGTCTACCATTTTATTTTGTTTTCTGTTTGTTCTCTCTGTTTTTTGTATACCTGATTTCCTTATTCTGTTTTCCTATGGATTACTTGAACTTTTTTTTTGTTCCATTTTGACATATCCCTAGTGCTTTCTGGTGTCCCTCTTTCTGTAGCTTTTTTTAGTGCTTGTTCTAGTGCTTGGTTTAGTCTTTTAACTAGTTTCAGTGAAATGTGGAAAAATCATCCCTACTGCATCCCTTTATCCTCCATCTTTAAATGATTTTATCTTAAATATTTCCGATACTTACACTTAGAACCACATTAAACAGTGTGATAATATTTGCTTTCACTGCCTGCTATTATTCAGAAGGCTCAATAGGACAAGAAATGTTTATTTTACTTACCCACATATTTTCTTACAGTGTTCTTTATTGCTTCTGATGTTCCAAGGTCTCTCTTTTTATCATGTTCTTCCTGTTTGGGACATTTTCCTTAGGCAGTATTTCACAGTAGTCTTTAATGATAAAGTGTCTTGGTTTTCCTACATCTGAGAATGTCTGGATTTTCTCTTCACTTGTGAAAGATATTTTCTGTGGGTATAGGATTCCTTCTTTCTTTTAAGTATTTGGAGAATGTTGTGCCATTTCCCTCTGACCTGATGAGCAATTGTTCCTGATGAGCAATCCACTCACTTTGTTTGTTTCCCCCTATAGGTAATGTCATTTTCTCTTAGAGCTTTTGAGATTTTTTTTCCTTCAGTTTTTAGAAGTTTAACTATGGTATGCCTCAGAGTGTATTTCTTTGGGTTAATTAGTGTGGTTTCACACTCAGATTCTTGAATTTGGTTTATATGTTTTACCAAATTTGGAAGTTTTTTAAGCACTTTTTAGCCATGTGTTCTTTCTTCTTTTCATTTGGGATCCTAATGACTGACCTGGATGTTAGATCTTTTGTTATATTTCCAGAGGTCGCTGAAACTCTATTCCTTTTTTTTAACATTTATTTATTTATTGAGAGATAGAGTTAGAGCATGAGTGGGGGAGGGAGAGGGGAGTTACAGATTCCAAAGTAGGCTCCAGGCTCCAAGCTGTCAGCACAGAGCCCATCACAGGGCTCAAACCCATGAACCATGAGATCCTGACCTGAGCCGAAGTCAGACGCTTAACCGACTGAGCCACCCAGGCACCCCTATTCATTTTTTTAAATTATAGTTTACTTTTTCTCTCTTTGTCAGATTGGGTAACTTACTGTTCAATCTTGAAGTTCACTGATTCTTTGCTTTGTCCTCTTCATTCTGCTGTTGTCTATCATCTGCTACTTTTTAATTTTAGTTTTTGTGTTTGCCGGTTCTAAAATTTCCATTTGGTTCTCCTTTATATGTTCTATTGCTTTACTGAAACTTATTTCTTTGGTGAGACTCTAGTTTTCTTCAGACATGTTTTTATTTGCTAAAGGGAACATTTTTTTTTTAATCATGGTTGCTTTAAAAATATCCTCAGTAGAATGAGCACTGGGTATTATATGGAAACCAACTTGACAATAAATTATATTTTAAAAAATCTCCTCAGTAATTCTAACATCATGTTGGCGTTAGTATCTGTAGATTGCCCTTCATGCAGTTTTGATACCTTCATGAGTTTTGGTGTGATGTATAGTTTTTATTGAAACTTGAACATTTGGTATATTTTGGTTATGAGACTCTGCTCTTACTTAAACCTTTTGTTTTAGCTGGTTTCATTTGTCAGTACTCCAGCCAGCAAGGAAGGATGCTATCTTATTATTGACATGTGAAGTCCAGCCTCACACAGCTGAGTGGAGACACAGTCACCTTGAAACCTGAATAGGCTGGGACTTCTCTTTGTTGCCAGGAAATGATAAAAGTTCTGACTCTCCATCAGTTCTCTGATGTAATCCTAGAAGCAAAGAGAAAGAGCACCTTGTTACCACCTGGTGGGAATGAAAGTCCCAATTTCCTTTTTGAGTGTTACTGACTCAACTTTAGTGGGAAGTGGACTGTCTTGGTCTAGGCCTGTAAGTGTAGAAGTCGAAGATGCCCACTGGTCCTTCGGTGGTGTATGTGGAAGTGGTCAGTTTTTCTGTGGTGTGTGGCTAAAGTTGAATGTTAATCTAAAAGTTGTCTTGCTAGGTAGCCCTTTCCTGGTCCTTTGGCTAAGGAGAGCAAGCTTTTTATACAGATTTTTCTATCTGTGTCCCTTGGTGTATACAGGTTGATGGCTTCTCCATCTCATAGTCTGGGGTACCTGAGGCAAAATGGAAACCTGGGGAGCTTGCAACTGTGTTGTTTGAGTCACAAGGAACGTAACTGCCCTGCCTTCTTCTCTCCACCTTTGACAGACTCTTTAAGCTCTATAAGTAGGTTTTCAGTTGTACTTAGTGAGAAAATAGAGAAATTTACATCTCTTCCATCTTCCCAGAAAGGAAGTCCTATCTTGTCAAAGTTTTGATTTGTTTTGTTTTTACAAATAAACAGAACTTTTTGATCCTAATTTTTTCTAGTTTTTTAAGTTACAGTATAGTAAGTAAAAATTACTTTTACCCCTTTTTTTCCACTTCCTATATATTTATAAATATTCATAGGAGAGTTTTTATTGTCTTTACAAAAATGTTTACAGTTTACAGAAGGATTATAACCTCCCCCTTTATTTATCTAAGTTGCTTTGCACTGATTCAGCTTTAGTCATTTTTTAATACTTTGAAATGTTCTTTGAATTTCATTCTTCCTTACCTTCTTACCTTCTTCTGCAAACATTATGTACCAGGAACTCTGCACTGCCCTAGGTTTACAGAAAGGACTAAAACGCATCTTTGCCTTCCTAGAGCTTACCGTAAAGTGGTAGGCACAGACCCTATTGAAGATTCTGGGTTAATTGATTTTCCTCCACTATTCATTAAATATGTACACACACAAACCATGATACAACTGCAAATGTTATAGGGCTTATGTAGCAATAAAGCAAAAGCATGATACAAATTAATTCAGTGCAGCTTTGGAAACACATAAAAGTACAAGAGAGGCTTAAGAAAACAGAGGGCATGATGTTGAGTGAGCAGTACCACACCACCTACACACATTATCTTCTTCAGTTCTCCTAACAGCCCATGAGGTAGGTGTCATTATTAACCCTTTTGGGGATGAGGACATTCTTACATCTGAAAGATAAATCACACTTCAGAAAATGTGGAGCATTTTGCACCATAAAATGTGCAAAAATGTGTTCCCTTGGGGTCTGGAATTAAAGTCAGGAGTTTTGTTATTTTGTGTGTGTGTGTGTGTGTGTGTGTGTGTGTGTTGATATGTATTCAGGATTTATTTGCTAAATAGTTGTGCTTATACATATCACTTTGTGACATAACTGTGGCTGGTCCAGCTTGCATCTGTCTCTATAGCTCCCAACCATACACCCTCATCATCATCCCCTAATAGTCTCAAGACCTTCAAATTCTCTTCTGCTTCTAAACCTCTCCATGAATAAGAACTCATCTTAGCTGTATTGAGTATGTTGTCTCTCTAAAATAGATATTATTAGTAAGCCTTGCTTTTGCATATGGGATAAATAGCTTTATTCTCTTCATAAAACAATTGGAAATATTCTGAAAAAATTAGGTACATCCTAAGTGTAATATTTAAGGTCCCATGCAATTTAGCACCAACCTGCATACCCAGTCTGTTCCCCTTCTGCTGTCTCAGTCTCCATCTTCCCCCATTCCAACTGCATCATACCATGGACTGGTCAGTGAAAACACCATGCATTCTCTCATCATTAAGCCTTTGTTTCCTTTATTTACTGTGTCTAAAATTTCATTTCTCATTTTGCCTTCCACATTCTAGGTCAAATGTCACCTCTTTATCAAATCTCAGACAAGTACAATTGAATCTCTTCTGGGTAACGGATTGTACCATTATCACAACAGGATTTATTTTATGTCCTTGGGAAACCATTTGAGGCCAGGGACCTTGTACTTGCAACTTGAAGCACAGTGCTTGGCTTACTCAACAAATGTTTATGGGATTGGATGGAAGAAGTTTTTCAGTGGCAGCTGGGCTGCCTCTGCCAGATGTATTCTTACCACACCATTAGAGAGTTGTCCTCTTTATTTCTTTACATATTTCAATCACTGAATAAAATCTAAAGGTGACTTAACTTGAAGTAACATGTTCAGTTTTTTTTTGTTGTTTTGTTTTGTTTGTTTATTTTTATTTTTTTTTTTTACCAAGGAGATACTCCTTTCCTATAAGGAACAAAAACTTTATTTATTAATGTTGACTTATCTTAAAATTTTTCTCATGGTATACACATCTTTTACTAAATTAACTTCTGGAAGAAGGGGAAAATGATACTATTAAAATGTAGATTCAGCATGTAAGTACTAAATGCTTTTTGTAATATTTAAGTTGTACTTAAGCCCTCTAAATTAAAAAAAAGCAGATATTTAATAGCTGACTAATTGCAGATATGGAGAGTTTTCAGCACTCATGGAGCTATCATTGTCAGAAGATGAATGTTTTTGTGGAATTAAGCCCAAGGAAGACATGTTTTTAGGCATCACATATTTATTTGCATATTTTTATTTTCTGAGAAAAAACCCTGGAATTTGAGACTTACAATTGCACGAGATAAGTGTCATTAAAAAGCACTGGTGTCCCACTAGGAAGGATGAAGTTGAGAACACCTGAGATAACATGATGCCATCCTAGTGCTGTATCCCAATTATTACTGGACAGGCCCAACTGCAGGGAACCACTTATTTACTGAACTCTCCATTCATAATATTGTGTGGGTGTTGTCTTCAAGAGGAAGAACATACTCTTTCAAAGGAGAACTCCTATGAAAATATAAACAGTACTTCACAAAGTATGTATATATATACATACATCCTTAAGTAGAGTGGCTTATTATTAGTAAATTGGTCAAGACCCAGGATCCTGAAACAAGAGCTAGCCTCCTTTGACTTAAATGTATGCTCACAGATAATTTTTAAAACCCCACAAAACCATGAATTAGAAGCCTGTCTTAGTTCTCAGGCTCATATCTTAATGAGTCTGGACAATGTTACTTAATTTCTTTGAGATTCTGTGTCTCTCATTTGCAAAATGGCACTAATGAGACTCACTTGCTGTATCACACAGTTGTTATAAGAATCTAATGAGATGATGGTTTTAATGACTTATTTAATGATATACTTCCTGCTCATCAAGTAGAATCTGTTTATGTATTTTATATATATGTGTGTATATATATATATATATATTTTTTTTTTTTTTTTTTTTTGCGAACTCTAAAGTTATGTGTCAAAGTGAAGTTGCATTACTTTCTTAGTCTTTTCAGGGAATTAGTCCAATACCCTGGTCTGTTACATAGTATTCCCTAACCAGGCATTCTACACTCAGCAGATACTCAATAAATGCTATGGACTAAGTTGTATAATAGGTCATCCTATCTACACAGAAGATCTTCTGTTCTTCATGCAGCTTGCATTTAAGATCCTTCCTCTTCTTGGTCCTTTTGCTCTGTAACAATGATGAGCTTTTCCTTTTCTATTATTCTTAATCATTTGATCATTTTGTATAAAAATGTAAGTTCTACTAGGAGGGACCTCATCTGTCATGTTTGCTACTGAGGCCATAGTGCCTTTTCAGTTCTGGTCACAACAGTTGGTATTCAATATTTAAAGAAGTAATGGATGAATGGATAAACAGATAGAAGACTTTCCCATGAGGACTATGAACTCATCTAGAGAAGATCTGGCCTTCATCAATGTCTATATCCATATTTTCTGGAATGAGTAATGTTTGTTTATATAAACAAATGCTAGAATAGTAATCTTCACTGGTGAAATAAGTTCATGTCTAATTAGGCAAATTAACATCTTAACCCAAGAGTGAGATTTAAGAGGGAGAAAACTTGAAACAGATCTGTGGTGTCTGGTAGATTTTCTTACATACATATTTTCATTTTCTATCTAGTATCAGGGACCACTCAGAATTTTTAGCCTGGAGAACAGAATACAACAATCACAACAACTATCTTTATAAGTACAATCATATGTTACAAGGAAAAGGTCACATTTCTTCTGTATGGACTTTCTGCAGAAACTGTAAGGTAAAAAATTGTTTAATGTGAACATAAACCTTGCAATGATTATAACTCAAACAGCCTAAAATTAGCAAGTTAACCATCTTTCAAGGTACTCACATGGAAACTGCATGACCATCTGGTGGTCTTCCGTGATATGTTGTAAGGGGATTGGCAGAGTATGAGGCCAGTTGGTCTCCAAATGTATTCCTAGTTAGAAATAACACCGTAGTTAAAACATCAGAAGAAAAAAAATTATAAATTGAAAAACACCATTTTGTCTATATATAAGTTCAGGCAAATCTAACAGTATTACTTTGTTTTCATGATTTCAACTTAATTGAAATTTTCCTTGGGATTCCCCAAATCCTAGCCTTAGCATTATATGCCATTAGGTTGATCCTCAAATTTAGCAATTCATGAGACACAGCCACTGATAATTATATATTATATATGAACAGCTGAAGAGCCGAGCACTTCTGAAGAGCTGTCTTCCAAATATCATTTCTTGATTAAATTTGGGCGAAAATACTTTCCATCCTTAGTCTTCTCTCAGAATGTGGAAACACGGTATCTCTGCAATATAAACTCTCAATTAAGCAAAATAATACTCTAAGTATTTTTCAGCAGATTCTGACAATGTCCTGTAATATAAAGCTCTCTAGGTCTGCTGCAACGAGAGCTCCATAAAGGATAGATTCTTTCTCTCTCGGTCTTTCAATATTTTATATGGCAGTTAAAGTAGAATCTGGGACTTAGTAGGTGCCCAATAAAAATTAGTTGTTTGAGGGCTATGAATGCTAATTATTAAATAGCCCACAGATTTTAAAAATTAACAGGAGATTCTAAACGCTTTTGCTTTAGGCACTTTCTCCCCCAACAAATGATGCCCTTTAAAATAGTGTTGATTTCAGGGGTCACCTGGCTGGCTCAGTCAGTAGAGCATGTGACTCTTCATCTCGGGGTCATGATTTCAAACCCCATGTTGGGTGTAGAGATTATTTTAACAAATGTTTGTTAGTGCCCATTGGTGATCATTGAAAAGTTGAATGAAGTTTTAAATATAGGGGCACCTGGATTGTTCAGCTCGTTAAGTGTCCAACTCTCGATTGCTGCTCAGGTCATGATCTCATGGTTTGTGAGTTCCAGATCCACATCAGACTCTGTGCTGTCTGTTTGGGATCCTCTCTCCCTCTCTCTCTGCTCCTTCCCTGCTCGCTCTCTCTCAAAATAAATAAATAAACATTAAAGAAAAAAAGAATTTAAAAATAAATAAATAAAATAGCATTGATTGCAGCAAACATATGCATGGGGCCCATCCTGAATACCCAAACAAGCTGCAGGTAAGTGGGAAGACAGTCTGGGAAGCTGGGGTAATATGACTGCTTCTCAGATAGCATGGTCCTTAAGCAAAGAATTCAGGTACCTGTTGGCTTCCAGAGGATATTGTGTTGGTTCCCAAATGGCTTAGGAGGATTTAGAGGAAGGAATTTTTCATCAAATAAAGTCACACTCAAACTGGGCTTATCAATTTGGTCAAGACAGCTTTCATACTTTAATTGGTGTTAGATTCCCTTCTCATTGGGTAATTCTAAGTCCCAGATTAGCTAGATGGGCAGATGGTCTTGCCTTTAATTTCAGTATCCCCTTCCCATATAAATCCAATAAATTTCAGTCTCCTTTTCCCATATTAACCCAATAAATTCATGCATATAGTATATACTTACCACCCGTACAACTCATGTATTTAGTCATATAAATCATTGTCTGAAGGGTCAACTCATATAGAAAACTCAACTTCTTTTAGGATTTTATACATACAATTACTCTATGGAATTAAATTCATTACAATCGAGTAATATTCAAACAACTCTTGCTAATACACAGTTCAGTTCTACTGATCAAAACATTGTCTTCACAACCTCATAGCTCACAGATGGTCTTTGGAAAATATCTCTGGAGAAGTATTACAAAGTTTTCTTCTTGGGAGTAAAATACTCACCTGCAGAATGTCTAGAATTGCCCCATTGTGAACAAAATCTTAGCTTCTCCAAGCTTTGCCTCTCACTGTGTGACCTTACATAAACCATTTAACCTCACAGGGATTTTTTCTTCATCTTTAAAAGGAAAAGATTGGAGTATATAGACCCCTAGATCCCTAAAGCTCTAAGGCTATGATTCTGATGTATATCACTCAAATGATGCTCTGTCAGAGTTCAGAGTGGAATGGGCAATGTGAGCATTCACTGGAAAAAGTGCCCAGGAGAATATTGATAACCTGATGGTAATATTCCCTTTGGCAATGGAGATTCAAATGGCACTCGAAGCCACCCTCCAGTCAAATAGAGTCTCAATCTATTATTATTTTTAACAGTGACATAAGTGGAGGACATTAGCATAGGTTTTTCAGTGCTGACAGGGTTGCTGAGGGATTTGTTGAGCTGAGAAAAGGAGAAATGACTGACTGGTACATTTAATTTATTACTTTTATTGACTTCTGCAGCTCCAGTGCTGTTGTACTCAGAAGGCCCATACTAGCTAATAAAATAGGACTTTAGAATTGATGTAGCAAATAAAATGCCAAATAAGAATGCCATTGTTATTAAAATGTAGTGACACTATTGATTTAAAATAAATATATTAGCCAGTTTGCTGTGCATTTAGTACTGGACTCAGCTGTTCAACACAGCTTTTGGGTTACAGGTTTACATGACAAATGAAAGGCCTCTTACCAAGAGGAGTAATGCAGTTTTATGTGGTAGGATTGCCATGGAAACAGAAATAAATCCTGGAGCTAAATAGGGCTGTGCATATCCTGTCTTCTGAGTTCAGCCTGCATATTCCGTAGAAATTCACAGGATGCTTACCATGGTTTCCTTTTTAAATGAAAAATTATAGACTTGGTATTTCTCAACTCATATCATTATTGAAGATTTTCTTTTCACTGTAATTGGCATGAAGAAGGCAGGCTTAGACAAAATAGATCCTGGCCCTCCTCTCACACCTCTGCTCAATTTTCCTCTTACATATGCACACACGTACACATGCATACCTCGCACCTCTGCTTTGCAATTCCAAGTAGTGTATAATAATTCATTTTTCTGTATAAGCTCTAATATAATCATTATCATGAATGGTTCTGAGAAATACATATGGCTTATAAAATGAATGCTATAGTGATAAGTTGATATGTTAACCAGTGTCTAAATATAGCTACCACAGAGCATCTCACATAAGAGCAGAAAATTTCCCTGTAATTCCGTATACCTTGATAAATACATGTGTATGTGCAGCAATTGTTCAAATTGGCCAAACATAAACAAATTAACAAGTTCTTGGTGTTCTACCCCTTTCCATTCAAGCAATTAAGAAAGCCTGATGGCTGGGGGCACCTGGGTGGCTCAGTCAGTTAGGCGTTCAATTCTTTATTTGGGCTCAGGTCCTGATCTCACAGTTTGTGAGATCAAGCCTGCGTTGAGCTCTATGTTGGCAGAAGCCTGCTTGGGGTTCTCTCTCTCCCTCTCTCTCTGTCCCTCCTCTGCTAGCATGCACATACTCTCTCTCTCTCTCAAAAATAAATAAACATTAAAAAATAGAGAATCTCCTAGGATAAATTTTTTAACTTTCTACAATAGCAGAAAGTATGAAAAAGTAGGCTAAAAGTCATTATTTTTTTTGTCTTTTTAACCTTACACCACCACCACCCCCCCCCCAACCAGATAGGACTCATCTATCTCTTTTGTCACTGTGGTAATAGTGCCTAAAAATGCAACTGACACATAGATACACGTGAATACTTCTGGCACAAATATATTGAACCAAACAAGTCATTACAGAAGTAGAATTCCTCTTCTAATAACTTCAGTATTCCTAGGAAATAAGAAGGAATGCTGAGATAGTTTGCAAGAAAAGACTGGGGTGGTTGCTATGGGCAAAATATTTGTGTCCCCTTGAATTCCCAAGTTGAAACCCTAATCTCAATGTGATGGTATTTGGGAGTGGGGACTTAGGGAAGTGATTAGGTCATGAGGGCATAGCCTTCCTGTTTAAGGACATGTTTAAGAAGAGGGAGAAAACTGGCTGGTGTCCTTGTGCTATGTGAGGACATGACAAGAAGTAGGCAGTCTGCAACCTGGAAAAGGGGACTCACAAGAACCTAAATGTGCTGACACCTTGAGCTTGGACTTGTCGCGTCTGCAGCAGTGAAAAATAAATGCTTGTTGTTTAAGCCACCCAGTCTCTAATATTTTGCTATAGAAGCCTGAACTAAGGAAGCAGTGCTACCTCTTTATTTCTCACTGTCTATCAGAATGTGGGCACAGTGGCAGAGCCAAAGTATTCCTGATTCTTAATTCAGTTCCCAGCAGCAATGTTGGGGTAAAAGAAATCCTTTTTCTCATTAACAATTGTTCAGTGAAGGTAAGGTCAAAGACTTGCTGTTCCAGTGAAGGACATAAGGGAAACTGATTTTCCAGCAGCTTCCAGCCCTATATCTTTTATCTCAATCATTTATGTATTTTAGGTGTAAGGATTAGGAAGAAGAAGAAATATCCAGCAACTTTCCCCTATTTTTAATTTGCTTTGAATCAGTAGACATGGCCTTGGATATAGAAAGTATTTTGCTATTGTGTGGATCTGAAGTTTCAATGGTTTTAAAAATAGATGAAAATCAGATTTACTGCTCTTCCTCTCCATTCCAATTTGTAGCTTTTACATAAAATTGTATTGAAGTTTTACTGATGACTATATTCAGCAGGTGTCTCAAAATAATTCTTGACCTTGAGTTGATGAGTTAGCTTATTTTTTAGATGGTAGTACTTTAAAAGTCTAGTGTAAAATAACATTTCTGAATAATACAGCCTTTTAATTAATTGACATATTTTGTCTGTTGTCTGTAATGGGCCTGAGGTCACCGAAATAGAGAAATGCCCATGATCTCAACCACTCACTCACTTACGATATGCCAAGCACTATACGTTTATGAGGAGAATTTAAGATGCATAGAGAATTATTGATAGTTAATGATAGCAAAACAAAGCAGGAAGTGGTAGAATCCATGGGATTTACTGATTAAGCTCTTAAACATTTTTCATAAGCATGATGCTTGCTGCTGCTATGGTTAGAAATTCTTACAAGAATGCCCCTCACATCTCTTCTGAAATAGATCTAATTTTTAAATACATTGCAATGCACATGAAGGTAAATTATTTCCAGCTTTATGAGAAATGAAATATATTTAACAGTTGACTCTCTTCTTGAGAAACCGATATTAGTTGTTTAGTAAGAAGCTATTGGCAAAAGGCTTGAACAGAAGTCACAATCTTACCTAAATTCCCTAGGAAGAGCATAGACATATCCCACATTTCAGTTTTGTGAGCTGAGAGTTACACACATATGTCTTTGGGGAGCCAAGTATTTGTGGGTCTTAACTCAGCACCCAGTAGGAAGAGCTCTTCTGTTTAAAGTTATGAACAAGTCAGCAAAACTGGCAATGTTTGCCCAGAGCATATCATGGAAGATCAGCTTGGCAGTTAGGGTTATTCCTGCATTTCAGGAAGGGTTGGGAAAGCACTCAGGAAAGAGCTGTGAAAAATGATGAGTGAGAGGAAGAAGCATAATATAATGAAGTGAACACCAGAGTAGGAGTTAGGTGAGCTGAGTTCAAGTGCCAGCTCTGCCAACTGATGTTGGGAAGATAACCAATCAGAGTGTCAGATTCTTTGTTTTTGAAAAGGTAATAATAGCATCTGACTTACAGGATTGTTATGAGTGCTAAAAAGAAAAGTGTGTATGTTATATATGGTTGCATAAATATACAAACATATACATATAAGCACACACATGTGAGTTATATATGGTTGCATAAATATACAAACATATACATATAAACACACATATGTGAGTTTACACACATAAATGTACATTCTTCTGCCTTGCCAGTGGTCAGTAATTTTCTTCCCCTTTCTTAGAATCATAACTTGTTCATTTATCAAAGAATAATATTTACTTGCCTTGCCTTCCTCACTCGCAAAGCTGCAATAAATTCCTTACACAAATAAAATAAACTAATAAAGGTGTTTGTTATATATTTTTTCCCATTGATGCTTTCAAATCTCTATATCTAGGGGACTACCTTGGAACATGGAGGGTACAGTTCGCAGCAATACCCCTGCCCTCAAGGAGGAGTAGTGCTCCCTGTTAATCAGAGTTAATCAGCAACCATGAGGATGCAGTACCCATCTAAGACTACTATATCCTTAAGTCACATCTGCAAAGTGCTCCAGATCCTTCATGATCTGGTCTTCAGCTACTTGTCCAGCCTTTTCTTGACTTGTACTTGACCCACAAGACTAGTCTGCCAACCACATTACATAGTTTTATTTCCTAAGGTTATCCTGACCTTCTTGGCCTTGAAGTCTTTCCTTACATTGTATTGTCCACATCTGAATCACCTTGTGGAAATCCTGCCCTTCAAAACTTTCTAAGTTTTATCTCCTTCTTTGTAAGGAATTTTCATCTACATTCTGTATTATTGAGAAATAACTCTTCTTCCTTTCAATATATTTCATGACTTTATAGGTCCTGAGGGCTTCCTCTTCTATGAATTGCCTGCATGCCCTTTAAATTATTTTCTGTATTCTGTTTGTCTTAATTTTTAGAGTCTGACTATCCATTGCCATTCCCCAGAATATCACCAGAAAGCAACCTGTTGATCAAGCAAATCTAATGTATTAGACCTGACTGTGTAAGAGAAGAACACATGTTGACCGAGAATTAGTTGTTCAGACGAGGGATTTCAGAGGTTATGGGGTTTTAGGATCTGCCCTGGGCAGTTTTAAAGCAGATCTTGCAAGGTGACGAACTGCTCAGAACTGGGCTGAGTGTATGACATAATGTCTTTTGAGGCTGTTGAAGTGAGTATTGATAAGCCAGCTGTCTATTTTGAAAAGGATACTCTTTTATTCAATTGAAAGTCTTATTTTCTGGAGCAAAGAGCTAAGTTATTTTTGCTTGTCTTCAGTTTTGTTTTATACAGCAACAACTAAGTATATGATTTGTTTTGTATTCCAAGCCTAATAGCAATGTTCGTTGTATACTTTATAAAAGCATAACTTCCATTATTTTGGTGTTGCTTTCAAAACCCTCCCTCCAAGAGATGAGTTTGGGGAAAAACAATCAACAGGTTCATTTCAGAATCCATTTGAGAGAATCTGAATCTTAAGCAAAAACAGGACTTAGTCTTAAGTAAACCTGAGGGTGGTGTAATCCTGGGAAACAGAACTTTTTATTTCAGAAAAAGAAGGCAGCAAAGGACTGGACTGGACCTCTAGGAGAAAGTAGGTTGGTGGGAGGAGAAGAGCAGATGGGAGTCCAAAACAGAGGAGATTTAAGTGACGCCAACTTGGCTCTGATTCAAAAGTCACCCACAAGTGGGGCAGAAGGTAAATAGTGCCAGCTAGCCCATCCACTGACCTTCAGGAGTTTTCCTGTTTGGCCATAAATAAGAGATATCCTTTCTGGTGATGGCCAGCTTGCACACTGTCAGTCTTATAGAAATTAACCGGACCTCTCAAGAATAAGATTTATACTTGCCTGAAAAGGCGGTTATGAGGAATGTGTAAGGACCTAAATGAGAATCATAGCATAGCCCACTAGCTTGCAAATATTGTTTGGGATAAGCTGGTGATTATTTTAGTAATTTTCACAATAAATGTCTCTGAAGTTCTGCTGGAATATTTCTGGGATTATTAAACATGTCATCAAATTAAATTTATTCTTAGTAATTAAACATGTAATAGTTCTATCACAACTTTTAAAAGACTGGAGACCACCAATGCTTTAACATGTGTAAGGCTGTGCGAGGTTTAGAGTAAAGTTGCTTCTGCCATCCCAAAGTATATTTTTGAGAGTTTATTTTTTAAGTTTATACATTGACTGGAGAAGTTATAGAGACTTTTTTTTATCTTTGCAATCTCAGGCTTTTGCATATCTACTCACTTCAAAATTGCATATCTACTCACACAAAATTATACAGTTCATGGACATTACATTTTCTTAAAATGTTATGCAAAACTCAGGCATATTATCTATGAATCAAAAGTGTTCTTGTCAGTACATGTCAGATTGTATTCTGTAGACTTTAAGTACTTATTTTAAGTTTTAGGACTTCTTATATAACTCATATTTATGAAATCAAATGTGGTAGATGTTTTTAGTAGACATATTTGAAACAATAACCCCAAAATATTGTTACCTTTTTTGTCATCTAATTCAGGTAATTGAAGAATATCCTATGGTTGCAAATGAGTTCTTAAAAATATAAGAAAAATATACCACTGCCAAGGAGTACTTTGTTAATCAGAATTTGCTTGGTCTTATACTATGAAAACAAAACACAGCAATAATTGGATCACTGAGCGCCAGAGAGACAACAGTTTTTATATGAACAACAAAATTCAAATTTTGTGTTTATTAAGAGATTCCCAAGGTTTTTAACAATATAATAATAAAATAGAATTCATAAAATACTTTTATCCTATTAGAATACTACTTTCTCACATTAAGATTTTAGTGAGAAAAAAAATATCTTGCCACAAATGTTTAAGGATCATTGGGATCTGTGGATCGAGTAAGAAGATTCCTATTGACCTTTACTACCCTTTAGGAAAACCAGTTTATAGAAAGGGACATTCCTGAAGCTGTGGAGAAATAATATTCCATAAGGCCTGCCTCTGGCCTAGGCTACATGATCTATAATATTTTTAACAAGTCATTTTCACCCTCAACTGCCAATTGGAATGATTCCCTGGGAATAATCGCTTTAAAAAATATTGATATGTATGTCTCAACCCCAGAGAATCTCACTTATATCATTTGGTGGGCAGACTAAACCACTGGGACATGGGGGAAAAAAAACAAAAACCAAAAACCCAAACCAAAACCAAACCAAAACAAAACCCGTCTGATCAATTCCAATGTGGAGAAAAGGCCAATAATCACTGTCTAAAGTGTTTGTAATGATCAGTTTTGATGAGGGCATCCCACATGCCATTGTTTCTATTTGTACTAAAACCTCTGTTGAAGCAGAATGCTAACCTTATAATAATCATCAGAAAGTATAACATAATGGTTAAAATTTATTGAGATTTTTAATGTGTCAGGCACAGTGCTATCGGATTTACTTGCTCTATCTCACCTCATCCTCACAGGAGCTCTGCATATTACTGATTTTAAAAAATAAATGTGAGGCTCAGAGAGATTAAATGACTTCTACAAGGTCACCCTGGTAATAAATGGTGGTACTTTGCTTTGAACCCAGAAATCTTTATTTCATCTTAAATTCAAGTCAGAAAATACTATCTGCTCTGAAGTAATATGTAAGCCAAATATTATTAGACAGTGCCTAACAAATAGCTGGTAGGTGCAAACAGGACCCTCATCTTTCTAAAAACAAACTAACTTCTTCCTCATGAGAAATCCTGTGCTTAAACAAGTCCTATTACCCATCATCTAATACCCAGAAGGCTCACTGAAGCATGTGTATCTACTTGAGTGCTGATTTAGAAGGTGAGCATGATAAATAATCAGCATTGACTTCATGGCAGCAAATATTAATCAATGCCTTCCATAAATGCCTCCTCAGAGACTTTGTTACCAGTTTTCTAAGTACTTAGATTTCAGAAAGGAAGGGCGAATCAATATTACATAAAGACAGTGCAACCAATATTTCTTTGTCTTAATGAAACTGCTAAGTAGATATGCATTAAATCTTGCCTGATGATGTGAAAAATAATGTCATTCCATTTGGTAGGACAGGTTCCAGAGAAGTGAGAACAGATTCAGTTTGTTCATATCTGTGCCCATTTCACTTTCCTCTTCTTTTGCTGTCTGCTCTCTCTGTTTCTCCTACTTCTGTTGATTTTCCTGAAAGTTCAGCTTTTACTTTGGTTGTATCTTAAACTCTTTTGCCTCTCTGTATCTGAGGCTTAATGAAAAGGAGCATGGTATTTATGTGGGAGGTGTTTCCATCTTCATTAGGTAACAGTGTGTAAATCTGGACTCAAAATTCATTTTTTCATTCTGAAGACTGTGTTGTAATCTCCGACCACTTTTACAAGATTGGTACAAAATTGAGTTTATCTTTTTAATGGCCAGTGATTCTGGACAAAAGAAAAATAAAGAGATTTTCCCTTTCTATCTGTGGTCTTTGTGTAATACTAAAACGAAGGGGTCAGTCATTCTGGCAGAGGGCTGAAGAGTAGGTATGGTAAATCTTCAAGAAAATCCCATGTTATGAGGCTAAAGCCTTAGATTTCAGAGTCTTTGGTTGGGTAAGATACATCTGGCTATAGGTCAAACAGACCAGGGGTGATGAATCAGAGTTGCACCTAATTTATATGTGAGTGATGTGATCTGCCTGGTTCTTAGTCTCGACACAAATGGAGAAAATCTCAGCAAGCCAAGGGCATGTTGTTATTCCTGATTAGCTGACCTTTGTCAAAACTCTTCCAGAAAAGCAACTATTGCCTTCGTTTACATATTACAGGATCTTTTGGTCAGATCTGTGCATTTGTGATTTTGCAAAACTCCTTGAATAACATTGAGAAAAATACTGATTTAAGATGCACTGCAATCTGAACCTTCATAGAAAGGACTCATATGCTAGGAGGTAGTTAGGCATGTGAAACAGGCTACTCAATGAAAGGTCCGTAATTTTCAGAAGCAGTTGTGTGAGAGTAGAAAGAGCACCATAGCAGGGGTTATAGGTCTATAGACATCACAGGGGATATGAGCTGAGGGGACTCCTCACAATATACTTTCAGTAGATTATTTTATAAAAAAGAAGGAGAAAAATGCTTTACAACCTTATACAAATGTGAAGCAGTATTTTATTTTCATTGATAACTAATGAAACTCACAAGGTGATAATTTGTCTATGAAAAATATCCCCACTGTCACAAGATACAGCAGTATGAACCTAGTTAGCTAATCCAAGAAAGTCATCTATGATTTACAAAGACACAGTATTAAATGCAAGTTCTTGGCCTCCAAAAAATGGGTGCTGTCTTTCTTCTGTTTCCTCTTTAAGAGATACTGTTCATATAGTGGGAAAAGCTAGCTGAGGAGGAAAGAAGTTCTGGATTTAATCTAATGCCTTCTCTAATTTATTTGGTATCTGTGCATCCATCTCTGAGTTTACAGGACTTCTGAATCTTTAAATGCAAAGCCAAGGTGTCAGGGTAGATTACCCCCATGGCCCCATTCTGCTCTCCAGGTTGGATTTAAACCATTAAAATGCTTTCAGGTGAAAAACTTGCATGGCAACATGAAACATTCCACTCATCTCATGTTTCTAATCTTCCAAAAATGTTTTAGTAAAATACCAGGAAGATTCTGTTTGAGCATTTCGATGGAGGTCCCCTTCAATTCTACATAATCACAATGATAGTTTCATTTAACTATCAGGTTAAAAAGTTGCTTTGCTTTCTAGATATCTGATTTTTAAAAAAGCAGCATTCACTAAGCATATGGAGGGAAATAAGAGTATTTACAATGTTTGAGGCTTTTTCCTTAAACAACACAGATAGTCATTCATTTAGGAAACTTCTTGGTTTGTAGCATATTAATTTATATTTCACATGCTCAGCTCTGTGCAGTACACAATACTTAGCAAGAACTGGTCTTTCTAAATCATAACATTAGTCAGGCAAGTGATACACATTTTCCACTTTGCCTTCTCTTGACTCTAACATTAGCCACATAAGGGCTACCTCATATGTTTCCCAAAGTATAAGCAGTCTGTATTTCTGGAATTTCTATTAGTAGTGTGTACTATGGGGAGATTTCACCTAAACACCTTTCTGGGGAACTTTGTAGCATGGAACATTTCAGTTTTAAACCTAAACACTTGACAAAATGGGATAACTATAACCCAGGAGAATGGAGATTGTGTTTTCAATGATCTTGTAACACAGGTTAGACACAATGTTTTTCAAGCATGAGTCTCTGACCCCCAGGGTCAGTAAGTCCAGGCATGGCTGTTAGAAATTCAGATTTCTCAGCCTTATCTCAGATTCAAGATCAAAATATTTGAGAAGAGACTCTAGTAAATATCATTTTAAACAACCGTCATGTAGCTTACAGAACAGTGATATTGCTGAGAGAAGAAAGGTAAGAAATAAAGATTATGGTGGATTGAGTTAGTGTATATGCATTAAAGAGGAAACCCCAGAGAAACTCTGGCTATCTCTGTAGCTACTTCAGTGAGCCTAGCTAAATCTTCTCACCTTCCTCTGTGAAATGGGCAGCGAGATCTAGAGATATGCAATGTTTTATGCCTCTTAAATGATGCCTAAGTGGTCATCAGGCATTTTCAAGTGTTCTAGCTGCTTTTCACCAAGACTCTTACTCCTCTGATGCGAAGTCCTGTCACTCTTACTCCTGTTTTATAAGGGAGAGAACAGAGAATAAGAGAAGTAAAGTAACTTGCTAAAATTTGCAACTTTAGTTCCAGAGCAAAAACCAAACCATTGTTCTATGGTTCCAGATCTCATTTTGTAGAATTCCACCACATCTGGCAATTTAATATAAGCCTTATGTTTTGGAGACATCACATATTCACATTTTATTTTACTACAGAATTCTAAATTAGTTTTCTTTATAGACACCCACCTCCCAAACTAGAGATTTAGGATTTCAGCTTATTGCTGTTGGATATATGTTGGGAGGGAAGAAGGACGATCTTGAGGACCTGGTCCATCAGCCCAAGTACCCATAGTACAGTTTTCAGAAGGGAGTCTGAATTACATGCTTAGGTACAAATGCAGTATGACTATCTGGAATCTGTCATTATGAGAGTATGGTAGAAATGTTAAATCTACAGAATAATAAAGTCCTATGGCTTCTGTGATGATTCTTTTTTTTTAAGGTTTTATTTTTTTAAGTAATCTCTACATCCAATGTGGAGCTCAAATTTACAACCCCTGAGATCAAAAGTCACATGCTCTACCAGCTAAGCCAGCCAGGTGCCCCTTCTGTATTCATTCTTCATTGGGAAAAATGGGGATAGGCATTTTGAGCTTTAGGTTGTAAATAATAGAAACTGAGATTAAAGAGACTTAAGTAAAATGGAGATTTATTGGCTCACATCACTTAAAAATCCCTGATTAATTGCCCTCAGATATGGTTGGTTCTTGGAGCTCCCAAGATGGAATCAGAAATCTCTTCTATTTCTTGGTTCTCGTTTCCTTTGCTTCATCTCCAGGTAAGTTCTCCCTTCTCCCTGTCATATGCAGGAAGGCATGTTCACAAGTCAGGCTGATACTCTTCTACTTGTCAGATTGAAAGAAAGAAATTTCTCAAATTCTCATCATGTCTAGGAAAATCTCTAGCCCTAACTTGCCCCGAGGATGAAAGTATGCAGATAAGGTCTAGATCAAATGTCCACTTCTGTGGTCAGAAAGCATGGACAGCCTAGACCACCCTCACTGAGAGAGGAAGAAGAAGGGGTGGTTGATGTCAGAAGGACAGACATCCTAGACCACCCTCACTGAGAGAGGAAGAAGAAGGGGTGGTTGATGTCAGAAGGACAGACATCCCAGATGACCACACCAGGGGACAATAGCCTCTGGCATGGAGTCAGTGATTGTTCAATATTAACTTGCTCTCTTTGATGCTATCATCATGATTATACTAAAAACACAGTAACTGGTGCTGCTACAAATACCACTGGTAGGGTTCCGTACATATCTTTCTTATAGAAATAAGGGTGAAAAGGATAAGGTTTGGGTGTTGGTTTATGGATGATGGCTGTACCGGGACTGGTCGCAATAAGGCCTTACACCAGTTAGACATGTATTATTAGATTTGAAGTCAAATTTGCCTTTCAAACCTAGTCTGTCTAGAGGGGGCTGAAGGTTGGCATGAATTTATGATATCCGGGCTCTCTACCTCCTTCCAACCCATGAAGAGGTTTTAAAAAATATTTTTTTTAAAACATAAACTCTCATATGTGAAACATGTTAAGTACATGCCAGGATGCTGGAGAAAAAGAAAACATTTAAATGCTTAGATAGCACCCATGTTTCTGAAACTTATTTTCTGAAGTTACCACCATGCGTTACAAATTTCGTATGATTACTTCTTCTCTTTTCAGATGCAGAAATCTCAGTATTAATGACTTGCCTCAGTTCATTCATTTAGCTACCATGTATTGAGCTTATCCTGAAGGGCAGGCAGGAAACCAGGACTACCCACTAGGGCATTCCACATATAGTCCTCTCTGCTAAACCATAAAACACCCAAGATAAATATGTGGACATCCTGATATCCAAAAATCTCCTTTTCCCAGATCACACTGCCATGAAGAACAAAATTTGGAGACTATTCCATGTTCATGAGAATCACTATACTCCCCATCCCAGGGAGGTTAGCTCTGTTTATAGGACACTCTGACAGTTGCCCATAGACACAGTTTCTATCTTAATCTCCTTAACAAATTCATTTTAGTTGATTCTGTGTTTCTTTCATCCGGAAACTAATATAGAAAATTAGTCAACAAAAGCATTGTTGATCAATCAGCTCTCTTACTGCTAGGTAGAAGATGTATCAGGTAGTATCTCAGGTAGAAAATGGGTAGAAAGGAGGGCAGCTAAAAGCCCTTGGTTCTGACAGCAGCTGTCCTAAAGAGCATGATCAGTTATTAAAAATGTGTCTGCAAAAATAGCACATGCTATAAAAGGATCTTTGGGACTTTCTCTTATACCTAATGTGGGAAATAATTCATAAGATGTAAATGTTGCTCTCATGCCACCCCGTGCTTGGAAAATTAATAATACCTAAAGCCATGTGCCTGGGTTTGTGCTGTTCCCATGCTTTATTTATCCTCACAGGAATCCTTTGCACTGATGCTATATTCATCTAATGAGCTTAATGTCACTTTGCAGATGAGGAAATTGGTGCATACTAGGACTGCATCATTTATTCATGTCTCATTTACTAATTATATGGCAGAGCTGGGGATCAAACCCAGGAAGTTTATGTCTAGAGCCTGAGCTCATAAACTATTCCACAGTCTGTCCTTCTGCCTGAGGAAATGAAATGTTTCTATTATGGTGTCAGTTTCTACAGACTTAGTTACATGCAATATTTTAAGCTTTCTTATAATGTGTTAAAATGTTTCACATTAACAAAGGAGGTTAAAGTGTTAGATTCTTTAAATAGAATTTAAAAGAAACATATTTGGTCACAATGATATTTCTCTTAAACAAAATGTTTTGGGGGGGGTTGCTATAGTAGAGAATTCTGAGAAGTTTTGGTCCAGGTTTAATTCAGGAAGAAGTTGGTTAACTTCACAAACCTGCTCAATCATCTCAGTATTTATTCAGCAACTTTTTTAATTTAATTTTTTTTTTAATTTTTGAGACAGAGAGAGACAGAGTACAAGTGGGAGAGGGGCACACAGGAGACACAGAGGGAGAGACAGGGAGAGAGAGAGGGAGAGACAGGGAGAAGAGAGGGAGACACAGAATCTGAAGCAGGTTCCAGGCTCTGAGCTGTCAGCACAGAGCCCATTGCAGGGCTTGAACCCACAAACCGTGAGATCATGACTGAGCGGAAGTCGGACACTTAACTGACTGAGCCACCTAAGCGCCCCTTTTTTAATTTTTTAATGTTTTTTTATAATTTTTGAGACAGAGACAGTTTTTTAATTTTTTTTAAATTTTTTTTTTTAATTTTTGAGACCGAGAACATTCAGCAACTTTTTGGAGCGCTTCTACTATATTATGTGTAAATCAAGTCATGACTAGCAACACAAAGACTTTTAAACCCAATGGCTGCCCTTAAGAAGCTCAAAGTCAATGAGAGAGTGACAAGAGCTTGTCTGTACTTCTTAGAGATACCCATAGGTACACAGTGGACAAAGTGTGCAGTCTCCCTGGGCATATCAGAGGGTCATATTTTCATTACTTTGAAAATTCTAAAAGGGAAAATCATTGCTGAGTGAGGGAGAAGCTGGTACAAAGTTGTGAAGGTATAAATGTTTTCTTTTTTTTTGTTTTGTTTTGTTGTTGTGTTGTTCTATTTTGTTTTGTTTTGGTAAGATGATAATATCAATAGGTTGCTGAGGGGTGACCCTAGGGTTCATCTCTGATCACAGAGAATGAGAAATGTCTCAGAAGTGTGAAGAGGAGACACAAATAATGAATTACAGTCTTTTTTTTTTTTTTTTTTTTTTTTTTTTTTATCTTTCCAGTATCCTAAAACCAAACAACATAGAGCTAGAGACAGGGGTAAAATTGAGGCTAGAAGTTTGTGATGTTCATTAATAGTCTATTCCAGAAAGTTTTAATGAGAGAAAATCAATTCCCATCTTGTGAGAGATGAAAAATAGTGAAAATAAAAGCATATTTAACTAATATTGAGAAAGTACCAGGAGGAATTCAGTTATCTTATTCTTTCCCTGGCTAAATATAAATGTGTTTGTTATATGATGCTATTGCTTTTGATCTGAAGAGAGTAAATTGTCATTTGAGTGTTCATTCCTTGGATCATACAAAGTATGTTATAAAAAAAAACCTAAGGTGAGCACAGAGCATTTGAATGTTTGTTTCAGAGAAGAAGATGCATCAGTTGAGGGGTTCCTAGACCTGTGTATCGAATGATGGTATTTGCAGCTAGCCATCTTCTTCATTGGTCTCCAACCTTGACAAAGGCCCTCTGGAAATGGTGAAAACAACCAGAGAAGAGATTTGTCATTATGTTTTCTTTTTCTTTATTTTACCCCTGTCCCCAGTACCCTGACATTCTCCAGAATTCTGCAAAAATCTTTTGCCTTGACCCTAATAAATTCATTGCTGCTCCTAAGAACAGCTCAGCTGATAACTGATTTGTGCAGCGGGAGTCTTTAAGTCAGCAGCTTCCCAGTTGGCTACTTCTCATCCTACACTAATGTCACCTCTTGGTTCATGTGACTGTCATGAGAGAAACTCATCTCTAGATAGGATGTGTGTATGGTTTGGGGCTCATTATAAATGACAGGTCTTGCTGCTGATACCTTACATATATTGTTCAGACCTCCAACTTAGATCTTATCTTCTCACTACAAAGATCCCTGACACTTGATTATTCATTTTCTCATATAAGATTTCTGACTCTTGTAGCCTGAATTTCTAGATTTGTTTAGAATTACAGTAATCCATACTACCATCCATGCTGTTACCAGACTTGACCTCTTGTCTCTTTTGACACAATTGCTCTTTATAGTTTTATGTCCCAACAACTCAACATGCATACTCCTTTGACATATTTTACTCCGTTTCAGATATTGACTGCTTAGGAATGATCCCAAGTGAAAATAATGTGATAATTTGTTGTAACTTTGTCTTATTTAGTGGATGTTTAAGACAGTTTATTTAATGAGTGAGGGAATGAAAAATGCATGGATGAATGTGAGAAACTAGTACCAAAGAACTGAAATAAAGTCACCAATAAGAAACAAGTCAAAATTGCTGAAAAAAGAGAAAAGAAAAGCAAAGAAAAAATGCCATAAAAAATTCCCAGAGTAAAAAGTGACAGTATTGATAAATCTATAATAGTAAGTTCATCTAGGTGTGAAAACTGGGTGTTACATTTTCTAATGTTATTGTTTGGCTAAAATTAGATTTTGAGCGATCTTTTAAAAGTGATCCCTCAGGAAATTCTTATGGATACCAAAGCTTGAAACTTTTTCTTGAGATGTAATTGATATAATACTAAATAGTTTCAGGTGTACAACAAAATGATTCAATATGTGTATGTATTGCAAAGCAATCACCGCAATAAGTCTGGCTAATATCTGTCACCACACATAATTACAATCTTTTTTATTGTGATAGCTTTTAGGATTTATTCTCTTAGTAACTTTCAAATAGGCCATACAGTATTATTAACTATAGTCACAATGCTGTACATTACATCTCCTTGACTTACTTATTTTATAAATTGGAAATCTGTAACGTTTGATCCCCCTCGTCCATTTTGCTGACCCTACACCTTTTCTCCACATCTTCATTTAACATTTGTTATTTCTTGTCCTTTTGATAATAGCTATTCTAATAGGTATGAGATGATATCTCATTGTGGTTTTAATTTGTATTCCCCTGATGATTAGTAATGTTGAGCATCTTTTCATGTACCTGTTGGCCATCTGCATATGTTCTTTGGAAAAATGTTTTCTCAGATCTGTCCATTTTTCAGTCAGATATTAGTTTCTGCTATTCAGTTGTATGAATTCTTTATCTATTTTAGGTGTTTAACCCCTTATCAGTTATTCAATTTGCAAATATTTTCTCTCATTCAGTAGGTTGCCTTTCATTGTGTTGATGATTTCCTTTGCTGTGCAGAAGATTTTTAGTTTGATAAAGTCCCATTTGGGACAGTGTTGATAAATCTTTAACAGTAAGTTTATCTGAATATGGAAAGCTGATATTATATTTTCTAATGTTATTGTTTGGCTAATGTTAGACATGGGGTAATTTTACTTTGCCTATACCAGTGGCTTTCAAAATGCCCTATGTGGCTGGTATTTAAAGAGTTATGTTTTACCGTGACTTGATGGCAATGAAGTTATGAGTTATGGCAATTCTTGGCAATATTATTGAAGTTTTGAGGACTTAGCAAGGAAGCGAATGAAGGGAATAGTAGTTGCCTAAATCCCTCTAGAACAGTAGAGGAGATGCCACAGTATTTGCAATGAGAAAAGGAAAAAAAGAAAAAGCAAACAAACAAACAAACAAACAAACCCCACAGAACTCAGGGAATTTACATATATTTTTTAGTTTCAAAGGGGGTTAATATGCAATAATGACTGAAAGCTAAAGATACATGTGAGTGATGTTTACTCTTTAGAAAATGCACTCTATAATTAATGGGTCAAACAGAGACTGAGATATGACTGTTACATACAGATGTTTTTCCATCTGAGATTGTTATGAGATATGTATATTTCCTATATCCACACAAACTTGTGTTCCTAACTTCAGAATCAGGGGTTCTGATTATAATCCTGTAAATATTCTGCTCTCAACTTGATGAGTGATCTTGAGAAAATCAACTCAGTAGTGCTTTTCAGGACACAGTCCGCATTTTAAAATATAGTGTATAAGATCTGTATTGTCTTGATGCAGTTTTGGAGTGGTGGGGGGGGGGTGTCCAGAGCTGACAGACAAGTAAGAATTCTTGAGACGTCTTTGGTGCAAAAAGGTGGTTTTATTAAAGCACAGGAACAGGACCCATGGGCAGAAAGAGCTGCACTAGTGTGACTGATTATATACCTTCAGGTTGGGAGGGGGTTAGGGGTAGCATAAATCTCCAAGGTATTTTGGAAACAAGGTTTCCAGGACCTTGAGGGGCTAGCTGCTGTTGGGAAAGGTCATTTATTACTGTTTAGTAAAAACTTAGCCATGAGACTCTTCAGATGTGTATCAGTGGGCCATAAGCTTGGACTATGATTGCTAACATATATCTTGCAGTGGCGGGCGAGGGGAGCCACTGCAATAAAGGAAGTTTCCAAAGGAAATTTTATATGTTAAAATAGACTTACAGAATCCTGGATGTTGGGATAATATTAAGCTAAGATTGCCTTTGCCCTTAGCAAAGTGTCATCATCAGGCAGCTGAGCTCCCAAAGGGATGTTACTCTGCCTGTTTCAAGGACTTGTCGATGGGCTGCAGACAGTAAGGAAATT
The DNA here is from genome assembly GCA_028646485.1 of Cryptoprocta ferox. Classification (NCBI taxonomy): domain Eukaryota; kingdom Metazoa; phylum Chordata; class Mammalia; order Carnivora; family Eupleridae; genus Cryptoprocta; species Cryptoprocta ferox. Next base: position 36,663,598 of record CM053574.1, on the reverse strand, counting down.
TAATTTTTCATTTGCCTTTGTTTCTCACATCATTCTGACCCACCCAACCATATAGAATTACATGTAGTTTCCAGAATATAACTCCTTTCCTGTGCTGCAGTGTTTTCTGAGAATGAATTGTGTGGGGTTTTGTTTTGTTTTGTTTTGTTTTACCTGAAATACTCTGTAATCTACCTCATTAACTTGTCCTTGCCTTTAAAGGCAACTTAGGTATCACCAGTTCTTTTAGTGCTATAGTCCTCAACCTATAGTTGTAGTCTTTCAAGAATCCAGATTAATTTAGAAAAGACAGAGGCAGATCTCTTTGGAGACTTTATTGGTGTTTAGAAACATTTTCCTCATGAGAGGATAGACAGGTAATACAATGGCCCATGCCTGGCTCAAGGAAGACATTCATAAAGAGGTTATAAATAATCTCTTTGCCCATTATTCCCCTGTCTTGCCCATTTGCCTTCCATCACCATGACAACCTGCCTCCCAGGATGAGTAGCTGATCTTTAACAAAAGACACAGGAAGGATGGACTCTAGTAATTGCCATTTCTTGTTATTTTTCACTTGCAATGAAGCCTTACCCACCAATCTCAGTGTTATTTTAACTTACTTCACCCACCACTCACACCAAAAGTCCTACAGTGTTTACAGGTAGGAGAAAGTTTCACTTTTTTTTTGTATTAAATCCTTTGAGATTTTGTGTAATTGTTTTTTGTTTGTTTTTGCCTGAAACACTTTTCCCCATTTAATCTTGCCTGCACTGAATGATACAGCAGAACATCAAAGGGTACAATCCATAAATTTGCACTTTTAAAAAGCTCATGGCAAGTGTACAGAAAAGAGGTAACTGGATCCTTAAGAGGCAGAAGTGGCTTTCCCACAAATCCTTACCTCACCATGGTAGAGAGGGAAGAAAAAGCTGGTTCTCCCAATTATGAGCTCATTGTTCACACCCGTATCTGACATTGGAAAAGAAAAGTATTAATGAACAGAGCAGCTTTTCTTCTTCCCATTAGAGAGACCTGCATGTTTAAAGAACAAGAGCTCATCAGCCTTTAGGATGGGAGGGAAAGGGATTTGGAAAGTACTGTAGACGTTAATTTGGGTTGCACATTAGAATCATTTTGAAGGTTATTAAAAATATCAATGCCCTGGTCTGTGTTAGCAAAGATTGACTTATTTGGCCAAAGGTATGGCACATTTCACAAGTACTGTATTGTGTGTACTTTATCTGCCACATAGTAGATTATTTAAACTTTCTGTGCCCTGGTTTCCTTGTTTATAAAATAGTGATTATAGCAATATATCTTACTGGGAAGTTGTGAGAAATAAAGTAATCCACATAAAGTCTTAGAATAGTGCTTAGAACAGAAAAAGCATTCAGTAAATGTTTGATCCTGTTATTCATATTATTATTATTATATTAATGTTTTGCGACTTTCCACTTGTTGAAATAATCCATTAGGAATTGGGCCGTCATTTTAGGTTCAGTACATACTTCAGTTTGGATTTAGTTTCATCATTCAGAGTGAACGTTAAGGTTTTTGAGAGCAGGGACATTGGCTCACCCATCACTGTACCTTCAGTGTCTAGTCCAGCATGGACAGTTGGAGATGCTTGATAAATATGCATCAGACAAGTGGATGAGCCAACACACCAAAGCATATCTATCACTGAAAAGTTGTTTAAAATAATATCAGGACAAAACCTGGATAAAGCTGTCATTTTGACTAGAAAGAAATGAATCTAATTGTCAGAGAGAATCAAAACTAAGACATAGTTAAAGCTGCATTCCAGCACCTTGTTGGAGACATGCTCAAAGATAAGGACTCTTCTGCATTTTATGACCTTGGAAAGAAAAAAAAACATTGCTGTAGCATCTCAAGAAAGGATAAGATGGTGGGGCAAGTGTTTGTTAGAATAAATAAACCCAGAGAAAAAGAATGGTCTACTCTGGAATTAAATGGAGAAAAAATTAAAAAGCTGACCAATATATATTTCACAAAAAATAATAAATCAATAATAAAAGTAAATAAAACTTTTAAGAAATATCAAGAATTAGAGATGTTATATTTGAAATGTAGCAATGCCTATATTGCCAGAAAGGACCTAAACAAACTTTTATATTCTATGGTTTCATACTTTTGGGGAAACAAACAGGTGAGATAGACAAAGGCCCAAAAAACTTGTTTGGTCTACTTAAAGAAAATAGGAAAACAGAATTTTGACTCACCAATGTGGATAGCTGAAAAATATGGAAAATAGCATCAAAAAATCCAAAATGTAGTAAATTTTAGGGAATAATAAAACTAAAATAAATAATAAAATTTATAGTAATTATCATTTTAATATTTTATAATAATAATAATAATAATAAAATCCTTAGTTTTGAATTGCTAGATAAAGCTGGTTTAAATTCTCACCCTAATGGGGCTCTTGGGTGGCTCCATCAGTTAAGCGCCCATCTCTTGATTTCCACTCAGGTCATGATCTCACGGTTTGTGGGTTTGAGCCCTGTGTTGGGCTTCATGCTGACCGTGCAGAGCCTGCTTGGGATTCTCTGTCTCCCTCCCCCCCCCCGCCTCTCTCTCTCTCTCTCTCTCTCTCCCTCTCTGCCCCTCCCCCACTCTCACGCATACACTCTCTCAAAAATAAATTTTGAATAAAATTAAAAAAATTTTTTAAACCTTTTTTAATGTTTGTTTTTGAGAGAGAGAGAGAGAGAGAGAGAGAGAGAACGAGCAGGGGAAGAGGAGAGAGAGGGAGAGACACAGAATCCGAAGCAGGCTCGAGGCTCTGAGCTGTCAGCACAGAGCCTGATGCGGGGCCCAATCCCATGAACTATGAGATCATGACCTCAGCTGAAGTCAGCCGCTTAACCGACTGAGCTAGCCAGGTGCCCGCTCCCCCGCCCCGCCAAAAAAATGTTTAAATGTACTCTCACCCTGTGAGAGTGTTAGGGTAAGAATTTTTTTTTTTTTTAAGTTTATTTGTTTTTGAGAGAGAGCATGCGCACAAGTAGGGGAGGGGCAGAGAGAGAGAGAGAGAGAGAGAGAGAGAGAGAGAGTGGGAGAAAGAGAATTCCAAGCAAGTTTCATGCTGTCAGCACGGAGTGCTACATGGGGCTCAGTCCCACAAGCCGTGAGATCATGAAATGAGCTGAAATTAGGAGTTGAAGGCTTAACTGACTGAGCCATCCAGGTGCCCCCAGAGTGAGAATACATTTGATTCCTAATTTTCAAAATGGGAGCATAACAAACATTGATACATATTATCATATTTTTTATCATAATATGTTAACATGTTTATTTCAATGCCTTAAATATTCCCAGTGCATAAAAACTTTTAGTTGAGTTTGAAATATATAAATTTTTCTCAACTATTGTAAGATTTGCAAGTATTTAATGTTTTTTCATAAGATATATTTTTGACAATATAAAGAAACTTCCAAGGATTAGAACTGTTCAAAACTTAAAAGAGATATTTTGGGTTATATATTAACTTCATACTTCTAACACTGAATTATTCAAAGAAACTTGCAATAAAAAGCATTCTTATGTCACTAATGATAAACCTTATGATATTAGTAATATAATTTGCAGTAGTAACTTATAGATCAGGAGATATTTTCCATACTTTATTACATGGGAAGTGAACTAAAGGGGTCATTATAAGTAAATTATGAAATCCCTTCTTCAGACATTATAATTCTAAATAATAACAAAGTTTGAAGATAGTCTCCAACCACACTTAAGTTCTTAGTAACTTGACATCATATTACACAAGGTACATAAATAAGACTTTATAAAACAGAGGCAGAGAAACTTTATATGAAGAGTCATAAAATAAATATGGCTTTGTGGGCCTCTGCCATTGTAGGGTGAAAGCAGCTACAGAGAATGAATATGGCTGTGTTTTAATAAAACTTTATTTGCAAAAGCAGGGAGTCAGCATGATTTGACTGTTGACCCTTATTATGAACCTGTATGCTCTTGACATCTAACTTAGTATTTTTTTCAGACATAGAAGCCTAGGAAGAGGAGAGGTAAATTAAGACTTTATGTCCTGGATCATCTTTCTAGTAAATGTGTATCATGGAGCAGGAGACACAACTTTTCTGGGCCTCAGTTTTCTTCATTTTAAAAATTATAATAATCTTTTCTGCCTCAAAATTTTTGCAGAGATCAAATGTACAGTGCAATGAAAGGGAAATTTACAAATGGCAAAGTGCTATATAAATGTCGATTGCTTTGGTAGCCAAGGCAGCTATGGTAGTGGTCGTAGAGGATAATATGAAAACACAACACAGAATGATTTTCCTTCATGTGCAAGGAGGAAAGAAAAGGAAAGATCTCGATCTCATTCCTTTTTTTTTTTTTTTTTGAGAGAGAGAGAGAGAGAGAGTGAGAGAGTGTGCATGAGTAGGGGAGAGGGATGGAGAGAGAGAGAATCTTAAGAAACAGGAGGCAGAGCTTGATCCCATGACCCTGGGATTGTGAGCTGAGCCAAAATCAGGATTCGGACACTCAAACGACTGAGCCACTCAGTCACCCCAGGAACCTTATTCTGATCATACTCCTATCATGGCTTTATCCTTGAGAGCAACAGGCTTTTGAGGAGACAGTAGTCAACAAAACAGATCCTCCCTGTAAAAAACAAATCTAATGACTTCATGTAATTCTCAGGAGCCAACCTGTAAGAGAACTGGATTTAAGAGAAGGAAGACAGGAAGGGAGGAAGGCAGGAAGGAAGGGAGAAAGAAGGAAAGAAAGAAAGAAAAGGAATGTAGATATTAGAAAACTTAATAAGAAATAAAAATGTGAAATCATCGTAGATATTATCTGTAATGAAAGCAATCAGTGATTAATACTTAACTCAATTTTATGCAAGCTCATAAATTGGTTAAATTTAAGGAGAAATAGTTGGTTAAATTTAAGGAGAAATATCTATGAGTATATGTGTATTTCACTGTGTATTAATTCAGCTGTTATAGCTTTCCTAAAATTTCAAAGATATCTATATCTACATCTACATCTACATCTGTATCATTTATTTAATTTTAAATTTTCTTTTATAAAAGGTGCTTTGAAAAATCAAATGACCCAAGGGCTGGTTGAATGAGCCTGTGAGCTTTAAATTAAATATCAATGAGTAAACAGCTGAACTTCTTTTTGTTGGTAAAGCCAATTTGGTAAATTCTTTCCTTTCTGAGGATATGCATCTGACTGCTTTCATGAGGTATGGTTTTTGCTATTTGGCTGAAGAGGAGAAAAGTCAAGTGTATGAACTATGACAACATTCTAGGCATAGATCTTGACATTCAAGCTTGAGAAAAGAATAAAAGGAAGGCAGCCAATAGGGCATGTGAAATCAAGTGTAACCAATAATTCACTATGGAACACTTGAGGAAGAAAACATTCCAAATATTTGTTGTTTCTAAATCAAATCTAATTTGCTCTGAGTCCCTAATTCCCAGAGAAGTCTCAACATTTAGTACCAGTAGTGTTCTTTCTTTTTAAAAAGAGATCTCATTCAGCTGAAATTTATTTAGACCATTGTGAGATTGTTCCATAATACTGATATATTTATTTTATTCAAGAAAATTATTAGTATTGAAAAAGGAATATAGCCTTAGTTATAATGGGAAGCATTATAGTTATAATTATAATAAAAAAACTCTTAGTGATTAAGGGCTCAGAATTTGTTATATGAGTTACAATTTTAATCTTAGTACATTTACTGGCTTTGTGATGCCAGAAAGGTTTTGTAACATTCATATTTCTCTGCTTCCTTTCTGTACAAATAAAATAAAACACAGAAATTTGTTTGTACATAGTAATTTCTTACAACATATTAGATATCATTTCAGTTTTGATCTTTGACATTTCATTACAAATTCAAATAGATCTGTTTTCACCTACTATTATTTAAGATTTCCAAAGAAAACAAAATAATTTATGCCACCTCTTTTCAGACAAATAGAAACAAATCTAGAGTAAGTTCCTAGTGCTAGTGCTTTATTTAGAAGGTAATAACCCAGGGCAGTGAGAGTAAGATAAAAGAGAAGGGAGGCAGAGAAGGATGTGAGGCAATACCAGGTGATGCGTTATCTTCTGGCCACTACATTATACCAAACCATAAAAAATAATAATGGAGGTCACCATTCAATTACACAGGTACAGCTTCGTGGTCTGTCTTGGGAGAAATGGTAGAAAGAGACCATGCCTAGGAGCAATTTATTGGAGGAGGGAGGGGAGAATAAATTTATCTGGCCATTCCTCTCATATTTCCTATCTCACATGGGTCAATCTTTGCTCTATAGGAAGGAAACACACTCTCTCAAGGCCAGTCTTCCCTAAATACCCTCCTCTTCCAAATTATTTTGATGAAATCCCAAATGTCATTTTCTACCATTTGTAAACATTTCACTTACATCTCCAAAGTTAAGGACTATATTTTAAAGTTACTTTGAATATTGCCAGTTCTGGCCTGGCAAGAATATTTTATAAACAACAACTACAAAATATGAATAAAAATATACAAATAAAAATATTTAAAAATCACCGAATAGCAATTAGCACAGAAGGAAAGAATATTTATCACAGACATTTTTGTTAGGGTATTTTGCAAAACATATTATAGTAGAATAGAAGACAAGTGGAAGTAGCAATCACAGTGAGTTTGAAGTTCAAGGCTGTTAGAGTTGCCAAAAACAGGGGAGATCTTGGAGAGGGAAATAACAGAGAAGGAGGACTAATACCTACATACTGATCACCATTAAGTCAATATTTTATTCTTAAATTATATATGTTCTAGAGTAAGGGTCTAAGAAATCTAACAATGAAATTAATAATAACCCAACAGCTCATAAAGCTAAAATGCTGAGCAGAGATTTATAGCCAATGTGCAGTGCTGGGGAAAGAAGTTGGAATCCAAGCTCCACCAAAACATAAAAGGAATGGTAAAAAAAGACACGCATTCAGTTCAGACCCAAGAAAGACCACACCCCAAGGGTAAACACCACAATCTCAGAGGAAGACTTATACCTTAAAAGTAAGGGCAAAACTGATATAGAACAGAGCTAACAAGCCTAACACCAAGCTTTAAATATGACCCAAATAGTCCAATGATAATCTATGTTTCCAGAAAACAAACAAACAAAAAAACAAAAAAAACCCATAACAACTTGGGATGAAGACTGTGTAATCTAGAGATTCTATAATTTTATTTTCCATTGTCCTGCATCCAATATAAATATATGACACATGATAGGAAAAAGAATGAAATGACTGAAAACTGAGAGAAGAAATAGGTAACAAAACCAGATCCACAGGTGATTCAGATGTTGGTGTTAATAGACCAACATTTTTATTTTAAATGTCTATGATGGATATCAGCAAGGAAATATATCAACAATCAGAACAGAATTTCTTTTCTTTTTATTTTCAGATAAGACCATGAGATGTTATTGGATGAGTTTAGATAGCAACAGACTGATTCTTGCAGAGTATCATTTCAGTGAACTGAAAGGTCAGCAGAAGATCTCCAAACTGAAAGAAAAAGAGCAAAATAAGAGATTAGACACACACACACACACACACACACACACACACATTTGAATTTATCATTTAAATCTAAAAAGGAGTACAGAAAATGGGTCAGATGCAGTATTTGAAGAGACATTAGTTAAGATTTTTCCAAAATACATGAAAGACAAATTATCTGTGAATCCCAAGAAAAGATAAATGTGAAGAATAGCATACTGAAATCCATACTAGCACAACAGGAACAAACTTGTGAAAATTATATATATATATATATATATATATATATATATATATATGTATATATGTCAGTGGGAGAATATATATACATATACATATATATATATATATATATATATATATAGTCAGTGACAATGTCTGACACATACATGGCTTTTATCAAGCCAATTACTTAATTAAATTGTGTCATATTTGTTACAAAATAATAAAAAAAGATGCGAAGAGGGAGGAGGAAAGTCAAGCTTTTGTGACCTCAGCTCTGAAAGAGTAAATCAACTTAAGTGGTGCAGCTGAGCACCCCAGGCACCCCAAGTGTGCTGTTATTTTAGATACAGGGGTCCAAGAAACCTCTCTGAGCATGTGACATTAGAGCAGACTCCTGGGCTGAGTGAGCTAGGTATATAACAGAGAGGAGAGTATTTCTGGATTGGTGCCTGCTGGTTGTGTTTAAGGCGTAGTGAGGGGGCTTTTGAGGACAGAAAAGAATAAAGAAACGGTGACATGGAAAAAGATGAGGTTGAAGGGATGGACATAGATCAGATCACTTAGAGCTTTGTGGGCCAGGATAGGAATTTGCATTTTACTCTAAATGTGGCTGGAATCACCCATTAGAGGATTTTGAGCAGGGAAGGGACATGAGCTGATTTAAGTTATGAAAAATCCCTCTGGCTTCTGAGTGAACAATCCGTGTGGGTGTAAGTAAGTAAGTAACCCTCCAGACTGGAGGCTACTGCAGTTTCTGCAAGGGGCAAGATGCTGGTTCTGAACAGGAGGCCTTGGTAGAAGTTGAGGCATAATAGGATTGTGCTTTGAAGATGGAGCTCACAAATCTGAAGTGCAATGTGAGAAAAGAAGAAGGATCAAAGAGAATACCAGTGTCCAAAGTTATCATCTATCTATCTATTATCTATCTTATCTATCTATCTATTTTGAAGGAGGTCAAATACCTGGGTAAATGCAGATTTCTTTCATTGAGATGGGGATATGGGGCAGAAGAAGTAAGAATGAGGGAATCAAGGACAGCAGTATTTAAATTGTTCCTTTCTACTGCAAATATCATTCTGCTCACACACAAATATCCAATACATTTTTGTTTTGTTTTGTTTTGTTTTGTTTTGTTTTGTTTTTGGTCTGAAAGTACTGCTACAGTACAACCCTTTTATTGTAATTACATAACATTTGGAAAATATAGGGCCTTCTCTATGCTACATGATTTTTAAAAATTTGTTAATTAGCTCATTCTCCCACTGACAGCCTTTTTAACTTTTCACAATTTCTGTAGTAAGTTTTAAAAGTAACACCAAAACCTTTTTAAAACATTTCAATGAAACACTCAGGGCAGGCTTTTATTTTTGGAAAATTCCTGTCCTATTAAAAAATAAAATAAAATTGGGTCACCTATGTGGCTCCGTCAGTTAAGCATCAGCTCTTGATTTCATCTCAGGTCTTCTTCTCAGATCTTAGGCTTTGAGGAGATTGAGAACCCTATGGGGCTCACAGTGCAGAGCCTGCTTGGGATTCTCTCTCTTCCTCTCTCTCTGCCCCTCCCCCACTAATGCACACATACTCTCTCAAAATAAATAAATATTTTTTAAAGAGTGATATAAAAAATGGAATCAAAGCACTAGTTTATTAATTTTCTGTTTTTGGATGACTTATCAGAAACATTGCATTTGCATCTTCAGAGAAGTTATTTTTTAGTTCAGTTTGATAGTCCAAAAGTAATTAGGAGCATTCACAGAAACACAAATTCAGCTCTTCCCCGCCCCCATACACATTTGTATTGACTGTTCTCCAAACTAAATTATATTTCCTTTTAACTTGTTTTGAAAATCTATTTAAGTTGCAACCTTCTCAAGATTCTTTGTGGAGAATGGAATTAATATGTCAATCAGGAGAGAGAGATAATAATACTAAGGTAACAAATGACCTCACATTATGTGGCTTTACACAAATAGTATTAATTACTAATAAGTAACACTCTAACAAAAAGCCTGCTGCAGTCGCTGGTGCTTTTCCAGGACAATTTCCTTTTGTGTGGTTACTTAAAGATCTAGGTTTTCCATGTAGCATTTCCTCCATCTCAACACAAATCTCGTCCAGTTCCCGTTGACAGGGGATAGAACGGTCAGAAAGGCCTTTTGTACCAGCTATTACTTGCTGTTACCTGGAAGTGATGAGTGTCTCTTCTACTTATATTTCACTGTCCACAGAAGTCTTAGTGAATTAAACACAGCAACTACTTATTTTTCTCACAGTCTTCAATTTGAACAGGTTTTCAAGGGATGACTCCTCTCTTGTCCATGCAGTATGAGCCCATGCTGTAGAATCCACCCCCAACATTGCTCACGTGTGTGGCTTAAAAGTCTATGTTGGTACATTGCTACCCTCTGCAGTATCTTTTCACATGGGCCTCTCAGGCTAGACTTCCTCACAGCATGGCAGGTGGGTTCCAAGAATGAGTATTCCAAAGGACAAAAAAAAAAGAATGCTACCATTGTCTTAAGACTTAGGTGCAGAAGCTGACAGGGCATGACTTCCTCTATATTCCATTAGGCACAGCAGCCACACAGATCTCCCAGATTCAAGGAAAGAAAATATAGGCCCCAATTCTTAATGAGCAGAATGTCAAATATGTAGCCACAATAAATGTATATTTCACAGTTTTCATGTCTCTAGAGGCAAGGATGACAAAAAATGAGATTACATGAAACCCCTTTTATTTGATGTGCATTTATTAAGCGGCTTTTAAATATAAAGCCATTCACCAAATTTCTGACTAAACAAAGGTCTATTCAGTCATTGAAATCGCACTTCAATAAATATGTTCTGAAAATCCTAAACAGAGACAAAGCAACTTTGGGTGGGGTTGGGAATAATGGATTAGGAGTTCTCAGATAAAACTGCCTGGAGACATTGGCACTTAACATTGATTAAAAAATCTTTGAGATTCAAGAAACTAAAATTGAGAGCAAACTATTGGAATGAATTTGGAATGAATATGTCAATAAAGAATAAAGTGGGGGAGTGCCTGGGTGGCTCAGTCAGTTAAGTGTCCGAGTTTGGCTCAGGTCATGATCTCTTGGTTTGTGCATTCGAGTCCTGCATTGCTCTCTGTGCTGACAGCTCAGAGCCTGGAGTCTGCTTCAGTTTCTCTCTCTCTCTCTCTCTCTCTCTCTCTCTCTCTCTATCTATCTTTCTCTGCCCCTCCCCCACTCATGCTTTGTCTCTCTCAGAAATAAAATAAACATTAAAATAATTTTTTAATGTCAAAAATAAGAATAAAGTGGGTAACATGGGTTGAAGTTACCCAATGCCAATGGGCCAGATCTACAATCATTTAAAGCAGATAAAATAATACTGGAATGAAAAAAAATGGAGATGTATTTTGGAGAGCTTCACATGTTAGGTTGATTTACTTGGTTGATTTGTAAGTTTTCAAATACTTTTAAAGAATATGTGGATGAAAATGACAGCACTATGAAAAAATTGTCTCTCTTTCTGTGACTAGGCCTAATCTCCTCTCGTTCCTTTAGCTATCCATGATTGATGTTACATTGCCAGCATCTATTTCTGGAAGTTCTGTATGTTTTCCTGGTATGCTCAGAGCTAAGTCTTCCTGCTACGATGCAGAATTTCAACTTTAATTCTAAAGAAGAGTAAAATTCCTACTAAAATATTTAAATAAATCCTTGTATTCTTGATTCAATGCAATTATCAATATGCATCATACATTAGAATGGCTTATCTTGTGTTCTGTTTGAAGAAATCACTTAACAGAATTATTTTCAAAATTCCTGTATTACATGGAAAAAGCATAAATGCACTGTTTCCTTGGTCATTCTTACACTAGAAGCTGACAAAGTATGTAGGTGACATGTTTACATCATTCATGTTTGTCTATCCCTTGAACTCTAAACTCAAAATCACCTGACTACTTCTTATCATCTGTCAGTCTTCACAAAGGCATAGTAAACTTAACATGTCCAGGGGTGCCTGGATGACTCAGTCAATTGAGTCTCTGACTCTTGATCTGCACTCAGGCCATGATCTCAGTTTGTGAGTTTGACCCCCACAGTAGGCTCTGTGCTTGGGATTCTGTCTGTCCCTCTCTCTGCCTCTCACTCTCTCTCTCAGAATACCAAAACCCCACCAATAATTTGGAGTATGTTTTATTTGTAGATTTAATGCATTGAAATTCTTCTTCTATTTCAATATGAATATGCATGTTTATCTATGTGTATGGGAATTTGTTTTACCTTTGGGCATTTTTTGAGAGCTGTAAACATTCTCTACTCCAGAAATGATGAAGTCTTAAACAGCAATGATTGTAGATGTATTTAGTAGAAAATAGATTAACATCAATCAGCTTTAATATATGCAGTTGAATAACCAAGTCTCTTCCCTTTAATTAGCAGAGTGTAAAGGAAACATTTCCGAAGTGGAGTGGTTAGTATGTCGGTAACTTTAGGAGTTGTTCTTCTCATTGGTGTGGGAAAGAGATTTTTCAGCAAAAGTTAGTCATGGGTTTGCCTTCAAGGTGTTGACTTAGTCCACCAGCTCTTAAAAGGTTAGGGCTGCAGGATCGAATGATGTCTAACATTACATATGCTCCAAATAATTGGTAACATTTTTCTTTCTTTCTCTGTGGGAGGTGAGGAGAGATTGATTTGAGACCTAAACAGAAGACTAGTGTTGAACTGTGGGCTCAGGGAATAGGTTTATAATTTCCTTCCTCTATTTTTTTCTCTCTCTTATCTTCCAAAGCCTTAGAAATTCAAGAGGAAGTTATAACTAATCTCCCTGCTTTTTAGGTCTTAATTTCTTAACTCACTTATTATAACATGTTCTTATGATCCCACTTGCTATAAAATGTTACAGTGTGAAATGCAGACTAATGTTCCAATGAAGAGTGATCAAATGTCAACCTAAATTACATTGGCACGAGATAAAGTCAGAAAGCAGATAAGTTTCAATATTTTTTTCCTATAATAATTCTGTAACTTTGGATGCTGATTATCTTTTGACAGTGTTGCTTATTGCTTGTTAATATCAATGAAACAAAGTAGAGATAGTTGGAAATCCATTGCCTCTTTAAGGGCTTTTAATAGATTGTGGCAGTAGGTTGGGATTTTTCCTACCTTTGCTTATAATCACATGAACAGATTATGAGTGAGACAAAGTTCTGGAGATACTTTTAATCTTTTGAACAAAATGAAGGTTGTAGAAAAGGCTCAATGTCTGGTCCTGTTTTCTTTGATCTGAAAACTAAAGCTGGCTTCTTTTTGTGGGTCACAGTAGCTATTTGTGCAATTTTAGTAACCACAATGCCACTTTTTCTGATATTGTTTCTTTCATCTAAATGTCTCAGAATGTTTTGCAAATAGAAGATTTTTTTATATACAAAATACTTTATTGTAAAACTTGTGATTCTATAATTCGTTCTATAGTCAGCTACCACTGGAGGGGATGAGGAAGAGAGTTCAAGGAAGGGGGTCTCTGTGATGTGCTCCCATCATGAATCCTCAGACTCTCAGGGGTCCTTGAAGTCCCTGTCAATGTCTTTTGCTACTTTTTACTCTGAATCTAGTTTTTCCCTGTCTTCCTTATCTTTTCCTTTACTTACAAATTTGAAATATATATACAAAATAAATGCAAACAAAAATAAAATTATATGAAATTCAAATTATCCACCACCAATAATTAAATGTGATAGATGATATTATTCAGTTGAAACAAAATTGCTCAAATTGGGAATAATAATAGAAATGTAGAAGCTCATGTCTGCCTTGGTACTTAATTTATTTCTGTGTTTTTTCCTGAACAGTAATAATGCTTGTCCGTAAAATGTGTTACACAGAACATTACTAATAACTTTAAGATTTTGTTAGCTAGTGTCAGGATATTTATGCTTGTCTTTTTTTTTTTAATGCTCATCTTTAACCCAAACTCTGCCACGGACCAGTACCCAAGTACCACTTGATACTGATAGGTGATAATTCTATACAGTCCTCTTACTTAACTGAAGATATGGTTAATGTTACAGGGCTATTAAAATCCAAATTAAATTAATATCCAGTCTAATTAAGGAGTCAGAGACAGAAAAATTTCTCGTGTATTTAATACCACTTTTTCTATTAGTGATCTGTAGTAAGTTGGTACAAAGTTAAGACCAAACCAGTATATCTACTGCTATGATGCTGACTGTTGGGAGGTAGGCTACTGGATACTGAGCATACCCATACTCTTGTGCTTTGACTCAATTTTCCCATCACTTTTTCCTGATTCCAAGTATTATGGCACAAAGTCCACTGTAAACCTAAAGGCAAACATAGGCCATTAAGTGGCCATTTAGACTAGGGGTCAGTTAATATTTTTTAAGGGGCAGATAATAAATATTTTAGACTTCGAGTGTCATACAGTTCTCTTGTAACTTACCCAATTGTGCCATAGTGGCCCTAAAGCAGCCACAATGTAATTTAAAAAATGGTTATGGCTGTGTTCTCCCTAAACTTATTGATCCACAGCTATAGTTTGCAGACTTCTAGTCTAGATATTATATTGTCCACTATGATACCAATTAGACATATATCTTGACATTGCATTAATTAAAATTAGTTATTTTTGTTTCTGTGTTTTAACTACATTTCAGATGCTTAAGAACCACACATGGCTAGTGGCTAACATATTGGAACAATGCAGATAAAGAATATTTCCATATATAATATTTCTATTTTTACAGAAATTTCTATGTGATCACACTGATGGAGGATTTCAAACATGCTTATGTGGCTGTCTTTGGTTATCATTGACATAAAATGATGACATAAAATATAAGAACATATGTCTGGCAGAACTCATAAACTCCTAAAACACATTCCCAGTCCTTAGAGAGGCAAACTAACTGATTTTAGAAACATTTAAATAGTAAAATGAGCCATCTTGACTCTGGTAATACATTTTTGATCTCAGGAAAGTCTCTGTCTCTGTCATCTTATCTCTTATATGGGAAATACCGTGCCTCCCCAGTTTATAATCATGTCGTTTTGCAGAAGGATTTAACTCTTGGAGGCAAATGGCAGATATTACAGGACAAGTAGGAGCACATGGCAGTAAGAATATGTTTGGAAAAGCAAATCAGTGTGATAATAAGATTATGGGAAGAGAGAATAGGGAATTCAAATCTTGGTTTTGCTATTTTCCCTGTGAATTTCATCCAGACCTTTGGTCTCCCAAAACCACTATTTGCTCATCATTAATCCCCTAGGGTTGTTGTGAAGATCAAATAAGATAATGTACTTAAAGCTGCTTAATGCAGTGCCTGGTTCATAGTAAGTTCTCAGTAAATGATAGCTATTACTGTTGCGCACTAAAGAAGGGAGGAGAAAATATCATGGCATTAGGCATAAAGACTTCCTGCCACAGTGGAAATACCCAAGTGTAGAAGCACATTGCAAAAAATAAAGTTAAGGAAGAAAGATAGGCTAGACACATGAGAGAAAAACAAAGAGGGAAGAAAAGAGAATTTTAAGTGTCCACTGATTGAAGGAAATGGATATATGATTGCAGGCTAATGGAAATTGTACCAACTTCATGAAGGAGGGATAAAAATGGTTGAAATGTAAATCTTTTGTAATGCAAAACTTTCTCAGCTGAATGAGAAAGTTTCTGGAAATGCCTTCATGTATTAAATGCTATCCAAACATAAAGGATTACTACAGCTTCCCTAGATAGGCTGCTATGGGAAATCATAGATGAAATGAGGTTGCTGATTTCTAGATTACTTATTTATTTATTTATTTAGAGACAGCATGAGAATAAGCAAGGGAGAGAGAAAGAGAGAGAGAGAGAGAGAGAGAGAGAGAGAGAGAGAGAGAGAATCTTAAGCAGGCTCCATGCTCAGTACAGAGCCCGACTCGGGGCTTCATCCCATGATGCCTGGGATCTTGACCTGAGCTAAAATCAAGACTTGGAAGCTCAATTCACTGAGCTACCCAGGTGCCACTGATGAATTCTACATTATGACTCATCTATTCCCGTCCCCTCTGCTCCATGAATTTGGCATACACAGAGACTGTATGATGAAATTATACAATCGAACGGAACCCCCTTCTCTCTGGTAGTCAGAGGGTGACCAACTCTCCCAGTTTGCTCAGGACTGAGAGGCTTTGTGGGACACAAGGATTTCTGTGCTAAAACTGGTACAGTCCTGGGCAAACAGTGTTGGATGTTCTCTCTAGTAGCTATCAGGATTCTAGAAGGGAGAATGTTTAGCTTAGGACTCAGTAAATCAGGGCAATTAGCATTAATGATGCTTGTGGATCTACCACATTCTTCCTAATATATGGTCAGAATACTGGGGAGAATTAGGCAGCTGCAGACACCAGTTAAAGAATCCTGACTATGGGACACCTGGGTGACTCAGTCAGTTAAGTGTCCGATTCTTGATTTCAGCTCAAGTCATGATCTCACAGTTATGAGATCGAGCCCTGCATAGGTCTCCATGCTGGGTGTGGAGGCTGCTTAAGACTCTCTCTCTCTCTCTCTCTCTCTCTCTCTCTCTCTCTCTCTCTCTCTCTCTCTCTCTCTCTCTCTCTCATTTTCCCTCCATCTGCCCCTCTCCCCTGCTCACATGCATTCTCGCTCTCTCTCACTCTCAAAAAAAAAAAAAAAAAGAATTATGACCTTAGGTAAGTTGATTCAGTGAGCTAAAGGTCCCTGAGCCTTATCTACTCTTGCTTCTCTTGACCTTTTCATACACTTCAGAATGTATTTTCAGAAATCACAGGTATTCCCAAGAGCACATTTGGAAAACCACTGATCTACTTCAATAAGGGGACAACAGATCTCAAGATATCACTCCATGCTTGTTTTGTCAGCTGATTCACATCAAAGCTGAAAATCAAGCTCAGGAGTTATAAATTGAGAAACACAGAATTCAAAATTTTGCCAAGACCACTGGTTCTCCACCTTGGTTAGATTTTGGGATCATCTGAGATGCTTTAAAATATCCTAAGTGCCTGGGTCTTATTGCAGGAGATTTTGAATCATAGCACTTGACTGTGCCCTGGGCATAGAGATGTTTAAGGTTTCCTAAGTTATTCTAATTCAAGACATGGTTGAAAACTATTGGCCTAGGCTGAGGAATAATACCAGCACAAACAACACACACACACACACACACACACACACCACAGGGAATGCACATTGGCATTGAGGTCAGGAGATATGGGTTTGATTTCAGCTCTATCAATGATTAATCTATGACTTCCGACAAATCCTTCAGTTTGTGCTTCATGAGATATAGGCCAGGTGGTTTCAAACTTTTTAAAACCATGGAAATCTTCAAGTGAAAATTTTGTGGGAACCTGATACATCACACACATTAAAGCAGAATTGCTTTGGTTCAATAGGTAATGAGACCAGGAGGCTCAACATCCTGTCTGATTATTACCAAATGCTACTGAGGGAAAGTTTTGGAAGTTTCCATACTCTAAAGAACCCACATACCATTTTGATCTCTAGGGCTCTAATTTTTTCATAATTATTATTTGATTGGATAAAGCTGAATACTTGTTAGGAGCTTTGCTTTCAACCTGATTCATGTGACCTTAACCACACACACAAGGTCTTTTTTTTTTCTTTGTCCAATAAAAAGGGAATGTTGACCTGAAATCAGTTTTACTTACAAATTTTAAAGTTGTTTCCTTTTCACCAGGCAACAACAATTCTATGTTAGAAATGCTCCAATGTTCTATACTTCACAACAGTAAGACAGATTACTTCTCACTGAAAGATCCTCAGTCCCTTTTCCCTAGCCCATAAATATTTTATATCACAACTGTAGCTGAAGGGTGGTCTTTGAAATTTTGAAAATTGGGTCACAATTGGTTTGACCTGAGTAAATTCAGGAGAGCCTACATCATCAAGAAATAGTTCCCCTTTATTATTTATAAGAACAGAGAGGCAGATGTGCAATTGTTCCCTGTTTAATTTTCACACATAAAATATCATGTACGTGGAGAACACTGTCAAATAGCATAATGCACTGCATTTATTTCAGATGTGGCGTCATCTCTTTGTCACTGTGTTTAGTAAACACACTTCCATTATGGTGAGTGGATGCCTGTCAGTTCTGTTTTCTCTGCAAATATCCAGTGGCTTTCAGAGTCTTGCCTCTTGTCTTGTCCCATTTTGTTTTCAGTAAATTGCTTTCATATCTATTTATTTGATGAACTCTTCCTTAACATTAGCAATAAAACACAAAGCTTTTTATCAGAGATTCTCATTCTCAGTGAGTTTTTCTGAAATCTACCAACCTTACAGATTCACACTGTTGTGTGTCTGCTGCAGATGCCAATTGGCTCCTCATCTCGTCCTCCTGCGCACTGTCATTTGAAACAAGTCCCCAAATACTGAGTATTCATAGAAACAGGTTAGTTATTTCCTCACCAAGTCCTTGTCAGTTAAAACATGGAATCTCTATCAATAGAGCCATTTGTCTTTCATGACAGAAGGTAAATATATCTGACTCACAATCCAATATAAATCATGCTCATTGCTCAATTAACTTGGAAACAGAAAGCCTTTTAATTAAAAAAAAAAGGTAAAAAGTATCACATGGATGAAGACATTGAGGCAAATTTAGAAACGTGGAGATCTACTTTCCTTTGTTGTTCATTTTCCTAATTAAAGAGCCACTGTTGCCTTGTCTTTTATTCTCTCATGATTGGAGATTCCTGGTAACATTGTTTTTATTTTTAAGAGACATCAAGGCTGAATTGTATATATAATTTTTATCATTTATTAATAATATCTATATGTGAATTTTGTTATTCTAAAGCATTTTCAAAAGTATAACTGTATTAAACTTTCTGGTAATCCGTGATAAGCTTCCTTGAATTTCCCAAAATTGCCCCTGCAGGACCACTGTCGCTTTGCTATATAGCTTTTCTGGATCACACTAGAAGAGTAATTTGCAAGCTGTACTATACTCCCTTAATATTTTTTTACAAATTTTCTCTATTTTACATTGCTTATTGTTTTTTATTTATTATGTTAAAATGTGGGGAAATGTGCAACTCAATGTATTGATATGGAAAAATTTTATAATTGCTTTGTTCATTTAACATGGTGGTGTTTTTTATTATCCCCAAACTTTTATCAAAGTGATGGTCCTTATACTATAGGACACACTGTATTCATAATATTTATCTTCCCTTAGAGAAAAATGAGTCTCTTTTAATTTTTTTCCAGTTTTATTGAGATATAATTGACATATAACATTGTATTAATCCGAGGTGTACATCATAGTTATTGTTGATCTATTTATAGAGAATATGAGCCTCCTGAGGGCAAGGGCGGATTATTCCAAATGTGTGTATTCTTAACATCTATTATAACTCCTCGTTATTAATAAGTTCACAATAAGCAGTTTATGGAATTATTGACTAAATGTAAACATTATGCAACATCTTTAGATTGGTCTAACAATCCAAAGAAGAAATAAATGAATTAGAAGGGACTGCCTCACTTAGTATCATAGATGGCTGAGATCATTTTCTCCTGCCTTAGGGCTTGCTTCTTTCACATGTTCCTGGAGGTGCTTCTCTCCAGGTTCTACATAGGCAAATAGGTCACATGACCAAGGACAAATCTTCAGAGACTCAGTTCACTGAACATAGCATGGCCTCCTTTTCAAGAAGGACAAATCAGCACCCATTCCTCCAAAGTTGTAAGATCTTTCTCTTTCTGAGCTCCAAGCTGTGGAGAACCATATTATCCTGGAGCTTCTGGGAAGTTTTCTACTATGTGTAGAGGGCATGGCAGCATATCAAGTGAAAGAAAGGTAAGCAGAGCAGAAGGGTAGAGAGGTAGAGGAATAGTGAGAATTGCCAAAAAAGCACAGGAAAGAGACAGGGAGGATTGAGAGCTTCTCAGGAATTGATTTTGAGTATCTGGATAGAGACTTGCCTGTATTCATACACTGCAGCAATTAACAATATTGTTTGTTTGATTACATTAAAATAATTTCTATTCTCTCTCTTTCCCTCCCTCCCTCCTTTCCTCCTTCTCCCCCTCCTCCTCTCTCTCTCTCTCTCTCTCTCTCTTTCCTGTTCTTCCTTCTTCTTTGTCATCTTTTCCATCCCTTCCTCCTCCTCCTCTCTCTAGCTCTCTCTTCTTTAATAGAATGTGGCTTGTATTTCTGACCCTGCAAACAAATGAGACTTGATGATGATGAAATACTTAATTATAGAAAGAAATCTGAAGAAAGTTCAGATGTTATGTTTTTAAAATGGATAGTAATTTACAGCTTAGAAAAATTTACCTCTGATGATGATAATGATGACAAAGTTGGCATTTCTTCAAATGCTCCTTTTTTTTTTTTTTGCCCTTGAACACTATTTCAGTTTTGTTAATCCAAAAATGTGCAGTCTTTAGCACAAAATATTTGGACATTATCTAAATAGCCAAAGAGCCAAACAAATGACTTTGATCAAAAAAATGGATAGGTACCTATTTTCTTTATGTTCAGAAAGTGATATATTTTTCTAGCTTATTATCCCTCCTTTCCTTCAAATTACTCAAATTACTCAAATTCTCAAGGGTAATTTATCTTTGGAGGCAACTACTATGGAATCTTAAGATCTGTAATCTTGCTGACTAATTTTTTTAATTAAATGTATGTGAAGAGTATTTCCTTAATTGCACTGTCTTCTCCATACTACATGATCCACACGAAGTTTCATTTCTCTGGAGTCAAGTATTAAATCTCAGAAAAAAAATTATACCTGGGAAGGGAAATCTGGTCAAACAACTAAGATGAAGGTGTCTTTTTGGTGCATCTTTTGTCTTCTTTCCGCTCCCTTTTGTTTATGCTCGTACTCCTTAACATTTCACTCTTTTTCAAGATAAAGTGAAAAGATACGGTACGCTTAACACACTGAAGAAAGAAATGGCTGCTGATATTCAGCTAGGTTGGGAAGTGGACAATGCAGTTTGCTTTCATTTTTGGTTTTTTGGTTCTAGTCTTTCTTTGTGCACTCAGACAGTTCTGAGGACATTATATTCCTCTTCTCTTCCATGATGAATGGACTATTCTTATAACTAATGATTCTTAATCTCATTTTGATGTATCAGTAGCATAAAAGCTTCATCACAGCATGCTTCTTTTTCCAGAGGGAGGCAGAATGACACAGGGGATAAAACTATGGACTGTAGAATCAGACAGGTAGAGGTAGAGGTGTACATTCATCTTATCACTTTGTAATGTGTGATTTTAAGAAAAGAACTTAATTCTTTAATCCTCAGTGCTCCTTAAAGTGATTATGAAAACATTCCTGAACATGTAAAGTTATTGAGAAGCTCTGATGACAATATTTGAAATTAATTAGGAACAGGATACAGCACATGATAAACCACCAATATATCAGGTGCAATTATTTTAAATTCTCCCCCTCTTTATCCTCATCCCACTCCTATTCCATTATCACCATGATGTAGTTATTGAGCTACCTCTATTAATAAGAATTATCACCAGTCCTCAGGTGAATTGCAGAAGAGAAGCTTATAAACCATTATAATAAACTAAGCCCTCATAAAGGAGAGACTTTACTGGTGAAATGTTGCCACTCCAGACATTTTTATTCAAGAGAGGATTTAGAAGATGGTAAAGCCTTAATACAAAGGCAGATAGAACAAGTGAGCATCTCATTTACTAAGTCATGATCCCATTGTCTCTCTATGGAAGCCTCTCTCTTCAGTAGGCTTAGAGGGGCTCAGTTTCCCCTTGAATCACCTTTGGACAATGCCTTGGGGCATAGAAACTTACACACCCTGCTGACACCTCAAGGAAAACTTAAATCCAACTCTATACATTCCAGGCTGCGTAAATCTGTCTATGAAGTATGCAAAAGATTAGTCTAACTCTTTTAAAAAAATAATTCACCAAGTGGTTCTTTCAGCAGGAGCCTGCTGTAATTCACTGGAACTCTATTATGTGCTTGAATGAGCCCTGGAACAACACTACTCTCCTTTACTCAGAGAGTTATGCATGATCACCCGAAGAAGAACAAGTATCAGCAATAGCCTCTGCATAAAGTATTATTGTCTTATTAGCATATTTACTGGACATATGCAAGGCGTGAGAGGTTCAGCCCAAAGGGTCTGCTGGGGAGGGAGGAGAAGAGTCTAAATATGTGCTTGGTAGCAGTCAGAGTCTGGCCAAACAAAGACTTACATCCCAGAGTTCACATATTTGGCTTCAAGTAGAACAATTCACAGTATTTGAGTAGATGGGAAACACCCCTCTTTTCCTCTACTTGCTTGTAGTGCTCAGACATCTTTAGACTTCATATTGGTTTCTAAAAATAGGTCTTCTACATATTATAAAAGGATTCTTCTGGGATGGGTTGGTGTGTAGTGATAGACATCAAATATGCAAACTGTATAGTCTGGTGTTTAAAGTTCTCCATAATATTACCCCAAGCCTCTTCTTCAACCTTATTTCCAGTACATTCTTTCTTTGACTTTATACTCCAGCTGAGCTGGACTCTTGTAAATCCTCTCAACTCAGATTTCATTTATTCCATTACCTTCTCCTAGAGTGTCTTCACTATGCTTCTCCATTTTATGATTTTTGAGGACCACCTCAATGTCATCTCTTTCTTTTTTTTTTTTTTTTAACTTTATAGTTTATTGTCAGGTTGGTTTCCATATAACACCCAGTGCTCTTCCCCACAAGTGACCTCCACCATGACCATCACCCCCCTGCCCCTGTCCCCCTCCCCCTTTTGCCCTCAGTTTGTTTTCAGTATTCAAGAGTCTCTTGTGCTTTGTCTCCCTCCCTCTCCCTAGCTCTTTTTCCTCCTTCCCCTCCCCATGGTCCTCTGTTAGGTTTCTCCTGTTAGACATATGAGTGAAAACATATGGTACCTGTCCTTCTCCACCTGACCTGTTTCGCTCAGCATGACACCCTCGAGGTCCATCCACTTTGCTACAAATGGCCAGATTTCATACTTTCTCATGGCCATGTAGTATTCCATTGTATAGATAAACCACATCTTCCTAATCCATTCATCAGTTGATGGACATTTAGGCTCTTTCCATGATTTGGCTATTGTTGAAAGTGCCGCTACGAACATTGGGGTACATGTGACCCTATGCATCAGCA